>JARFJB010002087.1:4805000-5405000 GCA_036346205.1 Vesta saturnalis | reverse complement strand
AGATAACTTTCACATTAGCGTACAACTTAGCAAGGACCTTTCAGACCACCAAAAGTACGTTTGTGGTACGTTACGTAATCATAGATGAGGAAATCCAATGCGCATGTGTGGAAAAAAATTGAGGCGAGGAGAAAGTGTATGGAGAGCAACACAACGATGATGTCCGAGTTATGAAATGGTTGGATATACGACCGGTACTAATGATTAGCTCAGTTCCTGTTACTATTGGGCTGATTACAAGCGGCACAAAAAACAAAAGAGGCGGCGAAGTAGTAAAACCCCCAGCTGTCATTGCGTATAACAGGGTAAAGAAAAGCATTGATATATCTGATCAGTGGTCCGCTAATTACATTGTAAATGAATGGGTAGTTCAAATAACTACACCCATGGTAAAAAAAGAGCAACTGATATGCTTAGATTTCGAGAAAGGATTATAGTGGGGTTGCTAGATGCAGGAAATGAGGATGTTAATGATCCAAATGCTGAAGTAGATATTACAAACAGTCAACGTATTGAACAGACAAGAAAACGAAAACGTGGAAAAAACAGTCATAGAATAGCAAAATATGAAGGTACCTGTAGAAAGAACAGAAGAAGGTGTACTAAATGTTATAAGAAAATTTAACAGGAGAAGGTTAGCAAGAAATCAAGAGCGAAAACGTCAGCAATACTGACGGTTTGTGAAGAATGTAATGGACAGCCGACCGCATGCATAGCCTGCTTTAGAAATATTCATGACCACAAAGAGTTAACTTTCTTTGTTTTCCTAGTTGCTCATGTGTCTTCTAGTTGTATATAAATAAAAATATTGTTTGGATAAACGTATAACAAGTTATATATATATATATATATATATATATATATATATATATTCTTTAATAAAGCTTGCAAAGCTATAATACACATCATCGATGAACCACCGGTGGACACTTGCGTCTGTTGGTCACTACGTCGCGACCGTGTTAAGCAACGTATTTATGATTGTTCTGGAGTATCAGTAAGAACGATTGAACGGGTTATGAACGAAGCAAAGGTAACGGCTGCAAAATATAATGGAAATCCAGTATTCAGTTCACCAAAAACGGGAGGAAATAAAATAGGCGTGATTTCAAGAGTACCAGATTATGAAATAAACCACATACAATTTTCATAATACCGAAAGCTGCCGACCTACAATTGATAATCTCCAACAAAAACTACAGTGGGCAGGTTGTACCGACTATTGAAGAAAATTGGATTCAAGTGGAGAAATACGAAGGGCAACAGGAAAATTCCCGTACATACAACTTGCAAGTGATGGAGTGATGGAACATCGTTCGGATTTTTCACACCAATTTTTAAAGGAAAGAGGTTAATCATGGTTTACGACGGTAGAGATATGGAATTCATTCAGCTTATTCAGGCAAGATGTCTACGTTGCGCCGACTAAATTAGATTCAAGTGGGAAAAGACAACAGGAAAACGTTTGCAGAAAAGAATGATACATAAGCATTACGGGTACATTATTTACGAAAGTTGAAAAATTTTAGAAATGAGGGTACACCGATCGTGTACTTAAGTTCATACTCTGCACATACAACTTCTAAGTGTTGAAGTGATGGAACTTTGTCCGGATTACTCACACCTATTTCTAAAGGAAAAAGGTTAATTGTAGTTCACGCTGGTGTAGATATGGAATTCATTCCGAATTTCCTGTTTATCTTTAAATCAGGATCGAAGAACGGCGATTACCACGATGACATGAACACCAAAAATTAAGAAAAATGGTTGCGAGAAAAATGTAATACCTAGTTTACCTCACAGATAACGCGCTTTATCATAATGTATAAGTAAATAAAGCCCCCACGGCCAATTCCTTAAAGGAAAGAATGGAATGGCTTTCTGACAAGAATATTGCTTATTCGCCAACTATGTATGAACCTCAACTTTATGAGTTAATCAATCTACATAAAAGCAGCATATTATCTACAAATTCGATCAATTGCTAGAAGAGCACGGCCATACAGTTTTATGACTGTTTCCATATCTCCAGGATTTAAATTCAATCGAAAAAATTTGGGGAATAGTGAAATGATGTAGTAAAAGCGTAACACTACATTTAAACTAGACGACGGCAACATTAAATTTAGTGAAAAATTCATTTGCGAAGGTGACACAAGAAGCATGTAAGAAGTGCTGGAATCATGTAATTGCAACTGAAAATGATTATTTAGATAAGGAGAATGTATTTGACATTACAGATGAAACGATCATTATAAACATTGCTGAAAGTGCCAGCAGTAACAGTGACAATAGTGTCATATTAATTTTTAAGTGTTATTTTTTATACCTTTCTTACATAATAATTTATTTTATAGTTATGTTACTTATAATGTATACATTATTGAATATTTATTTGTACCTACATTAATCAGATTGTATATATGTCGTTTGTTTATTATTATTATTTTATTCATATACATATATATATATATATATATATATATATATATATATATATATGACATATGATGATTGCTTAGCTATTGAACCGTGTTCAGTGTTATTATTTTTATTTGTGTAGTACGTGGGTGTATTTTGTTGTCACAGGTACAGACCAGCGTACCTGATATATATATATTATATATATATATATATATATATATATATATATATATATATATATATACGCACTGTGTTTAAAAGTTCCGGACCCCTAAATATTTCGGCAACGGGACTTCTAAACAAAAAACGTTTCAGATAAAGTTTGTGCATCTCTTGCTAAACTATCTTTTAAAAACAGTTTTTATTATACAGGGTGCGTCACAAATCCGGTATACAAGTTGCATTTTTTTAAATAGTTTTTTTTTGTAATTTTAAATTCTACATAAAATTTAAGCCTGACTTCTTGTTACATGTGCTATACCTAAATTGAGTAGATTAAACCATATAACGATTTATTTGTACCATATTAAAATAATACCTAATACCTAATATTATCTCCTACCTGCCAATTTGTAGGTATTACAGGTTGTTACAGTATTTTTGACACTGTCAAAAATATTTTAAGCCATTGTTTGTGCTTAAACTTGATTTTTTTAAATTATGTCCCTTACAGAAAGAGAACGGATTATGTTGCTTATGATTAGAGGATTCGTAAATTCCAAAGCATCCCATAATGCAACAAAAGATCTTTTCAATGCTACGTTTCCAAATCGGTCACCTATTTCAAAATCTACGGTGATTAGGACAATCCAAAGATTTAATCAAACCGGAACTTGCAAAAATCGTCGGAGTTCAGGAAGGCCGAAAGTAATTACTTAGATGTTGGAGAAAAAACTTTGGAAATTTTGCAGCATTTTGTAGAAGATCCAAATTTGTCTTTGCGCAAGGTAGCCATTCAATCAGATATTTGTTACTCGTCCGTCAGGAATGTTCTGAAATCCAGCAAATATCTTCCCTATAAGATTACGTTAGTTCAGGAATTCTTTGAAGATGATTCTGACGAATCAACCTTCATCCTTAACGGTACAGTTAATCGGCATAACTGTCGACATTGGGCTAATGAAAATCCTCACTGGATGCGTACATACCCAGTACCCTGAAAAAGTTCATGTTTGAGAAGGGATAATCGAAAACCAAATAATTTGAACCTTTTTTTGTTGAATGCAATTTAAATTCGGAGACATACTTGCAACTGTTACAAAATAAAATTTTACCGGAAATTTTGGCAAGAAGAGGTTCAAATTTTGAGCATAAAAACTGTTTTTAAAAGATAGTTTAGCAAGAGATGCACAAACTTTATTTGAAACATTTTTTGTTTAGAAGTCCCGTTGTCGAAATATTTAGGGGGTCCGGAACTTTTTAAACACAGTGCGTATATATATATATATATATATATATATATATATATATATATATATATATATATATATATATATATATATATATATATATATATATATCAGGTACGCTGGGTCTGTGGCGGACCTGTGACAACAAAATACACCCACGTACCACACAAATAAAAATAATAACACTGAACACGGTTCAATAGCTAAGCAATCATCAGGGGTCAACTAGGACGAACTAAATAAACATTTCTAATATACACCATTAGCGTGTAATTCTTCGTCGCTTATTTGGAGAAAGTGACAGCTACGAAAGTTTCATGACTCAAAAACACACAGAATTAATAACAATGCACGCGTTTCAATAGCTACGTTATCATAAGCCGACAACGGTGACTCAGTACACTTTTGATTTCTCCCCTCCACAGCGTTGGCATCACAGATAAAAAAATATAGCACAAAAATCAAGTTTCATAATAAAAAATAATTCCTTTTCCTACATATTTTCACAAATTTATCAAAAACTATTATTTAACGTGCAGTACAAAAATAATCAATACTGTAGCCCATTTAATAACAAACGCAAACAAAAAAAGAATCGGATCCGAGTCCGATCATTAGTAACAGAGATATTAGGCGTTCTGTAAATATTGGCAATCGAGTTGCTAAGCATTCGGGCGGTAATGGGGTTGATTTCCGTTACTGTTTTTTGTGCATGGGATTTTTTCAGGATGCTCAAGTAGTAACTTCACCCTCAAAACCATTACACCATTCCTTCCGATCCTACCCTGACCACACCTATCCTTAATACAACCGCGCATACACACTTAACGTGTGTATGTATGATAGGAATCTATCACTGTGGTTGAACGAGCTGGGAAAGCTAAAGCAGCTCGCATTCCCCTTAGGGAGGGAATGAATCAAGCTACCTTTCTTTTCCCTTAAACATTGGCATTTTGAAACTTTACAAATGTAAATCACAGTACACAAAGCCAAAGAAGTTGTTCGAATCAAATACAGGATCTTACTGAAAATTAATGTTTGACGCGCCTTTTACCACGTCAAGGTAAAGTGTTTACTCTAGTTGAGAGGGGGTTAGTTGAGATTAAGTGTGTTGGTGATGCAAGAGGTACACAGTCACTTGTACCGATTGTAGACTGATCGTTACACCCCGTGAGTAATTAAACTAGTGGAATCCAACTCATTACTTAAAATACTTATCTTTTTGGGATTTGTTATTATGTATTTTTGTATTTAAGTTTTACAAATCTATACGTTTCGATAACACTTACAGTTATCTTCGTCAGTAGTAATACTACCTTTCAAAATTGTTTGAACATCTTACACAATTCTGATAGTATTGCTACTGATGAAGATAATTGTAAGTGTTATCGAGACGTATAGATCTGTATAACTTAAATAACTTTCCCATTTACAAAAAATAAACAATTCTTGCAAATTAATGTGGCTCATAAATGCTATTACATTATGATGTTGCGTTGTTGATATACTTATTATTGACATAGTCACACTGCTTACTAATGTTTTATGTTATAATTTCTTTATGCTAAACTATAATTCCGAAAGTTTCCATTAATTGAAGTACTAATAATGATAGCAAATCTGGCCCTGTTGAACCTGAGATTGAAATTGGCCAGATACAGGTTATGAGATTGAACATCCTGCCGGGTCTTGGAATTTATGTTCCGTTGTCGACTGAACATAATGCCAAGCCGAGGAGGGGACAACTGTGGTGGTATGTAATGGTTTCATCACAACCCATTTCTTTGTTGATGACTGTTTTTTCCTTCACATCAATATTTTCTTCGATATTTTATACGTTCCCCAGATTTCCAGAATTGTTCTCAGTACTACTGCTGTGTTTGGCGTTAGGTGTTAGGCCGGTTACTATGGAATGCGATGCAATTTTTCTCCAGGGAGTATTGTGTAAGTCTTGTCGTATTGCTCCTTCCTAGTTGAGTTGATGTTTAACTGCTCCTGTCATGTTGAAGTGGACTGGTTTGTGATAACTAACAATCACTAACACCATATCTTACCGTGTTAAACTTGAATGCTTTGTTTTGTTTTCACCAGGCATTCCTGCTATATTTGGATGATCCCTGTTTGGGTTAAGTTATGCCTGATTCCCTTGCAAATTACTGCTGCCTTGGTGATGCCATACGGCTCAAAGGACCATGTTTAACCTCAAGTTAATTGAGATTAAGTGCGCGTGGGTTGCAAGGGGTACACAGTTACTGGTACCGATTGTAGACGGGTCCTCGCACTCCACGAGAAATTGAACTAGTAGAGTCTAACTGAATAAAAGTTCACGTCATGTTCAATTTGAGATTGAACATAGCGTGTATAGCTTTTTGTAGAGACACTACGATACAAATACTGATTTATTTTCTATATGCCTTAGCGAATCAACTGAAAAGAGAAGACAGTTTTACGCAATAGACGGTATGCTCCACCAAACCCGAACGGTCATTTTCGACGCCGAAGTGCGGAAGTAGAAGTATGTAGCTGAGCAGGGGTTTTGAGGGGAAGGGCCGCGGGGGTTGGCGATGACGCTAAAGGGGCTAAAGTTAGTGTGATATGGAGTTGATAAAGGAGAGGGCGTTGACTCAGTAACCCGTAGCGGCTTTAATTGTAGTATGAAGAATTTAGTTATTTCGGATATAGTGGAGTTAAGGTCCTTCATTTTGGCTCAGCCAATGTGTGTTTAAGTATCCTAAATATTTGACTAGTGGTGCAGAATGGCCTCCGTGGTCCCGTGTTTTGTGTAAACATGTAACTTGAAAAAATATGGAAACCTCCGGATTTATTGATTGTATGTGAATATTATTTCGTGAAGTGAGAAGTAATCGACATTTATTAATTTATTAATTAATGGTGCATTGTTTTTTAATTTATTTATAAGAGACAAAATAAGAATTAAAGTTCAGTATAAATTTTAAAGAGTGCAACGTTGCCTTTACAACTTGAAAATTAGATCACATGAATTACGACAATTAAGGAATTCGTCAACGAAACACACGAGTAAGAACTATTTTACTGTTTGTTCATTTTGCTGTTATTTTCCCTGAAATTACGGAAAAAATGTAAATAATTATTTTGTAAAATTTGTATATTTTAATGCGAAATTCCGAAGCAGTAGTGATTAGTATTTTGAATTTTTGTGCCGATCATTTTTTTCATTATATGGTTATTAACGTTCAATTAATTGTTAGTTGTGCAGAATAAAATAACGAAATTTGACGTATTAGTTTTATGTTATTTCTTGTTTTTGTTAGAAATGTAACAACAGTTAACGAATACGGCTACCTTTTGTTGCAGAAGTTAGTATTTTCGTCTATGATTCTTTTTGGTAAATGCCCTTGGCATTTTCGTTTTGTATAACATGTGTTTAGTGCCTTAAATTGCCACAATTATATGTATATACAGGGTGTAGAATCGACCGATGTTGCCTGCTTTTATTTTGAATTTTTTAGAAAGCAAATGTTTAGGCAAATAAAAATTTTCACTTTCTCAAAAATCGGCGGTGCCTGTAAATTGTTCAATGAAAAAAAATAACCTTTACACAAACTAAATAAATAACTAAAATTAATAATACTAAATAATTAAAATAACTTCATTTGACGAATCTTTAATGGTAACTAGTTTATTAATCAAATAAGCCACCTTCCGTCCTCGTCTAACGTCTGCTAATCGTTTCGGCCTTATTCTGCAGCAGTAGTATCTAATAGAATTTTTTAATTCTTCCAAATTTTCAAATCTCCTACCAGAATATATTTTTGATTTTAAATGTTCCCACAAATAGAAGTGATTTGGAGGAAGATCAGAACTTTGAGCCAATAACCTTGTTGTTAAAAGTTTGATTTAAATACTCGCGTATATTTTGGCTATGTGCGGGACACCCGTCCATCTGAAACCAGATTTCTTGATCTTGTCGGGCCATTTAGATTATGGCTGGCGTTATTTCGTCTTGCAACATTTCTTGAAATCGTTCAGACGTTTAATTTCCTCCAATAAAAAACGGTCCAACACTGTTTTGGGCCAAAACACCTGCCCAAACGTTCATTTTTTGAGGATATTGAGTTCTTGTTTCTACATAAATATGAGGATTCTTCGAAACCCACATCCTGTTATTCTGCGTATTTGGTTTATTATAAAGTACATTAGTCAGAAAAACAAATATTTTTTTAAAAAGCACCTGTCTTCATTTGCCTTTTCCATCATTAGATAGGAAAATTCTGATCTTTTGTCATTATCGTGTGGAAGCAATTCTTGGTGACTTTCATACTTATATGTGGATTAGTGTATTTCATACCACGAAGCTACTTGCCTTACACTTACTTTTGGATCTTCGGTCACTGCACGTAATACATTTTGCGTGTTCTGATTGTCTTCGTGTCTGACATATCGCTCTGGATTTTCATTACAATTGCAGTAATTATTTAACACAGATCCTGCTGCCTTAAACTTACTGATTAACCTGCTAACTGTTGTGTGACTGGGAATTGGCCTATTTGGATATTTTGCGGCAAATAAAACGCTTACAGTACGCGTGCTGTTTCCAGAATAAACCCACTTAATCATTTCGACTCTTTCGTTTGTAGAATATATGATTGAATTTGCTCCAACGACGCTCAAATTAGATAAAATGCACTACAATGATGCTCATTGACAGACAAACAACTATTGGTTTTTACGTCAACGATTCCATGGCACCATTGTTTTTTGCCAACGTATCACTTTTTAATTTTCATTTTTCTTCGTGCTATATTAAGTAAAATAAAAAAACAACACGTACGGATGTAAATTTTTGTAATCTACAAAGAAGTTAAATAGCCTTTTTGGGCTAAAATAATTAGGGAAGCAAATAATCGAATATTAAGATTTTTACATTGAAATCCCTATGGTGCATCGGCCAATTCTACACCCTGTATATTATCCAAACATATAGTTTTAAGTATAAGTTATTTTAGGATTTTTCTGCGTTTGTTTGAGTTCGAAATTATTGGAACGTCGAGTTTTCAGATAAGTAGTAATGTTATTGCCGATTTGGTTCATTTTGAGGTAGAATATAGAGACCAAAACCATTAATTGTCCAAAGTGAGTGATATTTTGCGATTTTTCGAGTAAAAGTTATGACTATTTTTGAGTTTGAGTAATAAGAGTTTATTTCTTTTAATGTAAAGTTTTGCAGAATTTTGGGACCATATTAATGGTAATTTTTTAAGCTATCTGGACGATTAAGTAGAGATTTTCATATAAGATCATTTTATTTTCATGATAAATTTTTGAAGATATAATATTTAAACAGAGATTTCCAGAGTAATTTTTGATCAGAATGGTTTCATGTTGTGAAGCTTTTTAACGTTTTAGCATGAATTTTTGAGCTTAATCAATCAATTCCAAGATTTTAATGAGAAGATTTAAAGTTAGAAAGAAAGTTTATATTGCAAATTAAGAGGACGTTTAATGATTGAAGTGAAATTTTTAATAGTGAATTTGAAATCAATTTACTCGATGCGAGGGGAATATGGAAGTTTTTGATTTTTGAGCTAATAGTTTGCATTTCTGATTTATGCGGGCGTTGAGATCTAATTCATGACGTGTTACTTTAAAAATTGAAAATCAGGTGGCGCTTTAGTTAAAATTTATTACAGATTTTGACTTTGTTGAATTGTAACGGGTGCCCTTTTTTTGTAGTTTAAGTAAGAACGACGACCCTACCACTGAGCTATGTCGGTACCATGCACTTTGCCATATCTAAAATATTAAATACAAAAAGTCTTTTTTTACTTGAAACTGTACCACAAACTTTCTGAAATAAAAATAATTCGAGCAGAAAATTAAACAACGCAAACCGCGTGAGTCATATGAAAGTATTAAGCAATTTTTTGGTAAACTACAAGCAATAACATTAAATACATTTACAAAATTATTTTGCAACAATAATCATAGTCATTAATGCGTGTAACAAAAATGAATGTGAAAGTTACAATTAATTTTTTATTTTCAACATATGATTATTTAGTCAAAACACACGAAAAACTGTTTAAATCATTACTTAAGAGTAAATAACAATAATTTCAAAATTTCTCATTTCCGTATACAACGATGAAACTGGGTGAATCTAACATGAATTATTTAAAATCTTTTGTTTGGTTTAGTTTACGCTTTATTAAATAATAACATTTATCAGAAATTTATTAAAATAAAATCATCAATACGAGGACGCCTACTTTTATTTAACATTACCTTTGTAAATAACTCGTTATTTTCACCTTGCTAAACAGAGTAGTATGGTACGAGCTGACACCGTGTTAGACTTCCTCTCCGTCGTTAGTCTATAAAATCTAGCACACTCGCTTACCTACCTTTATTATGTATGTGCTGCATACTTCTATATTTACCATGAAAGTTGAATAACACTCAAATTAATGGACGTCTAATGAATGCTATTCAGTCTTTTAACATACATCAGTTTTTCAAAGACCATTAGTAAAATGCTTATCATCGAAGGAATCTAGCCTACATTTTCTAAAGTATCCATTGTCAGTTCACTTTAAAATCCGTATTCCTATGATTTATCAAAAGTATATGCGTACACATATGGAATAGTACCGTTACATTACTATTGTTTGTTTGCATTGTTCATTACTTTTCTGTCGTGTGTATCTTCGATTACGTCAAATGCATATCTTTAGAATAGAATGGTCCTAAATGCGTTTTACCAAAATTTGTAATTGCACTTTAGAATTTACAAAATCTTTCTTATTTAAACTTAAGAATACACTAAGGATTCTTCTACAATTATACTTAATTCAATATTGTTCTAATGAATAATGTATGTGTCTTCATACAGGAAAAACCATGAATATTAAAATTTGAAAGTTCTTTAAATTAAAAAAAGCATATAAGCAAACGAAAAATTAAGTAAACATCTGGTGTGCAACACCACGCGACCTTCCAACCTACTAAATGGAAATTAAAAGAAATGAAATAATTTTAATACAATTTTTTTAAGGATAATTATGCAACCTCTTTTCTAAGTTCATTACGAAAATTGGCAACATTGTAAACGAAAAACAATAATCTATGTCAAACAGACGTTTAAAACATCCAGAGGTTAATAAACATCTAGATGCTAACTTAAATTCAAAGAAATGAAATAATTTTAATTTCAATTTTTACATTCCAACCTACATCTACATATGTAGATATATAGGGTTTTCGTAAATGCTAGACCCACATGTGATTAATTTTAAATTTCGAGCTTTAAATATGTTTGCCCTTGGTTGGTAGTTGTTAGCGAGTCGAAAAAAATACTAAATCTTAATATTTAGTTTTATAACCTCATATTCGCGTTACTTCTGTTTGCTGTCTTTTCGAATTTCCTTTACATTTAATCAACATTTAAAAAAGTTATTTTCAGAGTTCTTAACGTTACGAAGCTATTTTGACGTAAGTTAGCATTTTTTAACGTGAATTATCATTTATCTTAATTTGAATTTGTATAGTATTACTGTACACAATAGTGTTCTCATCAGAACAATCTCGTTCTGATGAGAACACCGTTGCCATTAATTTAATGGCACATTTCCGCAGTGTCACCCGAAACCTGATGGAACTTGAGGCTATTCGTTGCAATCCAGCATTAAGCAGTTTTCCCAATGTTAATATCGGATATGATGTATTTAAAAAACATAAGTTACGTCTTATTACACAGTATATGCAAACAAGCACTATTTGCAAAGGTAAGTCAACAGGCAGGCCGACTGTTTTAACCGAAGGAGTTGTTAATGACTGTCAAGGCATAGTTGGCAACATGATAAAGGGAACCAAGGCAACAGATAAACAAACATTGGGACATGATTATTAGTGTGTGACCAATTTTCGTAAAAGTTGTTTATGATTATTAAAACATTTTAAACTAAAAACTTAAATACAATTAATACATGACTACACATGACGCTGCGGACGAATCGAGAAAACTAATAAATACATATTGAGGGTGAGAAAGTTAAATACATGGTATCTGCAACGTAAAACAAAATAAATTCTACATTAAAATGACGTCTGTACTTCCTAATTTTGATTTAACCGGAGAAAACATTGCGGATAAATGGAGAACGTGGCTAAAACGATTTCGAGGTATATTTAATTGCGACAGAACGTTTCAAAAAAGAAGGAAAAATTCAAGTTGAACAACTACTGCACTTTGGAGGCGAGGAATTACATAAAATCTATGCTAAATTCAATAATTATTTTCTACCTAAAGCTAATATTAGATTTAATCGATATAAGTTCCTAAGTGTTCGACAGAAATGCTCAACACTAGAACAGTTTGTTACTGAATTAAAAATAAAAGGGTCTACGTGCAAATTTGGTAGGCTCGAGAGTGAAATGATTAAATGCATACTAATTTGTGGAATAAACTGTGGAGAAATAAGACAAAAACTACCAGAAAATGGTGAGATCAAGTTAGAAGATGCTGTTAAAATAGGTCAAGTACATGAGCTGTCCAATCCGCAAGCAAGAAACATTGAGAACAAGGAAGTTAATACCTTTGGTAAATGAAGTTAAATGGATCGGAAGAAGTCGACCAAGGGAAAAAAGAGAAGTACAACAAAGAAGTACCACTCCGGGGAAACATCGTTCAAAGACTTCGAAGCGTAAGAAAATAATTAATTGTAGAAATTATGGTACAACTCACGGCATAAATATGTGTTATGTATTTGGTAAGGCATGTTTCAAATGTGGCAAATTAAATCATTTGGTCATATGTGTAGAAAAAAAGACACATATTAATGCTGTGAGTGATGGGATAGAAAATATTAATTTACAAGTGGGATCAATTTATAATTATAAATATGACAATGTAGTTGGTTTAGTAAATAAGCACTTTAGTAGTTTGTATGTAGAATTAAATAACTGTAAAATACCGTTTAAGTGGGACTCCTCACAAGAAATGATTTTAAGAAAACAGGTTATACAGAAAGAGTTATCAAAAAGATTGGGGTTACTCTAAAATCATATACAGGAGATATCCTTAAAATAGAGGGAATATGTCATTTGCCATGTAAGTATCAGATCACTTATATAACACAGAATACTACATTGTAAAATCAAATACAGAATCTTTATTAGGGCTTCCGGCTTGTTCAGACCTCAATTTAATTAAAAGAGTTAATGTCTTGACACAAGAAAGTAATATAAATAATTACAATGATTTATTTACGGGCATAGGGTGTTTAAATGAAACATACCACATTAAACTGACTGACAATGCAACGCCCATAATTTCACCGATCAGGAAAGTAGGTACCTCTTGCATTAAAGGACACCCTAAAAAATACTTTAGACGAATTAGTCAAAACAAAATAATACAGAAGGTGGAAGGTCCTAGTAATTGGGTAAATCCTTTAGTTTTAGTCAATAAACGTAATGGTTCGCTTAGGATATGTTTAAATCCTACGCATCTTAATAAAGTTATAAAAAGAGAGCATGCAGTGTTCCCTTCATTTGAAGAAATCACTAGCCAATTATCTGGCAGCAAAATATTTTCAATCTTAGATGCCTCTCAGGGTTTTTATCAAGTTAGGTTAGATTACGAGAGTTCAAATTTATGTACATTTTAGTGAGAAATTCAAATCAAAAATGTTAATGTGTATATTGATGATATTACTGTGTACGGTAAAAATCATAACAGAACACGATGAAGCTCTCGTAATAGTAGGTATATTACGTAATAAGTGTTGTAAAAGGCATATTACGCACGAATGGAGAAATTATGCACGCAGCCGCGTAGCGATGCATAATTCCATGAGTGCGTAATTTCAACACGTATTACGTACTATACTTACCTACGACCAAAGACACTGTGCCAAAAAGTCTGGACTACTTTTAATATTTTCATTTTATCAGGTATTGTAGATGATGCTTAAACACGTCGATTTTTATTTTAGTCGTTGTTTTTGTTGTTCGTTTCATGTATACATAGAGATCTAAAACTAGTAATCTTCATTTCTTTAAATGGGATACTCTGTATATTATTGCATCTTTAGATTTTGATCAATTTTATTTCAAACAATTTTACAAAATTATGTCTCACAACTTTGATGATCATACACGATATAATTCGTTCTATTTACTACTACGTTGGTTTAATTAACATTAGAAACATTATAATAATTATTTATGGTTACTGTACAATTATCACGTATATTAGAAGTATCTCGATTTGTCGATTCATATGACATTGTAATATTTTCATTTGTTAATATAGTCAAACTGTGCGATTTGTTTACCGTGCGTAATGACGAATTTACTGAGACTGTGTGTCGTGTGTTTTCGTCTATTTTCTACAGTGGTCGTAGGTAAAAGTATTAAAGTACCTACAGAAAACGGTGTCAAATTCAATAAAGATAAGTGTAAATTTAATCAGAGTAAAATTAAATTGTAGAGACATGTTATTAGCGAATCTGGGATTACAATAGATGACAACCAGGTGAAAGTAGCTAAGAAGTTTCGCACCCGTACCAATAAAAAAGATGTACAGAGATTGTGAGGGATACTAAATTATTTAGGTAAATACATCCCTCAATTTACAACCACTAATGAACCGCTTAGAAACTTGTTGAAAAAAGATATTTTTTTTTATGATATTGCAGAGAAAGCATTTAATACTATAAAAAAATAAACTAACGCAAAGTCAGGAATTACAATTTTATGACTTAAATAAAGAAACGGTAGTATCAGTGGATGCTAGCCAATTATGCTCAAATTGAAAAAGAGTTATTGGCTGTGTGGTTTGGGTTATCTAAATTCCATGATTTTGTTTATGGTAAAGAAGTGATAGTAGAAACCGACCAAAAACCATTACTCGGAGTAATAAAAAAAAACCTCTAAATAAATGCCCGGCTAGGTTACAAAGAAAATATAAAAATGGTTCGGAACTAGTAATTGCAGATGCATTATCAAGAGCGTATTTAAATGAATCTGAAGGGTTACAAACTTGGGACGAAGAGCTTAAAGTACAGGTATGCTTGATTCAATCACAAATAGATGTGTCAGATAATTACTTAAATACAATCAAAATTGAAAAGGAGAAAGATGAGGAATTAGTAGAATTAATGAGTCATTAGGTTAGGTTGGCCAAACAACAGTAGGACTTTAGATAGTTGGCTTAAGAAGTATAGTAACTATCAAAATGAACTAACAATTCATAATGGAATAATGTTTAAAGGTCAAAATACCTCATTCATTAAGAAAAGAAATGTTAAACAAAATTCATTCAGTTATCATTTTGGTGCTAATAAATGTATTAAAATGGCTACAGAATCTGTTTTTTGGACAAGTATGAAAAACGAAATTAGACAAGTAGACACACGTGGTTTGTGCCAAAAATATGCAAAAGGCCAAACATCAGAACCGTGTTATGCATTTGGTAAGGAACGTTTCAAATGTGGCAAATTAAATCATTTGGTCATATGTGTAGAAAAAAGACACATATAAATGCTGTGAGTGATGGGATAGAAAATATTAATTTACAAATGGGATCAATTTATAATTATGAATATGACAATGTAGTTGGTTTAGTAAATAAGCACTTTAGTAGTTGGTATGTAGAATTAGAATTAAATAACTGTAAAATACCGTTTAAGTTGGACTCAGGTTCAATGGTTAATATTCTCACTAGAAATGATTTTAATAAAACAGGTTATACAGAAAGAGTTATCAAAAAGACTGGGGCTACTCTGAAATCATATACAGGAGATATCCTTAAAATAGAGGGAATGTGTCATTTGACAATAAGTATCAGAATCACTTATATAACACAGAATACTACATTGTAAAATCAAATACAGAATCTTTATTAGGGCTTCCGGCCTGTTCAGACCTCAATTTAATTAAAAGAGTTAATGTCTTGACACAAGAAATTAATATAAATAATTACAATGAGTTATTTACGGGCATAGGATGTTTAAAAGAAATATACCACATTAAACTGACTGACAATGCAAGGCCCATAATTTCACTGATCATTAGGTTACGTTGGCCAAACAACAGTAGGACTTTAGGTAGTATGCTTAAGAAGTATAGTAACTATCAAAATGAACTAACAATTCATAATGGAATAATTTTTAAGGGTCAATGTATAGTCATACCTCATTCATTAAGAAAAGAAATGTTAAACAAAATTCATTCAGTCATCATTTTGGTGCTAATAAATGTATTTATTTTATTTTGCCACCATAATGTTCTTTATACGCCTCCAAATGCGGGCGTAATGCGGTCTTTATAGCACGGAAATGTCATTGTTGCTAAGCAGCATGATTGACAGCAAATACATGACATGATATGTTGCGTTTTCACCTTTCATTTTAGAATGCAAATTATTTACAAACAAACAGTACCTTAGCAACAATTTAGCAATATCACAGTATCTTAGTAACAAGAAATTAGCCTACTGCCGACTTTATTTCACTGCATTTGCATTTAAAAACTTGCCGAAAATACTGAATCTTTTTAATATTTTGTTCCAGTTTTATGGTGCAAAATAAAATAAAACATTGTATGTACTACGGGCATAATTAGACTATGGCTCAGGAATATAAAGCCTGCTTCGCGTCGGGCTTTAACATTCTCGAGCCATAATCTTCTGATTATGCCCTTAATACATAAATATCTATAAAATGGCTACAGAATCTGTTTTTTGGACAAGCGTGAAAAACGAAATTAGATAAGTAGTAGACACATGTGGTTTGTGCCAAAAATATGCAAAAGGCCAAACATCAGAACCGTGAAAGTCATATGACATAAAACCAATAGCCTGGTACCAGGTAGGATGCGACTTATTTAGGATTAATGGAAATAAATACTTATTAGTAGTAGAACTACTGTTCTACATTTATAAAGACAGAAAACTTGAGTAGTACGACTAGTGATTTTGTAATATTCAAATTAAAAACTATTTTTGCAAGACATGGGATACCCCAAATAGTAGTTTCAGATGGGGGCCCACAGTTTTCATCTGAATCTTTTAAAACATTTTCGAATAATTGGAGACATATAATGTCATCACCTAGGTACAGTCAGTCAAATGGGATGGTAGAGCGACATATTCAAACTGTTAAGAATTTAATTGAAAAAGTTAAGAAAAATCCCAGTGTTAGAAAATTACTCACCAGCACAAAGTTTAATGTCTAGAAACACGAGAAACACCTTATTACCACCCTCAACAAATAAATTAGAACTTAAATTGGTGGATACAAATAAAATAAATCTGAGAATCAAAGAAAATCAGTATAAACTGAGTAATTACTACAATCATAGTACTAAAGAATTAAAACCATTGCACCCTGGTACCAATGTAATTGTACAATTCCACCCAAGTCAACTTGGGACAGAGGTCGAATTTTACAAAGGGTCGATATGCGTAGGTATTAGATTAGATTAGAGAATGTTAATGTAATTTGTTAGGAACAAAAAATTTATAAAACCGTCTATCTTACAAATATGTAGCGAAAAGGAAGATTGTGAAAGGAATTATACAATTTTGGAACCATTAGTTAGTTTTAAAGATCAAAATGTAAACAATGACGTGGAACAATATCATAGCATAAGAGTAAATAATAACTTAAATGTAACTACCAGGAGGGGTAGAATAGTTAAGCCCCCAGAAAGATTAAATTAATAAGTTAGATGTAAGTTGTTTGGATTAAATTCATAAGTTAGCTGTAAGTTGTTTAGTTTAAAAAAAAAGGAGATGTCGAGGCATAGTTGGCAACGTGGTAAAGGGGAGCAAGGCAACAGATAAACAAACATTGGGACATGATTAGTGTGTGACCAACTTTTGTAAAAGTTGTTTATGATTGTTAAAACATTTTAAACTAAAAGACTTTTCTTAAATACAATTAATACATAACTACACAATGACATACAACAAAGAACGCAACAAAGTCCTAAAAAAATCTATTCCACAACTTTCCACTCAAACAGGTACGATTAAATGTACTGCGTTTATGCAATCAGAAATATGAACATAATTATTGGTCTGCCCATTGCTACTTGCCACAAAGCTTTAAAAATACGTTACATATGCATCCTTACAAAATTTCTGTCGATTTAGTGACAGTGAAAAGAAAGTCGATTGCAATAATAATCACCTTCTATACCTACATATGTATATGTAGGTGGGAACGTAAAAATTACAGGTATACAATTAAATATTTATATATCGTAACTTGGTAAAATTTAGATATAAGTAATAAAAGTGTAATTTCTGAATATGAATAGCTTTGGATTTCGGTTTCTGTTATTTATTGTTTATAGTGATAATAAGTATAACTTAATGGTGAACCAGTGCGTAGTATGTAGAAAAATGGACCATTTAAGTCGAAACCTCACATTCATCAGTAAGTAAACAAACCATAGACGTAACATTAATTATTTGCAAAGAGCCCTAGTAAGCAACAATTAGAAAATTCATATTTTGTCTGTTTATTAACCTGACCTAACATTTTAGTACAACTTTTTAATAAAAAGATACATGATATAAGCGTTGTTTTTAATTGTTTATTGTTTGGTTACATAATAACTCCGCCTATGTCACTACCAGAATATATTGGAGCAAAACAATTTCTTATAAAATGATAAGGAATGCTGGGTCTATTCTTGGTTAATCGTCATTGCATTAACAAACAAATGCTCGTTTATTTTCATTAGCAACGTTAAACAAAGCTTGTATTGTGACAATTTTTCGAATTTGTATTTAAAATATTTTTAAAATGATTTCTCCAGAATACAAAATATCACTTGAAGCTGCGAAAGTAAAAGCCGGAATTACTACCCAGGTAATCTTGTGAGAGATATGAAAATGAGTACCGTCTATTCTACAAGTGGCGCCTGCAAAAAAAAATTAACAAGGTAAGTGATGATATTCTTCTTCTTTAGTTGTCCGAAAAAGCCAAAATCATGAAGACTTCAACTTTATGGAGTCGATTTTCATTGTTAAAAAGGCAGTAAAAGAAAATGTGAATGTTAATAACTTGCCAAAACCTATTGTTTTCTAAGTGTTGATTACGCACCGAAAAAGTCCAAAGTATTAACTATAGGACAAGTCGCAAATTTATACTTGAAGCACCAGGTGAGAAGTGGTTATTAACTACAGTAATCTAAGTATTTGATGTTGTTGCATACAGAAGAGATGACTTGATTCGATTAACTTTTTATCTAAATATATTAATCTAAGGCCTACAAATATAAATACTAGAAGATTACTTATTGCGTATCGCAAAGGTATATGTCATGCTTAACATATAGGTTGCTATACTATAAGTGGTACGATTTACGAGAAGCAGATCAAAGAAGACTTAATAATGGGTAGTGGGATCTGGCCGAAACGTCGTCGACAATCTAATGGTTCTGTTAAGAATGAAGGGAATGGAGAAACCACAACACGGATCAACACCCGTAAGGAGAATACTGGACATGTCAACACCCACGAAAACCGCAAAATACACATAATGAACCTCTACAATTCTACATAAAGGAATAATTACAAGATACGAGAAGATTTGAGAAACTACGAACCAGGAGAAACCGGCTACTTTCCAACCTCACATTTTTGGAACGATGCCGAGACGAAGATGTAATACCAACGTGCATGCAGCTAGCTTTCAATAAAAATAATAAGATCGGACGGATTATACATCTAACAAGTTTAGCTTTCTTATGAGAATGAATTCAGGGCACCAGGAGCACTTTAAATACCGTCAACACACAATTAATGGAACTGCACCTAGATCTAAGTAACAAACTGTATCCCACAATATGGAATATATTAGAACAAATTACACAGTCAGGATCGGAAACGGACAACCAGCTCTCCACAGCACAGCGCATGAATAAATTTGAACGATTAAAAGCACAACAAAAACTATGCACGATGACGAAACAATTTAGATAAATTGGTGTACAACGTATCAAAATATAACTTCTATCAAGCGAGTATGTTAGCCAAAGGCTTTAATTATGCCTTGGCACCATCAAGAATCCCAGTCAATGACATAATTTGTGATAAAAAGCATCGATATTGACGCTACCAGAAGGCGCAGCGGTACTAATGCGCCAGGATGTACAGAAAGTGCTGAAGACTGCACAACTACCAAAGAAAAGTGTAGTGCTTTCAGCCGGCAAGG
This sequence comes from Vesta saturnalis, assembly GCA_036346205.1. Classification (NCBI taxonomy): domain Eukaryota; kingdom Metazoa; phylum Arthropoda; class Insecta; order Coleoptera; family Lampyridae; genus Vesta; species Vesta saturnalis. The sequence continues at coordinate 5,384,953 of JARFJB010002087.1, read as the reverse complement.
GAAACACAATGGTAGTCATTGACGACTACAATGGAAAAATAAGAAAGCTACCAGACGATCGGGCCTATCAACGCATCAACACGGATCCTACGACTTAGAAAAAACTACAAGGATGAACATCAACGCAACTAACATCGCTCCAGAAACACAATGCAACTTTATTCCAGGGGAAAAATCATCAAATGCCCAAAATTTTATGGTTTACCGAAAATACACAAGAACGAAGTTTGTTAGCAGTATGGGATCATCACTTCAACAACTAGCAAGGTACATAGCGACTCAAATATAATCACACACTGAGGGAGCGGAATCTTACGTAAAGAATGCAAGCCACTTCAAAAAGAAACACAGGGTTGCAATAAATACAATACCAGTGAGCTTTGACGTGATACCACTGTTTACCAACGTGCCCATAGCGGACACACTAACCATCATTAAGAGGAACTTCAATCCATCAGAAGACATATAATGGATTTATCAGAACTATATCTGAGGAACACTCTACCATGAATAACGATACAAACAAACAGAAGGCGCGCCCATAGGGTCACCACTGCCACCAGTGATTGCAAATCTATTTCTGAAACTCGACCTTGAAAACTGCCATATATATATATATATATATATATATATATATATATACAGGGTGAGTCAGTTTTTTGTAGACAAACTTTAACAGGAGATATAACACATGTTTCTAAAAAGAAAAGTTTCTATGAACATATGTCGTAAAAGACGTTCTATTGTACGTCGCTGTGAAATGTGTATTGAAAAGAACGGTTTACATTTTGAACAAAGTGTCTAATTTTATTATACTAGTGTTATTGTTATTTATTTATAAATCGTTATTGCTAAAAATTCTTATTAATTTCACAATTATTAATTATGTATTGTTACAATAATAAATAAGGATTGTTAAAATTAGTGTACTAAACAGATTTCAATTTACAAAAGTCTTGTATTTGAGTATGGCTTGATACAGTGGCGGCTCTTTAATGAGAGCAAGTGAGCAGCGGTCTATAACTTATAGAATCTCACTTAAAACTACATACATTTTATGGCGAAATTGATACATACATAATTATACAGAAAGTATTGACCGCATAACAATAATAATTATGCATTTCTTTTTATACGAGGATAATAACAATGGATACTAAAAAAACCGATAACCTACCTATTTATAAATGAAAATGTATTTGAAATTTTAAAGAAACGATCGTTAGTTACTAAAATGGCTCTAAATGTTTTATTATATCTTTTTTATTAAAAACTTTATATTCAATTATTCACATAAAGTACATTACTTGACTTAATACCACATCAAACACTAAAAATCAAAATAACTCGGAAACGCACAGGAATTTCGAAACAGAAGAAGGTACATTATTTTTGTTAAACTGTATGTAGATAATGAAAATAACAGTTTTTTTTTTAAATAGTCATTGGCGTAGAAGTTCTGTTTATGAAAGGGGTTGAGCACCCCCTCCACTCCGCCACTGTGCAAGTTTGTGAACATTCTTATCGCTTGTTTTATGCCCCTTAATTAATAGAAATTATCCCCCCAACATGAAAAAATCTAAGCATTCGTTTATGAGTTATAATGAAAATTTGAGAAAAAAAAATGATATTCAACACCCTGTATCTCGGAAACGAAGCCGTCTACGACATATGTTTATAGGAACTTTTCTTTTCAGAAACATGTGTTCTATTTCCTGTTAAAGTTTGTCTACAAAAAACTGACTGTGTGTGTGTGTGTGTGTGTGTGTGTGTGTGTGTGGTGCGTGCGTGCGTGCGTGTGTGTGCGTGCGTGCGTGCGTGTGTGTCACTTTTTCCATATGGGCACATGGATAAGAAAAACTAAACATTCTTAGAACAAATAAACAACATACATGCTAATATCAGGTTGACTATGGAGATAGAAAAAGACAACCAACTGCCATTCCTCGATGTACACACACGACAGATACCTACACGCCAATTCACATCACCATCCAACACAGCTCCAATCGGTCATAAAAATGTGGGGGACGAGATCAAGGAGATTAGTAGACGCAGACCGCGTTGAAGAAGAAATCGACAAACTGAAAGTAGCGCTATTAACAAATGGTTACTCAAAAAAGGACATTAAAGCAGTATCCAAACCACCGAAAACAAAGAGCGAATAAAACGAAGAAAAACCAATTGCCAGAGCACTTTCATACATGCGGGGAACCACGAACAGGATTAGTAAAATACTAAATAAAAATAAAATACAAGCAGTATTCAACGCATCATGGAATATATCTACTATACTACCTAACCCTAAAACTAAGATTCCGCTTCAAGGGCAAGGAGTGTACGAGATACCGTGTGGAGATTGCAACAAAGCATACATCGGTCAGACCAACCGCAGAGTGAACGCAGGACGAGAAGAACATCGGAATGTCGCAGCAAAAAACCAAACTACATCTTCACTATCTCAACACGCATAGCAGACATCACATAACATCAACTTCGAAAATGCTACATAGAGCAAAAAACGCAAAAAATAATAATAAGAGGCCATAGAAATAGAAAATGTCCACAAAACTTAAACACAAGAGACGACGCACAAAGATTGCCGAAAACAGGGAAACCTATATTAAAGGATTAATAAATACTGAAAAACAGAAAAAGTGAAAGTGAAAGTGACTGAATTCAAAACAGATAGATCAATGAAACGACAGAAAGCAACCATGACGAAAGAAAAACAACTATATAAAAAGAGAGAGAAAGCACGTTACTTCAGCACGAGTTACGAGAAGCAGACCAAAGAAGACTTGATAATGGCTAGTAGGATCTGGCCGAAATGTCGTCAACAACCTAATGGTTCTTTTAAGAACCAAGGGAATAGGGAAACCACAGCGGGTATCGCATTAGAAATAACTAAGTTATTGAGGTTCGAAATCATACAACTTCGGAGGCTTATTTCGGGGTTTGTGGAAAACCTTCTTTAATTAAAACTCATCCTTTTTCAGCCTCAGAAAACCGATTCAAAATTCGCAGCGGTTAGCACACAATACCGATTTTTGTAGGACAACTGTCAAAATTAAGTAGATTTTAAATATAAGACGCTTTACAGATACTGGCCTGAAAATTTAACGAGAATTCCAAAAATGGCAAAAAAATTAGGAGATCAATAACTGACGGAAACCGACTAGCCTGTGTTTTACATACCCCTCCGGAGAAACAATAGAATTCAAATCTATTTATAGGACATCTGCAACTGCAGGAGACGATTGTAAACATAAGTAAGTATTGTTCTAATATAACCGTATGATTGCAGCGCATAGAATTTGTTTGTAAAATACCCTTTACGAGGATTATAATATTGAGATCAACAACGGTACAGAAAATGGTACAAAAAACTCCTACAGCAATTTAAGAGATATAAAATTTATGTGTATTTAGAGAAAATATAACTACTTACACTTACGATAAGAAGATGTAACAAAGAAAACTTTTACTTCCGAGCCAAGCTCGTTACAAAAGAAATGTATAGAAACCCTTTATTTAATAAATAGTGCATTAGATTGTATCCCAGTTTATTTGGGTTCTTTAATTTATATTAGACACATGCTTTAAAGTTTGCAATTCTGTCAGTCCGACTATTAGGTATGCAATAAAAAAACAAACTCGCCAGCAAGCATGTATGCAATGACAAACACAAATAGTTTTCTAGGATTGCGTAATTCACTTTCTTTCGTGGAAGATACTAATGATAGTGAACCCTCGTTAGCCATTTTCCACTTTTTGAAACCGTCACATGGTTCATTCTAATTAAATCTTAAAACATTACCAAAGACTATGATCGGTGATCAGTATAACTTTGTATGAACATTATGCGACATATTCTGTAAGTTAACTAAAACAACACAGTGTAAAAGAATTCTTGTTTATAGCATGGTTGCCATGCAATGTCGTGAGTGGCAAAGTTTCTTATTTATAACTTGACATAATTACACTACAACACATGTTACCAAATAAGTTACTCGACACAAACACACATTTGTAAATACTCAAACGCACCAAACAAGCAAGAAAACATATCAAACATTAAAAAACTGGTAGCAAACAAGGACAAGTATAGAAAGGAACTAGCAAACAATTTATTCAACGAATACACAGATATATACTTGCAAACTCCTTAACAACTCAAACAAGCACGAAACAAGAAAAAACACCAAAGCAAACTAAACATGCAAAATTCTAGTAGCAAACTCGGACATGAAAACAAATACACTAGCAAACAAGTAAACACTCAAACATGTAAACCCTTAAATATCAAACACGTAAATTCATAGAAACAAGATAATACCGTGTCAGTGGTTTCACTCACTTTAACAGGGTTTGAGGGTATAGGATGCTGACAAAAGGACCTGAGGCGTGTGATAGCGAAAATTTGGTTGAAAACCCACAAAAATAGAGGGCTTTGTATCGCCTGTAGTAAAAGCTTCCCTCAAACTCCAATTCCAAGTGCTGGGGTTCTTCGCATTTCATTAAAATCAAGCAGCTTAAAAATAAAACAAAGTATAATCTATTTTTTTTTATTTGTCCCATAGATTTGGGAGTTATTTTTACAAAGTTGGTATAACATTTTTCGATAACGTCAAATTTGATTAATTTATTTTCACATGATTAATAATGTTGCCTTTTAAGTATTAAAAATGAGCTTTAATTGAAACGGGAAAAATATTTGATGCAAGTGATTTAAGTTTGTATGAAATAGTTTAATATATTAAATTAATATTTTTTGAGGTTTCCGTAAAGAGCATCAATAAAATTGTGAACGGACGTGAGGAACAGACAAATTTTGCTAAATTAGGTCGACGACAACTACTAGTGACGATATATTTTTACAGCGACTCATTTGGCAATACAATTCGAAATTTTACGATCGACAAACTTTAGACCGACAGTCGCCATTTGGATTAGAAGGGTAGTAGATCAAGTTTATTCAAAAGTATAAAATCGATGGGGTACAAGTAAAAATTTTTAATAGACTATGCGAAAAAACGTCGTTGAATTCAAAATCACTTTTCTCAGGAAGTTCATCCAATTTCTAAATTCAAGTGAGAATGTGATATTCGTGTTTTTGGATGAAACGTGGATTTACCAAAATGGGAGTAATACTCGTCGTTGGGTGCATGATACTGGCAAACGTTTTACAATATTACACGCAGGTTTTAGGTTTGGCTTCTTAGAGGGGTACGACTACTTACTGGACTCACAAAATAATGACCGTGCCTATCACAAGAGAATGACTGCAGAAATTTTCCAGAATTGGGTGGTTAATCAGTTAATTCCTGCTTTGGGTAGACTGTAATCAAAATGTGTGGTGGTAATGGATAATACACCGTATCACTCGGTGCAGTTGAACAAACCACCAATTTTTTCTAGCAAGAAATCTCAAATGCAGGATTTTGTTGATTAACCAGAATGTGAAAATTAACAATTTAACAAAAAAAAACAGTTGTGGGAGTTGATTAAACCATTGGAGAACATCATACTACACGGTTTGTAATTGACGACATTTTAAAAAAGCATGGTCATGAAGTCGTTCTTTTACCCCCATACCATTGTCAATACAATCCAATTGAGTTGGCATGGGGTTACTGCAGGACTTTATATAATAAGCACATAAATTCGCAACCTAAATCAAAGAATAGGGTTGCAAATTTATGGCGGCTTAGTCTTTCAAAATGTACGTCCGACATGTGGCAAGGTTATGTAAATCATTGCGAAAAAATAATTTCTGGACAAAAGTAATGGGGTCAATTTCTGTCGAAAATATTCCACCATTCATTGTTTCTCTCTCTCTCTCTCTCTACTCTCACAGCGTATTGTTAAGACTATAGGTAGCTGTGAAGAGCACCAGGGGTTCCGGAATAACTGATCCACGATAGATGGAATATAAATGTTCATAATTAGGCAATTAATAGAAAAAGCGATCGAATTCGAGAAACCCCTGTATATCTGCTTCGTGGACTTCAGTTAAGCAGTTGACCGTGTTAGATTAAGTGACGTGGGAATCTTGAAAAAAAAAAACGAAAAGTAGACGAATCAATAATTTGCATAATAGAAGAATTAAACCACAATAACACAACAACGATACAATCACGTAACAATCTTACAGAACAAATACCGGTAGCAGTGGGCATAAGGCAGGGGGGCAGTTTAAGCCCGACACTCTTCAACGCGATAATGGACGAAATCATCAGCAGAGTAAAAAAAACAACCTTAGGATATAAAATGCAACGAAGTAATTGCCAAATAGTGTGCTTCGCGGATGAAGTGACGCTGACAACAAAACAGCATATAATTACATCATGGAGATACCAATTGAGAAGACAAAGACGGTGGTAATAGCGAAAGAGCCAGTACGTTGCAAGCTAATGGTGGAGGAAAGGATCATAGAACAAGTGAGTAGATTCCAATATTTGGGAGTGAATATCACAAGCGACAGAGATACAACAGAGGAAGTGAAATTACAAACAAATAAGGCGGCGATGATATCAGGGCAACTCAGAGACGTAATATGGCAGAATAAACACATGAACATCGAAAGCAAGATAAGACCTGTGTAAGACCAATACTGACCTATGGAGTCGAAACAAGAAACGAGACGAATAAAACGAAAAAGCAATGAGAACAACGGAAATGAAGACTTTACGTATGATAACTGGGAAAAGCCTCAGAGAATCAGGAACACACAGATAAGCGAAGAATGTGTAATAGCAGACGTGGAAAATGGGTCTGAGATAGACGAAGAGGATGGAGGAACACGTGGAGCGGACGGACGTTGGGAGACTCGCCAAAACAATAATGAGGGACAAACCGGAAACTAAACGGCCACGAGGCAGACCACCCAAACAGTGGAAGGACAGTTGGATCTCGACATCCACAGAAGAACGGTAGAGGAACATTAGGGAAAATACAGGACCTGTTCTATATTAAGAAAAGAAGAAGAAGATCGTTTCTCACGAGGAATCAGATTCAGAACTTTCTTCTGAAAATGATGAACCTAATTCAGATGTAGAAATAAGGACTTGGACGTAGACACTTTTGACTCAGAATCTCACGATTCAATTGGCAGTTAATAAATATTTTTAAACTACTTGAAGGACAGTCAGCGACAAAGCAGTGTGGTTCCTTTATTTTTAATATTGTTGAAAATAAATGTATTTTAGTTATTTTGTGAAATTTAATGAACATCTTTTATTTCAATTGAAAGACCCCCAGAATAAATTTATGGGTAAGTTATAATACTTCTTCACTCAAAATTCAATAAGCTCCTTCTATTATTATACAGTGATCCGTGGTTACTATTCATTTCAATTAAATGTGACAACTGTTAAATTAATTTTGACATATAATCAGATTTGAGGTTAGTGAGAATCGTCTAAGTAATACCACCATACTTTTGGTGTAATAATAAAACACCCACAATCTAGGGGCCAAATAGATTATTGAACTCCTTGAAATGTGATGTTATTTACTGAGTCAGTAAACACAAAAAAAAATTGATTAAACAATTAAAAAAGTGGATTTACTGCTTTTACAAATTAATATTTCATAAATAGACAAAATCATGGTCAGTTTACTAATTAATAGAAATTCCCTCTAAATTTGCTATCTGGGAAATACCTTCTAATTTTAATTAATTATAAGTGCTATTAGCTTTTTTAACAATTTTGTTTTAATATCCTCAAAATTATAACTGTATAGTATTCACCAGATTTATAAAATTGAAAAATCGTAAATTTACAGTTTGCTTAATTAATAATGCATTAAAGTGAGGCCAAGTTCACATGAATAATCCAGAAGCCTTAGCTTTGAAGAGGTCAATGTTTTAAATTTAAATAAATCCAACACATCTGTCCATTTATAGACTTGGATTTGCAATTCATTTTTGTAATTACGTAAATACTATACAAAACTTTCCATTAATAATTCCATTTTGAGTACTTTAATTAGTGCAGGAGGGTTTTTCTGAGTCATTTACATTTGAATTGGCAAGTGTAACGGTATAAATAGAAATGTCCCATATTTTTTAAAGATTCTTGCGTAGTGTGTAAAGATTACATCTTTGCTATTTTTATGCAACTATATTCAACCGTTACACTTAAATAGATGGGCAGGATTCTAATTAAACTTTCTACTATCTCATTAATTAAAACAGAGTGTCAATTATGTTAATATAATTTGCAAATATGGTTGTTAAAGAAAATATAATAAAATAATTACAGACGAGTACATATATACATATATAAAAGACTAAAATAAATATCATAGCGGCGAGAGTGCATGGCACCGTAACAAAACGAAGACTTCTTCACATTTTCTTCTTGTGAATCACGCACTCGACCGTATAATCTCACCAGAATTACGAAACATTGTTTGCATACCTTAACAGGCACTTTTGTTTAACACACATACGTGAACACAATAGATGCTAACAGTGAAGTCAATTCCATTACTTTGGCGATTAAACGTTTTTGAATTAAGCTAGAAGCGATTTTGTATGCATACTATATGTAAAAAATAGGTGTACAGGTAATAATTTTTAACCTCATAAAGGAAATGACGTCGTTTCAAACCAGTTTACATTTATATTCTTTGATTTATGAAGGTATATAGATAATTTAAATTGCATCAGTGCCAAAGAACTTGTCTGACAAGCATTTTTTAAACTTCACATTATTAGAACATATAATGAAACTCATACACAAAAGGTAATAAATCTTTTATAATCGAAGAAGTTTTAATTATTTTCTGGTATCTTGTTTACTTGCCATTTTTAATTATTCTGTATTATGTGACACCCCCATCAAGTTAGCAATAGATTTCGGCAATAGACGTTTTTTTCTTCCAAAATTGCAGCTAAAACCATAATTTAATACTGCGCCCCCACCCTATTTTGAAATTATGTAATTTTTAAGAATCCGAGCACTTTATGCACCTCACCGTAGTGTTGAACGCTAGCAGTTTCGGTACTTTTGCAGAGTATCTCTCTTCGAGATAAAGAGTTACGGTTTTCGCAACAGAGTGCTACTTTTTTGTGAAATTAAATATGGCGCCAGCAAAATTTTTATAGCCCTTTTGGTTTCTGAGGTACAGGGTGGAATTGAAAAGTATCACTTTTGAGGCACCCCTCTTATTTCAGTTATCTTTAAACTTATCGAAGAAGTTAAAACGTATTTTTATAAACAAGCTCAGAATTTAAGAGTCTCTAAAATAGTAGGTAGTAGGCTATGGGCAATTTTTTGGAACAAAAAAGCAAAATGCCAAAAATTTGCGGTTTTGTCAGTTTCTGCTTGTTAAAATATTTTTGCTGCTTTGGTATTTCTACTTTACTATATTCTATCTTTCATTTCTTTTACAGTAACGGTGATTTACGAAAATAATGAAAAGTATAATATGTTGGTTAGTTTTGTACAATCTAATGAAAATCCCCCAGAAGCTTCGGAATTATATTTTCAAGGGTAACGTATTTTAAGCGCTATGATTAGGATAATATCTTAAGAGTTCTTTTTGTTCATATTAAATATCCATAGAGACGGCAACCTTTCCCAGACTTATTTGCACGACTTAATCAAATTTAGTAGAACACGGATCATTTATCAAACCCTTCCCTAAGGCATCCCTACACAAAATAAAATAAAGAAAGAAAAGAAATAAACGTATTGGGTTATGCAGAAGCCACGCTTTCATCTTCTTGCAAGCAAATAGAGGAAGCAATTGCTGTATCCAAGTCTAATGTTCAAAGAGTTTTGAAAAAATATAAGTATCCACACATTTACACTCCGACGATACCGAGCGCCGAATATTGTTTTGCTAATGGTATTTATAACAAATACATATCGATGAATCTTTTAGCAGACTCGTTATCTGGCCCCATGAATCTCATTTTTCAATCGCCATAATACAAGAAATTGGTCCGCAGAAAATCCCCATTTACTTTTTCAGAGGACATAACAAGGACGCTTTAGGGCTCGGGTCTCGTGTTTCATTTTTGGAAGACGCATAGTCTACAGAATTTATGAAGGATGCCTTACAGTGCTTCGGCACGGAAATATCCCTAAGGAAGTTATTCCAAAACTGATGGAAATTTTGTATTGACCCTTTATAATGCCGTTTCTCTTCAGCTAGACGGTGCCCATTTCGGCGCTTATAAGGACATTTTTAGACGATAACTTTCCTCAAAGATGGATTGGTACCTGCAAGATGATCCCCTCGATCTCCAGATCTTTCAATTTTGGATTTTTCTTATGGGGTTTCATGTAAAATAAAATCTACAAAACACAAAATCAGATTTAATTTTCCAAAATTTGAAAAAAAGGCCTACGATTCTTTTTAACGCTATTAAAAGAATAACGATAATGTGCAAATTTTGCACAAGGGAAAATAATGGCCGTCATTTTGAAATCACCTTTAAAAAACTTTGTTTTTTCAAAATTCTGTTTCTCTTTTGTTTTCTCTAACTTAGGTTTTGTTTTGAATAAAATTCAATAATTTGATCATAACTTGAAATACTGTAAAAAATAATTACGAGTTGAGAATTAAAAATGACCTTTGGAATTAAGTTTGAGAGTATAATAATTTTAGCCAATTAATTATTTTTGGAAAGCCCACACTATGCCTAATAAATATAAGAAGTAATATACAGGGTGTTGCATTGAAAAACATGTTTGGTTCATAATTAACAACCCGGAAGGTCCTATAGGAACACATTTTAACTGATTCGATAAGTTTAAAGATAACTGAGACACGAGGGGTGCCTCAAAAGTGATACTTTTCATATTCCACCCTGTACCTTAGAAACTAAAAAGGCTATGAAAATTCTGCTGCGCCATCTTTAATTTCACAAAAAGTAACACTGTCTCGAAAACGGCAACCCTTTATCTTTAAAAATAAGGGAGATACCCCGAAAAGGCAAGAGGTAGGGGATAGTAGGAACCCTATTTTGAAAAAACGCATATAAGTCCGTTCTGTTCCACCAAATTTTGCAAACTTGGCATAGTTGAAAAGAGCCTTTCTCCTCCAATGGAATGTTCATTAACTCTAATCAATCTAAGCAATAGAAAATCTTTAATGTACACAGTGTCCCGATTGCGTTGTTTAAGTGGTTTTTAAAGATATCTTTTTTGCAATTGGATAAATCGAAAGCTGAATGAAAATGGAAATTTTTTGGATAGTATCATGTTTGCGGACGAGTGTACATTTCACCGGAATGGATTTGTTAACCGGCACAATCTTCATTACTACCCTAATGTAGACCTTCATCATTTCAGAGTTCATAGTCAATATAAATGGTCAATTTCAGGGCAGGCATATTGGACACGCCTATCGTTAATCCATTTTTTTTCGACGGTGCTCTAAATTCTAAATTCGAACACGTACTTAAGTTTCCTCAACAATAATTTATTTGACCTTCTTGAAGATGTTCCACTTGCTCAAAGAACAAGGCGGTTGCCATTTTGAACATTTACCATAACTTTATCATTATAATGTAGTTTTCTTTTTTTTGCTATGTCTCCTAATTTGTACATATTTGGTAAATGTTAGATCACTCCATAATAAACGTTTTTGATTTGGATTGTTTATTTTCCAATGTCTACTAATCACTCCTCCACATTATTCAGAAAAACTGAAATTAAGAGAAAACTACTACTACTGCAAATAATAGAATCCTGACAATCTTAAACTACCAGAGAAAATCTTGAGAAAGCTAATAAAATTTCGTATTTGATGGCATAAAGAAAAGTAGTTAGTTCCAATTGAAAAAATCAAGTTACCTTTGATTGCATTTTCATTAGTTGACATAGCGATTTCTCCAAACACACAAAATATTTGAAATTGCACGTCCGGCCTACATTGCTACATTTCATGGTTAGTAATACCACAAAGCCACAACCCTCTAAGTTTTATGGTCACTTCGATATTCAATTTTTTTCAGACATCAACTTTTTCCAAAAATTACGATTTGCGGCTAAACGGGTCGTTTTAGATATCATATGTGGTACATACAGTCACACTCAATTTGACCGAAGAATCCAAATATGCAATAACAGGTATATCCATTAAGAAAAAATGCAACTGTGATAAAAAAAACAACCAGTAAAAGCAGTGCGATTGAAGTGAAACTATTTTGAGTTTATAGCCTTGAGGGATACTTACCATACCCCAGCGACAAACTTCAAAGATATGCGTTAATAAACCCACCATATTCCGTCCACGCACTATCGGCCCATCCCATATATATATATATATATATATATATATATATATATATATATATATATATATATACACAGTATGTCCCCGGATCGACTTTAAAAGAGGAAAATTCTCTTATTTTGATTTCTCAGAAAATTTCATTCTTGCTGATTTGCCCTGCTTGTTTTCAAACCCCCGAAACACAAATTACTTGCTATTTAACTCAAACGGTTCTCGAGATAATATCATCTTTCTTGAAAAATTCGAGCTTTTCGTAATTTTTTGAAGTAAATTGATTTGTTTCAAAGGAAAAATCAAATTGGTCTCACAAGTTTTAATTAATAAATTTAACAATTGATGGTAAAATGAAATGAAATTCTCAAAAAACTGAACTATTAATTTTCTATTCGAATAATGCTCCTCTTTTTTCCGCACAGATTTCAATGCGAGCTCTGAATTCATTGAAACTGCGCCTTATTTCTTCTATTGAAAGGGACTGGACAGCATTCCGTATCCTATTTTTCAATTGCTCTTCATCATTGTCTAATGGCTCACTGTACACAATTTGTTTTAAACGACCCCACAGATAAAAGTCCATTATTGTGCGATCAGGACTTCTCGGCGGCCACAAATGGGACCATCTCTTCCTATCCAGTTATCATGGAACTCTGTATTGAGCCACTGGCGAACAGTACCGGCATAATGAGCAGAGCACCCATCGTGCTGGAAGAACATTTCAATTTGGCAGTTCAATGGCAATTCATCCAGTTTATCAGTTAAAAAATGTTGCAACATTTCCAAATATGAATAACGGTTTAAATTTTGATCAAAAAAATATGGGCCAATAATTCCATGGTACGAAACCGCACACCACACATTAACTTTTTTCAAACATTGTCTGCGACTAGCAATTCGGAAGTTTGGATTCGTCCTACTCCAGTAACGGCAATGTTGGGAGGAAACGACTCCGTTAGTTGAAAACGTCGATTCATCGGAGAGCATTATTCGTTTATGAAAATTTGAATCTTCCAAAACTCTAGTGCCCATTTCCAAACAAAAATCCAGACGTTTGGCTTCATCACCGTTCTCTAAAGTTTGCCTAAATTGCGGCTTAAATGGTAAAATTTTGTTCTCCTTGAAGATTCTTTGTAAATGAGATTTACCTATCCCAATTCGTAGTGCCCTCCTTCTTAAAGACAGCCTTGGAGCTTCGGTTGCGGAATGAACGGCGAGAACAGTAGCAGTATCTTCTTCATCGAACAACTTCTTTGGCTTCTAATGTTTAAAACCGAGCCTGTTTGAAGGAATTTAGTTACCAAGTATTTTGCTCCGGCATTCGAAATGGCAACCTCCGGGTATTTTTGGTTGAATTTTCTGATAACAACTCGGTAGCACTCTTCCCAGTTCCGTAACATTGAATTAGATAAATTCTTTGTTGTAAAGTCAACATTATAGCATACAATTCAAATTAGCATTAATTAATTTGCAGTCCAACAGAATTATCACATTTGACAATTTCTGTCAGTGGTGTTTTTCAATGAAATCCGCCTACTAAAGTTACTTCTAAAAATTAGGAAAAACATTCTAAGTCCAATTTTTCAAGAAAAATGATATTATCTCGAGAACCGTACGAGTAAAATAGAAAGTAATTTGTGTTTCGGGGGTTTGAAAACAAGCAGGGCAAATCATCAAGAATGAAATTTTCTGAGAAATCAAAAATAAGAGAATTTTCCTCTTTTAAAGTCCATCCGGGCATACTGTATATATATATATATATATATATATATATATATATATATATATATATATATATATATATATATGGTCCTACAATAGTGAGTCAGGCATCCATAGCTCCTATACCAAGTAAGTTAGGAATTTCGTTCGAACGCAGACCTATACATGGTGTCCCACAACGAACCGACGCGATCGATTTCTCAAAAAGTACGCAATAGAAAATTTTGAAAATTTGGCTGTATACCAATGTCGACTAAAATATTTTCAAGATGGCGGCACCCTATATATTATTTCATTCTAGATTATATCAAAAATTTTAGACATATTTTACATATAATGTCCTATACCTAACTTTAGCCATTTTTGAAATATTTAATATTTTACGTCAAAAAAAAAAACGTTTGCAAACCCTAAAATAATTAATAATTTTTCCTATAAGAAAGCCTTTATTATTCAATTTGAGATGGATTCCTTGTAGGAATAGACCGATTTTCATACACTGAGTGGATATTTTGATTTTAAATTAATACCTACAGGGTGACCAAAAATTAAGCACAAAGATTAAGTTATAAAAAACGTAGTCATTTTTTTTAATGGAAACCCCCTAATTTTATAATGCTTATTTAGCATTAAAAATAAGGGTAACTTTGTGTAAAGTTGTCTATTACAAAAATGTGTAGTTTTCGAAATATTAGCAATTAAAGATGTTTGTATTATGAAAATTCCATGTTTTATAAATTTTGTTATTTAACTATAACAGCTGCCATGACGACGTTAAAAAACAATAAATTCCAATTGAAATGTCATTATGTCTAGTCATTTGAAATTAAGTAATAATTAATAATCATGCCGGGGCGATTAAACTAAACACATGAAGATTATTTAACTTTATTTATTATCTACGGTGAATGTAACAGAGTTATATACTCAATGGCTTTATCAAGAACCTGCGAGGTATTCGCGTAAAGATATCCAGATAGACAGAAACTGTCACGATGCAGTGTAAGACAAATGATCGAGAATTAAAAGAATTATGGCACCGTTAAGGCAAAAATTAATAAAAGAAAACCAATTTTCAACGATGAAATTGTCGAAATTACAATTATGGGATATTTTGTGGCATATCCTATGTCTTGAATAAGAGAAGTGGCTGCCCATACCGGAATCTCAAGAAGCTCAATACAAAGAATTTTGACAAAACACAATTTTCACCCCTATTTATGTTCTATGTGAGTTTATTTTAACAATGGCACAAGACATCCCCCGATTTTTGGAAAATATTATTTGGAGTGACGAGGCTAAATTTACAAAAAATGGTCTTTTTAACCGACACAATTGCCATCTTTGGAGTGATTCGAATCCGCATGTTGTAAAATTGCGAAATTTTCAAGAAAACTGGCAATTTAATGTATTTTGTGCCGTTAGAAATAATAATTACACTACATTTTTATGAAGAGAACTTGAATGGTAAGTAACAATAAAATGTAATATATTTTTCTATTTTCAATTACCTTTTAACGTTTTGTAGGAGAACGATATTTAAATATTCTAGAAGATTTGGATGAACAATGCTTTAAGCAATTTATCTCTAGCGGAACACAGGCAACTTTTTTACTAATACGATGGCGCCCCTCCGCATAGAAACTTTTCTGTTAACAACTTCTTGCAAGCGACTTTTTATGATTGCTAGTGGTGAACCTTTCCTGTGGCCACCTCATTCTCCTGACCTTACAGTCTTGGATTATTTTATATGGGGAACGATAAAAAACATCGTGTATTTTAATCCAATTACAACAAAGGAAGATTGTATGGCAAGAGTAAGGGACGCATTCGCAAGTTTGTCTCAAGATTCCATTAGAGCAACTACTCGTGAAGAACTTACTCTAAGATACGTAAAATGTGACATTTTGAACATTTACTAAAATATTTTTTTTTTAATTGGTTATTGTTAGCATAATTTTTTTTTTATTAATTTTTGCCTTAAAATCGTAGTTAATAAATAAATTTAAATAATCTCCGGGCTTGTAGTTTTAACGTCGTCATGACAGCTGTTATAGCTAACTAACAAAATGTATAAAAACAGCATTTTGATAATAAAAAAATCTTTAATTGCTAATATTTCGAAAACAATGCATGTAATAAACAACTTTACACAAAGTTACCCTTATTTTTAATGCTAAATAAGATAGCATTATAAAATTTTTAACTTAATTTTTGTGTTTAATTTGTGGTCACCCTGTCTTAATTTAAAATCAAAATATCCACTAAGTATATGAAAGTAGTCACCTTTCTATAAGGAATCCATCTCAAATTGAATAATAAAGGCTTTCTTATAACAACAATTATTAATTATTTTAGGGTCTGCAAACATTTTTGACGTAAAATATTAAATATCTCAAAAACGGCAAAAGTTAGGTATAGGACATTACACATAAAATATGTCTAAAATTTTTGATAGAATCTAAAAATGAAATAATATAAAGGGTGTCCCATTTAAAATAAGAGAGTTGCCCTTGGTATATTGCCAAATTTTCAAAATGTTCCATTGCGTACTTTTTGAGAAATAGATCGCGTCGGTTCGTCGTGGCACACCCTGTATTGTAGATATGAGTGTATTTCGGAAAAATATTTAGATCCAAAAAAGTATGACGACATAAAATGGATTTTTTTTAATGGTACACCCTGTATTTTCTGCATATTTTAGTTCTTTTTGTGTTTTTTTTATTTCTCAAAATTTTAATTTAATTTGCTTTAGTAGTTTACGAGCAATAAATTAAAAACAATAAAATATTGTTTTGTAGGCCTTGAAAGAATTATTAAAAAGCGGTATGTTTTGTCCGAGCTACATAGTATGAACTTTAATACAAGAAATCTAACAATACTTTTGACATTAAATCGTTTATTCTTATTTTATACAAGGGTATCCAAAATTTGGATCCAAAAATGACTACTTTTAACCCAGTTTTTATTAAGATTTTCAAGTGTATCACCCTGTATATCTATCTAATGCAGAATTCTGGACCGTTATCAAAACCAAAAACCTCAAATATGCCTATTGTATTAATAAAGTATTAAGAAAAATGTAGCCACACACACAATGAAGTCCTGGCACATGTAGCACCAAGTTGGATAACACGGTAGTGGAGATATTTTTAGTTTTAATATGGCCTAACCGCGTGGACCCCCTTTTTCGTGTGATTATACTTCAATAATGTAGCTGAATATAATTATTGCCGAGCATTAAAATTAGATGTAAAAAAATGTGGTACTCTTCAGTTAAATGATGATATAATTAAGCACCAGGGCTGACACGTCATCGACATTGGAAAACGCCCATACATAACCTGACCCAATGTGACCTGTGACTAAGAAAACAAAAAGTCATTATAACCGGAAAAGATTAACACTTTGAGTACGAGAAAAAAAGTTGTATGTGAAAGTATTTTCGAGATTTACAAAGTCTGATTCTATCCATCCTTGTATCAAACTAAATAGAATGAGAATAAAGTAACGCAT
The DNA here is from genome assembly GCA_036346205.1 of Vesta saturnalis. Taxonomy (NCBI): domain Eukaryota; kingdom Metazoa; phylum Arthropoda; class Insecta; order Coleoptera; family Lampyridae; genus Vesta; species Vesta saturnalis. The sequence continues at coordinate 5,367,460 of JARFJB010002087.1, read as the reverse complement.
GAAACGACAATGTTTTAGTTTAATTTAATAATTAAAATTGTTGAACGGACAAATTATTAAACCAATTTTATACAATTAATACCTACACAAGGTCAGGCTTAATAAAAAATTAGTGTAAGTAATCTAATTTCACATACTATTTTATTATTAATTATGCACCAGTACCGTGTGAAAATTTCACATTCAATAGGTAGGTGTACACACAACTGAAGATAATTCAATTTTTTTTACATATAGCGCCCACTTAACAACTTACAATTACATTCCGTCGAGAAATATAAAAAAAAAAAAACGAGTATCCAGTTATATTTCTGTTAACAGAAATAACCCTCCCTAAGAATCCTTCGTTAAGAGTACACTGCCCTATCCCAAAACGCAAGTTCTAATAATAAACATTTCATTTAGAATATTTTATTCTTATAATTTTGTTTTTTAAATGCACTTCGGAAACAACACATCTGTTTCCTGTTATATAAACTTACGTGGGCTTCCTTACAAACTCTCACAGAAGGCGGAAAAACGAGCGGAAAAATGTAATACAATCAAGGAAAGTTGTAAATATCAACATTCCATTAATGAATTAGTAGTGCTTCGCATATATGACGTAATAAGGGATGTAGACGTACAGGGTGTGCTAGTTAAATAAACATTACACTACACAACTTACAGTAATTTCACTTAATTTGCGCTATATTTATATATTATTTCATTTGAAAATGGAAAGTGATTGCGATTAGATATATTTTTAGTAGAGCAGAAATACCAATTCATTTAATTTTAATTGTAAAAAAGTGAAAACATGAAAATTAATTGAGTTACAATAATGACGATATTAGGTGGATGTATCTACTTCAAAATTTACTTGCACGAAATGTCGTGTTCTACGTGAACAATATTTAGAAAACGTGGAAACCAACTTTAATGGGACAGATGATGTCGCTTTCTTTTCTGGCTGTACGAAAAGGTTTTTCTTGTTTTAAATTATTTAATTAAGCCTTTTTTCTTTCACTAAAACAATGACACTATTACATTTTAATCTCAAAAAAAATAACAACTTGCAGCGTTGTCACAATCGTTCACATCAGAATAAAACTTACTATCTTGGCCACCAAAGAATTGACCTACGTCATTGATACATGCACCTACCTAAATAAAACGTTTATTTTCCCATCACACATTATACATCAGAAAAGGATGGTTAAAATTTCAAGCGCATTTTGAGAAATCGACGTATGTTATCGACTTTTTAAACACAATGAAAAGAGATGACCTATAAATACTTGTAATTTTTGTCTTAATATGATTATGAAAATGCTCCTTTGACTAACCTAGTTTGGCATCCTTATGACATAACCTCCTTTTACTTGTTACTACTTGTTACTTTCTTACATACTTCCTACGTTTCCATATTTCAGTATACATTTTCAAAACAGTTCTTTTCAGAACTCTTCCCTTTGTTCAATTATTTACGTTTATTCCAACATCTTTGTTAGTTTTTCCGAAACCTCGTAATGTCTATATAAGGTAAAACCTTGCATACGCAAGCACAACAGTTTGCGCTGAATTTATTACAATATTTTGAAAAGGAGAAAGAAAACAACGGCCCTTTAATACCACTTTCTAGTATCCAAGAGGTAGGTGTTTTTAGAATTGCCTTAAGCTCAATTAATAGTGATCTCAAATTTACATATGCCTCTCACAACAGTGAAAAATATCAAGTTTCGGGCAAAATTCAACCCAATTATGTCTAGTCCGGGTTAAAAAAAACGGTCACGGACGAAAGTTAAATCCGAAGATCTTGTACATACCTCGAAAATGTCCATCAGGAATTCCTTATATAGTATGTACGAACAAAGTGTATTATAATTATATACACGGTGTCCCAAATAGAGTAGGATAGTTGGGTATCTTTCTTATTATTCAAGACAGAGATTTGGTTAAATGGGCGCATATTGTGCCATTTTTTGGGCCGAGTTCGATTCCAACAGTTTCGAAATTATTTAAAAAGAAAACAGAAATCGCCGATTTCTTAAAACTCAAATATCTCCGTAATTATAAAAGATATGAAAAAAAGTTTCAGATCAACCTTACTCACTTCGATGAGACACACTTAAAAATGATGTCAAAATAAAATTCAAGATTGCGGTTTCCAAGATATTAACAGCAACTTTCTTATTTTAAATGGGCCATATTGGATATTTACACAATTAAATGGGATTTTTTTTCTCTTTTCAACGATGTATAACAACCTATGTACGAATAAAAAATTATGGGAAATATTAATTGTTTGCATTTTAAATCAAGTAGCCATGATTAACAATTTGCAAGTAAAAATTATTTATTAAACAAATTAAACACAACAATACACCGTGATATTAGTAAATGCTAAAACCATAATACATTACAATAAATGTTCCAAGTGCTGGCCGTTTTCATGTACACACAACCGATACCGTTTTACAACACTGTTAGTAACTGTTCGCAATGTATTTCGATGAACACCGTTAAAGGCCGCCACCACTCGTTCACGTAGTTCTTCTGCTTTATTGTAATGGAAATTTCTATCATATACTTTCTATTTTATAGTGCCCTATAATTAAAAATCCAGTGGCGTTAAATCTGCGGATCTGGCTGACCACTGATTAGGTGTATTGGTGGCACTCTATTATAAAAACAGTCAGAAATATCGGATAACATTGTCAGCATTATGTGCGGGAGTGCCATCCTGCTGATACCATATATGAACATTTTGTGCCAAAGGGAGATCATCTAATAAATCTTCAAGATAAGTTTGCAGAATTTCCGTGTAACGCTACGCTGTTAAGGTTCCATCAAAAATTATAGGACCAACTAAACGATTTCCCAATATGCCACAAAAAACATTAAAACCGAAATGAACCTGGTTGCGCCCTGGAACCACTATGTGTGGATTTGTCCTGTGCCCAATGGTGCTCATCATGGCGATCAAATAATTCACAATTGGAGAAATAGGATTCGTCAGTCCATAAAACTTGATTTATAAAATCACCATTTTCTGCAATTTTATTTAAAAACCATCTACAAAATGCCGTTCTACGGATATTATCATTTGGTCGCAAAGTCTGTGCAATGTGTAATTTATATGCGTGGAAATTGTGTTTTTTTAAATTCTCGATGATTTAGTCTTAGACACATTAACTTGAGCTTCAATTTCTCGAGAAGAAATATTCGGATTTACTTGCACACAAGCTAAAGTTAATTCCTCATCTTCAGTAACCATGTTTATGTTCCTATTGGACTTTTTAAGACATCCATAATGCTGAATATAATGTTGAAAATATTTTCATGTCCGGTTGCCTACGCTCTGGAAAATTTGTTAGATATTCTTGAGCAGCAAGACGGGAGTTTTTGTAGCACTTTATGTATGTACAAAACATATATTGTTCATTTGTTGGAAAGGTCGCCATTAGAAATAATTAAAGAAAAAACAATTATTATAAATTTATCACTTAGTAATACAACACAGTAATACTAATTATTTACACAATCAAAAAACTAATACAACTTGACAGTTAGTCGTATTATAATAAATTTTGTTTCACTGTTAATCATGGCTACTTGATTTAAAATGAAAACAATTAATATTTCCCATAATTTTTTATTCGTACATAGGTTGTTATACATTGTTGAAAAGAGAAAAAAAATCCCATTTAATTGTGTAAAAATCCAATATGGTGCCCATTTAAAATAAGAAAATTGCTATTAATATCTTGGAAATCGCCATCTTGAATTTTATTTTGACATCATTTTTAAGTTATAATTATGGAGATATTTGAATTTTTAGAAATCGGCGATTTTTGTTTTTTTTTTTAAATAATTTCGAAACTGTTCGGAAATTGAAATGTTTCTCAACGGATTCGAACTCGGTCCAAAAAATGGCACAATATTGCACATTTAACCAAATCTCTATCTTTAATAATAAGAAAGATAACCATACTATCCTACTCTATTTGGGACACACTGTATAGCTTCTACATTAGTCTAAATTGTATTATCTACACAAAAACATGTCACAGTTGCAACTCTAAATGCTGAAATTCGTAACACCCATATTGTGTTAAGTGACAGACGTTTAAACCGTGCCTTACATGCAATGGGGTTCAATTTCCAGAAAGGTGTAAATGAAGAGCTTTGTTACAAAAAAGAAATATAGCTGAAATGAGAACACTGTTTTGAAACAATACATACGAGAAATTAATGCACCAATTCGTAGGCAAGCGGTATTTATTGACGAAACATGGATCTGCTTAAAAGGAAATCCGGGAAAGTCATGGCAAGATGACGATGCAAAGAGTGTACGAAAAGCTCAAGGATATGATGGTAAAAGATTTATAGTTATTAATGCTGGAACTACCGCAGGATGTGTACAGAATGCGTCTTTGCTATTTGTGTCGAAGTCACTGAAAGAAGATTACCATGGTGAAATGAATGGGGATAGGTTTAAAAAATGGGTCACTGAAAATCTCATAATCAATTTAGAAGCACCTTCATTAATTGTAATGGATAATGCGCCTTACCATTCCATGTTAACACTACAATGTCCTAAAATGAGTATCAAATGCATGAATTAGTTCATTTTTTATAGAATCTTTTGCCTAGTGATAGATTGTAAACTAGGTCCACGCAAAGAAAATATTACTTGAACCGGTTTTTTTTCTAATTTAGTGGGTGCCGATTGGCATTAAATCATTCAATAACCATCATTAGAATTAATTGGGTGTAGATATTATAATTGTAGAAATAACATTACAGTAGATTCTATAAATTATGTTTGTTTCATTAATGTATAAATAACATTCCTATTCCCTTTTAGAATTGAATTCAAGCATTTGCACTCAATCCACAAACGATATGAAGTAACTTGATAATATTGTTGAACAAACTGTAGAACCTGTAATTAAAATAGCTTTTATGGGGTTTTTAATGGTGTATGTTTGTATTTATATTTTACACAAATCTATATGTTTCGATAACCATTACAGTTATAGTCCTCAGTAGTTCTTTAAAAATGGTTAAGCTGTAGAATCTAATTTTAGTAAAGAATAAGTAGATCTTAATAAAATTAAATATGTATCATTAAAATGAAAAATGTCATAGGTAACCAAAGAGCAAACTTAACAAAATTTTAATTATGATTTAAGTGTAACGTTGTGAAAAACTTTAAAATTGATAACAGCATTCACAAACAGGGACTTGACATCAATTAAAAATCTAGTGAAATCTAACAAGGAAATTGTTTTTTGTTAATAATCGTAATTGTCATTTTACAGTAAAAACACAATCTAGTTCGTTAAAATGATTTTCAATTTTAATTTCAACTATTATGTTAAATTATTGTAATGATGTGGTAACATAACGTATAATTGGTAAAGAATTTACTTCAAGGTCTAGGAAAAAACAGCAAAAAACCTAGACATACCAAAAGCAAAAATTAAAATGATGACATCATTGTGTTGTTTTGTTTAGATGCCAAAATCTGTTTAAACGGATACCTTCTTCTTGTCTATTGAATTTGAATTAAATTGAATGTCATGATTTAAACTATTTAAAGCATGCTCATCTCACATGTTCTGTACCACTCGTATTAAAGCTACGTTTTGTGGTTCCAGTGTATACTTTTCGCACAAGAACAAGATACATACACTCCGGAATATGATAATAGGTTTGAAATATCTTTAGTGATCTTAAATATTACTTAATTTTTCTTGTAGGTTTAAAAACAGTCCTAATGGCATGATTAATTAGGACTTTTTCAATTATATTTGCAACATTAGTTATAAAAGGAAGAAATAAAGTACCAACGTTATGGTTATGTCTAGTAGGTGCAACAACTATATTAATATTTTAAACTGAATATCCATTATCTTGTAGTGATCTTGCTAAATATTTGCATTCATCTTTCAAAAATTCAGGATCACAATTTCGCTTCGCTCGATCCACTAAAGAATTCATTACACCAATTTCTTGGCGTGGATGGTGGTTTGATAATTTATGATAGTATCTATCTGTGCCTGTCGGCTTTCGGTAAATCTTAAAAGATAGTGAATTATTAGTGCATTTTGTAACGCAAATGTTTAAAATTTTTCCATGTAAAATTAGCTTATAACAAGGCTAAGAGGGCTACCCACTGCTGCAGCATCAAGTTGTTCATAAAATTTATTATTCCACTAAAAATAAGTCGTTGTAGGACAGTGCTGAAAAGAATTGTTGTATTTTTTGGTAAAATATCATCAACATATTCAATAGCTTTTTAAAGGGACTTTTGTCAAAAGTGAAACATCAAAACTGACCAAAAGAAAGTATTAAATATATTGATCATGTTTTTCCAAAATATAAACAATTCTTTTGTAGCACTGTCTTACGACTGATTTTCAGTAGAATAATAAATTCTATGAACAGCCTGATTGTGTAGCCCTCTCAGCCCTGTTATAGCTAATTTTTATATGGAAAAATTTGAAACATTCGCGTTACAATATGCACCTAAAAAACATTTTCTTTGGAATAGATATGTAGATGACACATGTTATTTGGAGACATAGAGAAGAAGCACTACATAAATTTTTTATTTTTTCAAATGATATTCATCCAAACATCTACTATAGCATGGTTCGGAAACGAATGGAAGTTTTGTGATCGTGAATTTTTGAAACATGAATATAAATATTTAACAAGATCACTACCAGCTAATAGTTATTGACTTAAAAATATTAATAATGCTATTACATCTGCTAGACCTAACCATAGAAAGAAATTAGTACCTAATGTTGGTAATACTTTTCTTCTTTTATAAGTAATGTGAGATAGATTTGAACAAATCCTAATTAATTATGGCAATAGAACTTTAAACCTAAAAAATTTTTTAAACATTTAAGGTCACCTAAAGATGTTTCAAACCCATCATCATCTTCTGGAGTGTATAAGTTCTCTTGTTCTTGTAGAAAAGTATACACTTGTAGCGTCCCCAAGTACCCTCTCTTAAAAAGTCTAATTCGAACTTATTCGCAATAATGCAAATTTACGAACAAAACAGTCGCTAAGGGATGTATCTTGACTTTACTGACAATAATGCTATTACTCAGATTGTTGCCTTACATTGACTTTCCTGTCAATAGTTAAAGCATTAGAATTTATTTTCAAATCTAATATTTAATTACTCGCAAACCTCAAATCTGATCAAAAGAACTTGCCGTCTAGTGGTAAGCTACGCCGTGTTAGTGAATGAGATAGGGTTGGATGAAGTTAAGTGTTGCATCATGTGGGACAGGTAAACAATGAAACTACTCAAATTAGAATTAACGAGCAATGAAGTTTCAATCCGTTAATATACTAAGTTGGGAAAGAACAACCAAGAAACCCCAATTTATTCATAAATGAATAATTGAATAAGTACATTAATAAATCAAATAACAAAAATATAAAATAATGAAAGGGTTCCATATATAACAAAACAGGTTAAAGTGCGTACGAAATTATACCATTACGGAACAAAAAATAAAAAACAGTTTAGCTACACATAAACACAATAAAAAAACAAAAAAAATGTAATCACACCCACAAATGAATCAGAATATAAATAGTAATACCAAACATGTGGCCCTATACAACCAATCATACTGGTCTTTAAGTAAATAAGAAAACAATAATGCAGATTACGGTACATATAAAATATAACAAACGGTAAAATTAAACAGGTAGAATAAGGTAACTGCAGTGCAGTTCCACTACACTTAGACGAGAACAAAAAAATAGGCAAGGAATTTATACATACACAATTGTGTGGTTAATAAAAGCACAAAAATACATCCGTACAGTGACAATAAAGTACATATAAAGAAAAATGAGTTCGTAGACAAACAATTCTAAATAAACAGACTGAATCAAAGACACAAAAAAACTCATTAAAACAAAGCCTTGCAAGGATAAGGTACAAATAAATCATAACAAACTGACCGGTACACAAGCTTGAGTGACTGCGTTAGAAAATACAACATCCCTTTCTCAGCTTACACATTCATCTATACAAAACAATAAGAACAGTAAAGATGGAAATAGAGGTGTTTAAAGGTCATCTAGACCCGTGTCTGTAAACCACACTATTGTTTATAACAATTTACCCGAGATCTATCGTGCCACGCTTGCCCACCTTTACACAGATATTAATAAACAGTCAACAATGCCAACTCGTACGAGCACTGAGGGAGGGAACACTGTACTGTCTGAAGCGGACTCCTTTTATCTTAACAGATTGTAACCTAATGAGCCTGCGTGCGTAATTAAATAGATACCTCTTGTAACGCAGTTATTGATTTTTAATAGATTACGTCAGCTTGTTGAATTGTTTGCTGCGAGCTTTAATTTACATTAAAATACCTACTTACGCTTCAATATTATAATCCTTCAATTAACCACTTATTCACCGACATTTAACGGTTTAAGATACCCCGTTTAAACCCAAGACGTTAATGATTATTTACAGAAATATTGTTTACACGCACGCTTATTAAAACCCGAATATTTAGTTTAGTAAAAGAAAAAAAACCGAATTCGCGATTTTAGTTTTACTAAAATGTACACGATCAAATATTTATAGCCAGAACGGTTTACAGTGAGGGTTGGAAAGTAAACAATTGGATCGATCGGGCTGAATTAAAACTCTAACCGCAACTGCCGTTTTTACTTTCCAAATTCACTCCCGTTTTTAAAAGTTAAAAAAAAAACAAGAAATATTACGTGAGAATATTTTCAATATTTATTACTACAAGAAGTATTAATTTTTTAAATATTCATTCATCAGTAACAAACCTTATCGGACTCTAATTTCCTAGTACCAAACAAAGATGTCTTTTGATTTGCGGTATATTCCGACGTAATTAATTATTATTAAACTAGAGGCGTTTTACACCAAGAATGTGCGTATAAAAATTTTCAACGATTCGTTACGCTTCTTCGGTAAAGGCATTTTCGACCCCAACGTGTGTTTTTCTTTTTCTTTTCAACCCTTTTTCAAATATCAGTTTCACACATTCAAATATTTCTTACATAAAATAAAAAATCCCGAAAACATTAGCAAATTAGGACTTATTATCAAAATATTTAAATCCATTAATTATCCTTTCTATTGCGGTAGCAATTGCGATTTGAAAATGTTTATTACAATATTAAATTTTTCTCGGTCCGCTACCGCATTGGAACCACAAAACGTAGCTTTGATACAAGACGTAAAGAACAGATGAGGTTTTCTAGATTGGGTAAACCAGAGAAATCTGCGGTAGCTGAGTATGGTTTAAATAATTTAAATCGTGACATTCAATTTGATGTCATGGAAATATTGTCAAGACAAACTCATTATGTTCGTTTACAGCGTGAAGCTATTGAGATATATAAACATCCTAATAACTTCAATAGGCAAGAAGGAACCCTCCATTTCAATAGGTATTGGGAACTTACAATTAAAAAAAGAGCACAATGGTACATCTTAATTTAATTTTGGCTTTTAGTATGTTTAGTTTTTTTGCAGTGTTCTTTCTTAGACCATGAAGTACCTAAATGCTGTACCAATTGTATGTTAAGTTACCACAGCACTATAATAATTTAACAAATATAATTGAAATTAAAAATCATATTAATGTACCACATTTCGTTTTCATTGTAAACTATGTAAACTGACAATTAAAATTAATAACACAAAATTATTTCTTGGATGTAACTAGATCATTAATTAATAATTGATACGTTAAGTTTCTACCTTAGAACTACATCATAATTTGATCAAATTTTGTTAAATGTGCCCTCCTAGGCAGTTTCACAATATTTAAATTTATTAAGAATCTAGTTATTCTTTACTAAAATTAGATTACATAGTTGGATTTATATGTTCATGAAACTGTTATATTAATAACAGGCTTATGTTTGCGTTTTCATATGTTTCATATTTCATAAATTTATTCACACCTTAAACAATTCTTTAAGCACTACTGAGGACGATAACTGTTGTTGTTATCGAAACGTATAGATTTGTGTAAAATATAAATGCCAAAATACACCATTTCAATTATGTGTAATAATGGCGAAAGTTTAAATTTTCATATAGAACCTGTAATTTGTGTAAATATAAGCGATAATTTAACAGATGAAGTAGATGGGTGAATATATTTTTTTAAATTTATTATCATTAATCTTACTTCGTGGAATTCCATATTTAATACCACTAATGTTTTAAATATAATATAATTCCAGAATTTCTTTTATATAATTATTTATTTTTCTACGCCTTTCAGTGCAACATTATCAAGAGAAAATATATCAGTAAAAAAATAACAAGTAGTTATGGTAACAAATGATTAAGGTAAAACAGCAAACTAGATGTAAATTATAATTCGATATTTAAAATATCTGTTATAGGTGGGCCTATAACATAAACCTGTTCGTTCGGTAATGGTATTTTCTTTTATGTTTTTAAATTTCGAATCAAAACCTCTAGTTTACCTTGTTTACTACAAAATGGAAACATTTAATGTTGTTTTGTGAAGTCATAAGATAATTATTTACTATTAAATGTTTGGCATAATCTGATTTGTTTGTGCGTTTATATATGTAACATCTAGCGTTCTTTGTATCCAATATCAGAATTCATAAGTGTTTGTCCAATATAAATAGAATTACAGAATATACAGTTAAATTTATAAATACCTAACTTCAAAATGTCGTTAGTTCAATCTTTCGCATAAATAAACATTTAAGACCATTGGTATTAGTTTTGAAAGCTACTTTGTACTTCTTATTCTTTGTAATATGCGAGCTACGTTTTCTGATATTTTTACAAAATATGAAATTGACATGTATTTTTTTTTTAGGTTTTGTGTGAACTGGGTAAATGTTTTTGACAGAAAATTTGTGTTGATTATATTGGAAATGTTACCATTTGCTTGTGAAATTTGTTTTATAATTAACTAATTATATATGTATATATATATATATATATATATATATATATATATATATATATATATATATTATATATAGGTGTCCACAAACTCTTTACACAAAAGAAAACTGCAGATTATAGAGCTGATTTTATGTCGATTTAACGTAAATTACCTTAATACAAAAATACTTCCTAAGAGAGCTGGAGCTCTTGGAAGATGGCGCCCTAACATCGGTTTAATTCAAATATCTTCAAAATGGTTTCCTTTAAATGATAGCGTTCTGTACATTTATTTAGTGGAATATGCCCAATCGTATGGCGTGAATATGATTTTTTAGTTGTACTCATAAGCGGATCGTTTGGGCAGGGCATTGGAAATAGTATTCATAAGTTTTTTTATTCAAAATTTCGCAATTTTAACATAAAATTTCGATTTTTTCATAAAAGAATGATACTCTTGTCTGAAGTCGCTACGGCGCAACGTTTTCGAAATAAATCGATTTGAACTTTTCATGTGTTAATCATACTTTTATAAAATTAACTAACAAATTCATTTACAATTATGATAGATGGCTATGGAGAATAAACAAAATAACAATTGCGTGAACGTCAAAATAAGTAGTATTACAGATACTAGTTGAGGTTAAAGTGTCAAATAAGTTTTAAGTGAAAGATTTTTTATTGTTTAGTTACATTACCGTAAATACAAAGGTTGAATATTGTTAGAATGGTTTCGTTTAGTAACGAAGAATATGCCGATATGCATTTAGTGTACGGAAAAATGCAATGGAACGCTCGGACAGTAGCACGTAGATATGCAGATAAATTTTCAGGTAGAAGACATCCTGCTCCTAAATCACTTACGCTTCTTCATCAAAGAATTACGGAAACAGGATCGGTAATTCATAAAAATAATGAAACGGGAAGACGTGCTGATGTAACGGAAGAATATCAGGATGATATTTTAATGGAAATTGAGTACAATCCCGAATAAGCGTAAGAAGGTTGGCTGCAATGTATCCCAATATGTCAAAATCTTCTGTGTGCAGGTGATTTTCCTTTCCTGCTCGTGTTGATTTTAAGATTTTTTTCAAATATTTTGTTTTGTGATGAAGCCGCTTTTACAAAGGATGGAATTTTTAATATGCACAATGCACACTATCATTCCTATGTTGATAAAAACCCTCATGCGATAAGGGAAAGTACACATCAGGAAAGGTTTAGCATTAATGTATGGATACGTGTTCTTGGTGATAATTTGTTTGGACCTGTAGAAGTGCCTAATCGTTTAAACGGCGAAGAATATCTCAACTTTCTACAAAATACTTTACCGGATTTATTAGATGATATTAATCTGAATATTCGGCGGAACTTCTGGTTTTTACATGATGGTTGTCCGGCTCACTATAGCAGAACTGTTCGTACTTTTTTAGATAAAAATTAGCGAGAGCGATGGATCGGAAGAGGCGGTCCGGTTGCTTGGCCAGCAAGTTCTCCAGATTTAAATCCGTGCGATTTTTGTGTTTGGGGATATCTAAAATCAATGGTTTATTCTCATCCAATAGAAACACGCGATCAGCTTTGAAGAAGAATTCAGGATGCCTGCGACGAATTTAGGAACAATAGGGGAATTTTTGCAAAAATTCTGCAATCTTTACATTAAACGAATAAATTTGTGCATAGAAACGGATGGTCGTTACGTGGAGCATCTTTTGCAGATTCAGTTTTTGGTTTCATGCTTTCAGTTGTCATTTTGAATTTTTTTATTATTAATTGTGTCAGCAACATTTTTTTGTATTAAAAACGATTATTTTTTACCCGAGTTTATTTCTTACTTTCTAAAGAAAAATTAATTTATGACATGAGAGCAGTTTGGCGTTCACGCAATTGTTATTTTGTTTATTTTCCATAGCCATCTTTCATAATTGTAAATGAATTCGTTAGTTAATTTTATAAAAGTTCAAATCGATTTATTTCGAAAACGGTGTGTCGTAGCGACTTCAGACAAGAGTATCGTTCTTTTATGAAAAAATCGAAAGTTTTTAAATTTTATGTTAAAATTGTGAAATTTTGAAAAACAAAAAACTTATGAATAACAATGTACAATGCCCCGCCCAAATGAGCCGCTTGTGAGTACAATTAAAAAATCATAGTCACGCCATACGATTGGGCATATTCCACTAAATAAATGTACAGAACGCTATCATTTACAGGGAAACCATTTTGAAGCTATTTGAATAAAACCGAAGTTAGGGCGCCATCTTCCAAGAGCTCCAGCTCTCTTAGGAAGTATTTTTGTATTAACGTAATTTACGTTAAATCGACATAAAATCAGCTCTAGAACCTGTAGTTTTCTTTTGTGAAAAGAGTTTGTGGAAACCATGTATGTATACACAAGGTGGGACATAAGTCAGCAATAGCAATCCTTAGACGTTGTTTTGCCTAGCGTAGTCGTAGTATGTTGTGAACTTGACAGTCGTGAACTCAACAATTACGCATAAGTTAATTGACACTAGCAGTTTGAGGTTATTCTGTTGTTGTTTGTTGTATGTTACTTAATCAACGACGAATAGAAAGTTAAGTACAGAACAGCGTGTATTTGTGTACAATCATGGTGGAAATATGACCACAATTACAGTGATGTTTGTGATTCGTTTGTGGGACGTTTTCCAAACGTCGAACCTCCATCTCGACAAGGTATTCGGAAATTAAATTTAAGATTCGAAGCGACTCGATCAGTGACGGAGCTTTCTCGTTCAGGTCGGCCAGTGTCTGTAACTACAGAAGACAATCTTAATGTTGTTGCGCCATGTTTTGGGCAATCACCTACTAAATCTCAAAGGAAAGCGTCCAATGAATGGAATAGCAAGAACAAGTCTACGAAGGATGCAGAAAAAGCTGAAATTGAGAGCATATACGCCTACCATAAGAAACTTCCAACTAAACCACGAAGAAATACTGGTAAACTTCAACATCGTGAGCTTATGCACAGATGTGCCCAGAGATAAGCCAATAACTATCATAAGGAACAGGTTGGAAAAGGATGAAACGTTAGACGGACGCACGCAACTCTCGGTAAACACAATAATGGAACTTCTGACAATATGCATTAGAACTACATATTTCCAAGTAGAAGACAAATTCTACCAACAAGAGTTTGGGATGGCGATGGGTTCCCCACTATCACGCATAGTGAGCAATACATGTGTATATATATACACACAATGTGCCAGATTGATTTCATTTTGATTAAGTTATCAACATGTTTTGGTAAAATGCAAAAAAATAGCCAAATTACTAACCTTTTCCAAAAAAAAAAATTAAAAATTAATTAGAGGACCACGCTTTGGTATTCGGGTATAACTTTTAATTCTAAATAACATTTCTTTATTACATTTGCCGAATTTTTGAAATAAGGGTACTTTACTCTTGTGGAATTTTTATATTTTTGACCTACCGTGTATACCGTGTGACTTGGAACCATTCTACGTGCACTAAAATGGTTATCAAACATGCACCAACTTTTGGCAATACCTGTATTTTGGACGAGCGATTAATAGAAAAATTCATATGTTGCACACTTAAGTGACCACACAGTATATATATATATATATATATATATATATATATATATATATATATATATATATATATATATGGAAGACCGCGATATCCAAATTCACCGAAAAACCAAAGATGTCACTTAGATAGGTGGACGATACCTTTGGCAACACAGGAAGCATAAGCTAGATGAATTCCTAGATCATCTAAATAGCCACGTACTCTCCATAAAATACACAATGGAATTTGAGTCGGAACAAAAACTGCCATTCCTGGATGTACTTGTACACAGGAATGACAACACTTTCACGACAAATGTGTACAGGAAAGCTATCCACACGGGGAGATACCTACACTACAACTCCAATCACCACAAAAGCGTGAAGTTAGGCGTGGCAAGATGTTTGTACGATAGAGCGAAAACAATATGCTCAAAACAAGAGGATCTGAAAAAGAAAAAGAAAATATCGCTAAACCACTTAAAGAAAATGACTACTCCGATATAATACCGAACCTAAGCAAGGAAAGTGTACCCGAAAAAGAAGAACCTAAATATACAGCGATAATGCCATATATACAAGGTACTTCAGACAAAATACGAAGGATTGACAGCAAATACAAGATACGCACTGCCTTCAAATCGACCAGGACGCTCAGGGGAATACTAACCAAAACCAAACCACACAATGAAGATCATAATTCCAAGAATTGTGTATACAAACTACCAGGCGAACGTGGCAGAGTATACATAGGAGAGAGCAGTAGACCGCTCAAAAACATAAGAATAATGTCCGCAAGGGCGAAACAGAAAGATCAAGAATCGCCGAACATGTCAGGAACGAAGACCACCGCATCCAATGGGATAACATACAGATAGTGGCAAAGGGCGAGAATACAACTCGCCGGAAACTCAAAAGAAGCCACATACATAGCACTAGCAGAAAATCACGCGCAACCACGAAACAGTTCTATATATATATATATATATATATATATATATATATATATAAAATATGGTATCGGATGCGGTCTAGTTAAAATGAAAATGACTCTTTATTTAATTCAAGCTTCGAAATCATTTATTTCTTCATCAGGAATCTGTAAGATGAACATAAGTGAGAATTAAACAATTAACATCATAAAGACTACTTACTAAATGCGAGAATTATAAATTAACTAACATTATTGTACAGAACAGTTGATTACAATTTAAACACTACTTAAAGAAGACAGTTATTGAAGTCTTCAAAATTATAAAATTGACATGATACCTACTGTTATAAACTAAAATTCTTAGAAGATATGATTTATGAAAATTGTTGTACTGAATCAATTCAAATTAGTACTCAGAATATATGAATAGATGTTGCTGAGATTATCTAGATCAGTTTTGTAATTTAAAGTATCTTGAGTACTGAAAATGCAACATCTATTCATATATTCTGAGTACTAATTTGAATTGATTCAGTACAACAATTTTCATAAATCATATCAATAGTTTATAACGCTAGTAATACATTCAATTTTATATTTGAAAGATCTTCAATAACTGTTTAAGTAAGATTTTAAATTTAATCAACTTGTTCTGTACAATAAAGTAAATTTATCAATTGCATTTATAAGTATCTATGAATGTTATAATTATAACTCACTATATTCATATATAATATATATATATAAGTCTAAATAAATGATTATGAAAGTTGAATTATAGTCATTTAACAACCGTAAATACGTAAATTATAAGTAAACGTCTGTTACTTCTAGAACATTATATATATATATATATATATATATATATATATATATATGTTCTAAGATTTCACAAGTATTAATGTTGAAATAAGCACATTTGTCTTTAAACTTGTGTAAATAAACGTAACAATTAAGTTCAACGTTTCGAACGTCAACTTTGTCTTTGATCAAATCATGATATGAATTCGATTCAAGTGCGAAAACAGTCCTTCTCAGGACTAAGCCTGATGACAAAGCACAGTCCGCTTCCGAAACGTCGCGCTATAAAACTAAAACTGTAGTTATAGGCTGATCAACTCAACTAACATATAGGGCTACTTTACTTCAAGGCCTGCATGAAGATGATCCGGACAGGCGTTTGGAATTCAGCGAGAGGTACACAATCCGACATGAAGCTGATCCCATGTTTTACAAAAGCATTATTTGGAGCGACGAAGCGACTTTTAAGGTGAATGGCAGAGTGAACAGGCACAACTGTGTCTACTGGGATTCTATGAATCCACATGCGGTGATTGAGACAGAATTGAACGATCCTGGCGTGAGTATATGGGCAGGGATTTTCAGCGGTGGGCTGATCAGGTCGTATTTTCTTAATGTGACTGTCAATGCTGATAATTACTTAGATATGCTTCATGAAGTGTTCATAGAAATGGAAAACAGTCCATTATTTGAAAATCTTCAGCCGGTTAAACAAAAGTTGATATGGGAACAAGATGGAGCCCCATTATGAATTTATTGTGAGAGATTTTCTCAATGAAAACTTTGATGAATGGATTGGTAGATGGGGCACTATCGAATGGCCTCCACGATCCCCAGATATCACACCCATGGATTTTTTAGTCTGGGGCGTACTAAAAAAGGAAATTTATTCCGTCAACATTCGCGATGTTGAACACTTGAAGGAACGAATTCAATCAGAATTTGAAAACCTGCAGTCCCAGAAGATTTTGCGACAAGATTTGTAAATCAGTGTTGACAAGATGCAATGTTTGTATATAACAGCCAGGAAACCACTTTGAGCATCTTTTATAGGTAATTTTTTTGCAATAATGTTTGTAGGTTAACTTTTGTAATAAATTAGTATTTTATACAGGTAAAGTACTCGTATGTTCATTTTTGACAACTGAACCGAATTAGACAAAAATATTGGACCAACATCATTCTAAAAAATCAATAACTTTCTAATTCGTGCACGTTTCGCATTAAAGTAACTAAGATCAAAACGTTCTACACTGTTAAACATATACAAATCATTAAGTTTTCATTCTGCAGTGTAGTATTGCAGAAAGTGAAATATGCATTCAATTAATTTCAGGGAGATGTCAAAATGTATTCATCTATATTAATTATTTTTTTTACTACAACATTATTACAAAAACAATTATTTATAACGCTAATGTCGCGTGTCCACAGTTAACAAACAAAGCACAATGAATACAAATATTTGTTCTTAATTTGTAGTGAAAGTTCGTTTCTCACATAGAAGAAATACGACGGACATCTAAATGTATAAAAATTAGATTGAAATTAACTGTACTAAAAAATAATCATGTAATACACAAATATAAGTTGTGGAAAGTCAAATTCTTACTACACAGGATGTTTTGAAATTCATGCTTCACCATTATTTTGCACGTTTATGTTTATATGTAAATTTTAAGACTAGAATTGTAAAGTATCCAAAGCATTGTCCAATTAACATTAGTTCCTTGATAAATACAATAGTATTCTGTCAAAATTTGGAAATGTATGATAAAGTATGGCAATAATAGAATTTATCAAAACGTTTTTAAATGGAAAGTGAACTGATAGCAAGTAGTTAATTTATAAATATTAGCACGCACGCACGCATTAATATGTACCACAAGTTCAATACGACCACGTGCAAACCTTCGCACGTATTTACACGATAATGAATAATGGGTGTTATTATTGTAAATGCGTGAAATAAACACTTCTGATGTAAGTATGTACAGAAATCCAAATTTATTGAAACTTGAACGTCCACGTAAGGGTAGTTCCTAATTGTGCTAACATAATAAATCCCCCTAACTCTCTCCTTAACCAAAGTTACAATTGTCTTAAATTGTTTTTCTTAACTGATCAGCAATACTGAGAAATACTAATTTTTATGGACTGACTATAATTAAAAATCAGCAAATATTGTATACCCAATTACGTACCAATTCACAGTTTCACCAACTTTAATATTATTCGGATGGCGTTATATTTAGAATCAATGAAATGTATCATCCTTTTTTTTTCTAATAATATTGTGAAGTATGGCAACATGTTTATACAATTACGTCACAAAAATCGAGATTAACGTCAATCAGGAGATCATTCATTGCAGGGTTATCCGATGAACAGTAAAGACACTTTCTATGCTAGTATTATGTAACAAAATATACGCTTTGAAAGTTATAAGTACATATCTGTGTGAATTTCTATTTAGTAACCAATCTATTGGTCTTGATTACATTTTTTCTATCTCGATATTCTAACGGACTCATCAACGTACCCTTTTTCAACTGTTTATAGTTTGATAATGATCTTATTAACGCACCATTTTTCAGTTAGTAACATTTTAACAATTACACTAAACTAAAATGCGACTAAATCAGACTTCTTTGCTTTTAACTAAAAAGGTTATGTGAATCAATTTAATAATTTTCCTAACTAGAGCTGTTTATCACAATTATTGGTGCGAAGCCTAATTTTTTAAAAGAAAGCAGATCCATTAAGCAAGTGGCGACAAGTTACGAACAAATATTTTATCAAAATACTTATATATATTTTTTTGGGTTTTTAATGGTGTATTTGTATATTAATGTAGTACAATCTAAACGTTTCGTCAGTAGTAATATTATCTATTAAAATTGTTAAAAATGCTGAACAATTTTTCAAATTAATATTAAATAAATATTAATATTATTACTGACGAAGATAACTGTGTTACCGAAACGTTTAGATTGTATTTTAATTATGTGTAATAATGGTAAAAGTTTATATTCTCATATTTTAAATATTTTATCGTTTACTTAAATTTGCAAAATACGATCAATGTAAATTTGACATATTTAGTGATAAACGTTATATAACTCAGCTGGGGTATGTTGTATTTCATCGTCATCCACGATTTATGGAGTATACAATTTGTTAAATAAATTCAAACCGCTGGTAGGACAAAATTATTCAGATTTTAAATGTTTGAATTACTTGTGATACTGTACCAACCTTTTCACTATTAGAACTATTTACCTCAAAAATTCCATCGATGTTAGGTTAAAGTGTGAGCGTCTCTTTTATTAGTAACTAGCTGTACCCTGCGCGCGTTGCTGCGTTATGAGGGCCCTGGGGGGTCAATATTTAAAAAAACAGTCAGAAACCTTTTTAAACATTTTTAATTTTTCAATTTTCACAAAATTGTTTACAACATCTTTAACAATCTTAACAGATATTACTACTGACGAAGATAACTGTAAGTGTTATCGAAACGTTTAGATTGTATAATTTAAAATACACCATTAAAAAACGCAAAACAGATAAGTATTTTACTAACCCAAAGATTTAGTTTCACTTGACATTCTGTGCGGGTTACTTGCACTCAATTTCTTTTCCGACAAAATTCTATAATTATGCCGACTCACTGGGATTTAACGAGATAAAAGACTTAATCAAAAAATCCAACGTTTCTGGCAAAATTTGGCTTAATGTTGCAATTGTTGAACATAATTTTACAAAATTAGAATCATCAATCAAGATCATCTTCAAAAAGCTCCTATAAGATGAATTTCGTATCTTTTCCTCTGAACATTAACCAATACTGAGCTTTTGTAAGTTCTGTCGCTGGAAACAAGTTACTGTCACATTTTGGAACCTTTTACCAACAATTCTAAGAAAAATAACTCTTTTTTAAGAAATGCATTTTTTTAAGCAAAATGTAAACTATATTTGAACACAATATTATATGAAGGAGTCATTGATTTTATCAGAGTATCAAATCAACTATTAAATACAGATTGTTCCACATGGACCCCAGAATTACAAGCAAAGAGTTTTACTACGACGGTAATTGTAAGTGGATCCGATCAGGCCTAGTCATGTCGAAGAAATCCAAAAATGTTGATATTTTCTTCATTCAAATTATGCGCTCGGGTTTTAATTCTAATAATACCCAGAGACTTAGGTATTTTATTGATTTAATGGACCCCATATGTATAACAAAAAAATAATGTGCGTTGTTTGAAAATAAAAAATGAGGGTTGTAAGTTATACCATTTTCACACAGAAATCGATGAAAATTTAAAAATCATCGCATCGAAAATATCGACTTTTGAAAATTGTTAACTACAGTTTCTTTTATTATTTACATTTTTCCAGTTTGGAATAACTTTTTTATTAGCCAGCTCACATACGATTTTTGTACTATTGCATCAGGATATTTTTCATTAAAAAGGATAATTACGGAATAAATCGATCTCTCACCAATACCGTAACACTGAATTACATTCTGTTGGCAACATTTTTGACTATTAAAGAATAAAATAAGTGGTACTATTCAGTTTGTTTTAACGCTATTTATAATTAAAGTAATGATTTTACATTTCAAACTATTCTATTGTATCTTGACATATATAAACGTTTAAAAACCGAGAATCTCAAAGTAGTCTGGTTACTGTCAAAATTGACACAGCGCGTACATTTTTAACACAGAATAATTTGTTTTAACGCTATTTATAATTAAAGTAATGATTTTACATTTCAAACTATTCTATTGTATCTTGACATATATAAACGTTTAAAAACCGAGAATCTCAAAGTAGTCTGGTTACTGTCAAAATTGACACAGCGCGTACATTTTTAACACAGAATAACTTTTGTTAATAAAAATTTGCCCTATTTTTTACAGGGCGTCCGATTTTTAGAAAAAAACAATCAAACTGGGCCTAGAAACTTGAAATTTTGTATACATACGTAATTTTTCATTCTGAACAACTTTTTTTAGAAACATTTTGTTTCTTACAGAAAATGACTTTTGCTAGTGTGAAAAATCATTTTTTTTTTCAAAATTTCATGGCAAACGCGATTATTCGAAACTAAAATTCTGTCACTAATTAGTTTCAAACCAAGCAGGGCTTTTGCGGTTTTTAAGAGTATCCCGTTGTGAGTGAAAATAGAGGATACGGTTTTCGTTAAACATTTTTTTTTGTCAAACGTATGATGGCGTTTTCCTAATTGTCATAGCCTGCGTAGTTTTTTTATGTAAAGGACAATATTTTCAGGAAAATACGGATTTGATAGTTGTTTAAAAAGATAGATACTGTTACATATTTGCAAAAAGCTTTAAAACAGGCACATTCAATTAAAAAAAAGTTTACTTGCCATAATGGCGATAGACCTTTGCAGTTATTTTTTTGTAATTTACTACTGTTGTAATATGCATTGTTGTTAAATAAGTTATAAACCTTTGCAACTGTTTGCGAAGATAGCTTTTCTTGTTCGTCATTTGTGAATATCTATAATTTGAACAAAGATAGAGATTTGCAGTTTTTACTAAATTATTTACCGTTCCAATTAAAAATTCTGAGAAAAACGGCAAAAAGAAAACTAAAGTTATTTATCTATTTTTCAAAAAGAAATATATGCTTCCCCCGTCACTTTTTTTGAAGAGATAGAGTGAGGGGATTTAGATAAATAATATTCCAAAATTTTCTCAAATTATTCTGTACATAATTTTTAGTCCTACATTATATACGTAATTTTATACCAAAATCGAAATTTAAAAATAAATAGCCGCTATGGTTCTGTACATAATTTTAATTCTCGACTTTATTATTATCCATGTACATGATTTTAATTTTGGATTTGTACATAATTTAAGTCGAGCCGGAGGTTAACCGCTCTAATTAGATTTTTTGTAACACATTTCGAGAAAAGTGTTTTTCTCGTAGTTTGTTTAAGTTTCACTTTACTATTGTCGAAGTCCATTTGTTGATTTCCGTTCGTAATAAGGTTGGTTAAAACCGACCCAGTTGGTTTTTTTACAGACATTCCTATGCTAGATGAGGTTTCTAATTTTTTAAGATATTTGACCAATACGCTGTAACCAGAAACCCTTGCAAGGAATGCCGCACACTATATTGATTTAGAATCCTGAAAAATGTTTCTTTAGTGGATGTGCAACAACATCCTCTAGAGCAAGCTTCTAATATTGATGTTAGTCGAATTTCTGTTGTTATGTGTCCAAAAAAACCATAAAAGGTGAGTTTAGTTTAAGAACCAAAAGAAAATGATCCGTATCGTATGCTTCAGTTTTATAAAAACATGAAGCTAATTAATCTGGTCCTGGTTTTGACGAAGGGGCGGACACACATGTCACTATTGTACACCCAAAATCAACATTGAATGTTTCAATTTAATTAGTGACCATCTCGTTTATGTTCTAACTGCATTCTATTCAGATCTGTAAATACAGTTAGTTTACAGGTTTTCCGTAAAAATTAATTTTCATTACAGGTAGTGTTCATAATAGTTTAGAGTTTACTAGATCTTAGTAGGCACCTGTCACTCGGTGTACTCAAAATTTATAATCATTCTATACATAACTAAGGTTTATTACTTATTGTTAATAATCAAATACAAAAATAGTAACATACACATTTTCTGAATATGCTGACATACATTTAGTACTAGGGAAATGCCAAGGCAATTGTGAAAAGGGTGTGAGAACATATGCTCTCATTTATATCCAGGACGCGTTATTCCCAATAGAAACACATTTGTGGCAGTAGATAGGCGGATAAGAGAAACTGGAACTGTTTCACCTGCTGCTCAATTTCGTGGAAGCAAAAGAACAAAACGCAACGCACAATGTTTTAAATTTGGTAGAAGAGAATCCAAGAATAAGTACTAAAATACTATCGCTACAAACGGGAGTTTCTAAGGTAACCTTGGGAGAATACCAAAAGCCACTTCACCTGCAACAAGTTCAGGATCTTTTAGAAACAGACTATGAACCTAGAGTTGAATTTTGCCAATGGCTGCTGAGACAAATTAGAAGAGATAATGCCTTTGTTAGTAATATTCCTTACCAGAAATGGCATATATAATATGCAAAATGAGCGTGTGTGATCAGATGAAAACCCACATGCCACGAAAACCGTCAGTTTTCAGCACAAATTTAAAATAAATGTTTGGGCTGGAGTAATACATAATTAGCTAATAGGACCTTTTCTTTTAGAAGAAAATTTAACTGGAGCACGTTATACTACTTTTTTCGAGAACATTTAATAGGTTTACTTGAAGATATTACTTATCGTCAAACAATTAATATGTGGTTCATGTATGACGGGGAATCACCTAACAGCAAGGGACTGGTTGAATATCAATTTTATTGGCAGGTGGATAGGTCGTGGAATAGACTCTCCAATTAATTGGCCACCACGATCACCCGACTTGAATTCCATGGACCATGGATTTGGATTTTAAAACAGAGTTTATTCTGAACCTATTAATACTGTGCAAGAGCTAAGAGAAAGGATGGAAAATGCTTTTACGAATTTGTCCAATGATAGGTTTACTCTACAAAAAACTACACCAGATTTCATTATCACGTTCAATTTGTTGCTTAATTTTATTATTGTACCTACTTATAGTATTTTAAGTTTTAGCTTTTAGAGTACTGTACAGCGTGGTTCATTTTCGATGTTTTCTTATGGGAAGTACCCTTTCTATTGCAGATAGACAAAAAGTAATATGGGGTCCTTATGCTCGATTTTGGTGTTAATAAAGATCCAACAGCCATAATCAAGATATCCTGACCGTTATTGCGCACTGTAAAAACATTCTTAAGGCACTTTTTTAAGCAGAATCCGTTGGTGCATTCAAATTTTTAATAGCTTCTTAATTTAAAAGGATATGACATAAAGTTGTATTTTTTTATATGGAAACCATAGTTGGCTATGACATTTTTAAATGACATTTTTTTATGCTTTTTAAAAATAATTGATTTTTTTAAGTTTTTCTTAATCGGTATATTTATTAAGCATAACAAACGAGCTAGTAGCGTAGTGGTGACACAACCTGCTTAGCATTCGGGAGGTAAAGGGTTCGATTCCCGTTACCGTTTACCTTGTATGAGGTTTTTTCAGGGGGTTTTCCTCATACACATGTAGCGGTATGGTCACTATGTATATGCACACCATGTGCGGCTACTTAGGCGAATGCTGGGGTAGTATCTTCCCCGTCAGAACCCTAACTCCGTTCCTTCCGATCCTGTCCTGACCACACCCATCCTTAATCCCACCATGCATATATACGTAATGTATGTATCTATGCTGGGAATCCATGATTGTGGCTGAAGGAGCTTGGAAAGCTCGAGCAGCCCGCCCACCCCTTGAGGAGGGAATGAAATACGTAGCCCTTTACTTTTTTTAAGGATAACAGTTGGCTTAGAAAACCAGATATGAAATTGAATGAAGATATTGTACTCAAAAAAGAAATTTCACTTCCAGTAAAATATTTAGAGACATTTTGTAATTCAAATAAGTTTAATTGTAATGTTGTTCTTGTGGAATGGTAACAAATTATAAAATCTAAAGATTGAATATAAAATTATCAAAAACCTCAAATGCAAATTGAAATGAAATGAAAATAAACAATATAACATCATCAGAAATTATGAAAAGCTAACAGCAAATCAATTTTTATACGTATGTAAACATCTAATTCTATAAACGAACAAAAATATGAACACAAAATATCAATATAAAAAACACACTAAAACTACAAATATTTTTCAAACTGTGCGCCCTCTTTTTGGATGCAGACTTCGCATCGTCTTCTAATTGAATTTATAGAGTTATAATATATAGATAATGGTGTTAATTGTGTAAAAGCAACACGAATACCTCCTTATAACTCATTATTATTAGTTCTTTTGTATATAATGTTTTCCAAAAAAACCCATGAAAAACGTAAATTTAAGTAGTCACTAACTACACGGGAATTATGTGCTGGAGCTTCGTCTTGCTGAAATATGAATATTGTGCTAAAGGAAGACTCTCTAGAAATCCCTCCAAATGAATTCGTAGAATATCGAAATATTTCATTGAGTTTAATGTTCCTTCATACATGTGATAAGGATAAACTACTGATATGCGCCTCGTCTGAGTTTGAAAAATTAGGTATATTTTGGCACTGACTTATATACCAGTGACAAAACTCAGTACGCCGCCTTCTGTCGTCTATAGTCCAAAAATGTTCTTTCCGAAATCTACAGCAATGGTATTTGTGTTTCCTTAAAATTCGAAGGACTTTGCTTCGAGACACGGCTAGGTTAACCATTTGTCTAGATAAAGTTGTTCGCTGTGCTTCGATTTTACTAAGACGACCATTGAATTTTCTTCAGAATTTCGTTTAAAGTAAGTTTTTGGCCTGGGATTTTTAAAAGAACCTAAAATTAATTAAGATATTATTATAAGTTTTTGTTATGAACGAATAAGTTTAAAGGTAAATATGTAATTAAAAATTATTATTAATTTTATTAAATACATAAATAAAAAGTTTACCTCGAGTAGGATTTGAACCTACGACCTGTACTTTGCTAGAGCATTTAATAAAATTAATAATAATTTTTAATGAAGATATTGTTTTGAGCTAGCAAAAATTTTAATTTCTATTAACTATACCGTTCAAAAATATTTTTAATTGGCTGCTGCCTTTCAGGAAAATTTTGTAAATATAATTCCGATGCCACATTCTTATCACATTCGGATAATATAAAACACTTTAACATGCAACATTTTTCTGAATTTGTATAATTAGGATTGTTAATAACTAAATCCCAAGATGACTTTGTTGCACACTTCTAATTTTTAATTTATTATTTGACATACAGGTATCATTTGTATTTATTGAAATAAATCACAGCCTCCTTCCTATGCCTACTGTGTATTCTTAATATATAACGTAAATAAGAAAAACTTAAAAAATCAATTATTTATTAAAATAGCATAGATATAGATATTTTTGAAAAGCACAAAAAAGGTCATTTAAAAATGTCATAGTCAACTATGGTTTTCATATAAAAAAATACAACTTTATGTCATATCTTTTTAAATTAAGGAGGTATTAAAAATGTGAATGCACTAACGGATTCTACTTAAAAAAGTCCATTGAGAATGTTTTTACAGTTTGTCGATACATTTAGAAATAAAAAAGTTATTCAAGTTTTTCAAAATCGCCATTTTTTCAATTTTGGCTAATTGCACAATAACGGGCAGAGATATCTTGATTATGACTATTGGATCTTAATTAACACCAAAATCGAGCAGAAGGACCCCATATTACTTTTTGTCTATCGGTAATAGAAAGCGCACTTCCCATAATAAAATATCGGAAATGAACCACCCTGCAGGTGCACATTGCATTTAATTAACAAATTGATTTTATGTATGTGTAAATTAAATTTGAAATATCTTGAAAATAGAGTGCTCTACAAAGATGAACTAAGAGTACCTTTTCTGTGGCAAACTGTATGAGGAATAATTATGAGTTTTAATTTTTATGATATATAGGGTGTGCAAAAAGTTTAGCTCAAAATTATTTGATTACCCCCTAATTATACGCCAATGGATTACCCTAATTTGTCGAAATACAGTGTACTAATTCGTCGTATCGAACAAGTAACATGTACCTATTTTCAAGTTAATGTCTCTACTCTACTAAATATGTCAAAACTATGTATTTTTCAAATTCACTTAACCTTGGAAAATGGAAGCGGGGGGTTACCGAAAAATGTTGTTTAACTTTATTCTGAAACATCCTGTATGTGAAATAAACCAGATTGTAGTTCCCTGACATAATTGTATGCTTGCCACACACAGAATTTTCAAGAAATTGTAAAAAAAGTAAGAGGAGGATTAAACAAATGTAATACGTTATCTGAGGGTAATAGTAGCACGGTAACAGATAATTGTTTATTTAAATCGTACCACAACTGGCTTTTGCAATGCACAATGAAACACATCGATTGATTGAGTTTGGCACATTGACACTTAGAAAAAGAAAAAACCCTGCCAGTTTATACACTATAATTAATACAACGACCAATCATAAATACCACGTTAAAAAACAATTTAGCAGAGCAGATGTTCAAGTAAAGGATTAAACAATTTACCTTTTGAACATTAAATAATACAGTTAAAACTGTTCGAAGCGTTTAAATAACTCTAAAGCATCATAACTACTTTATTCGTACTGTCACGTATTTGAATTGCTATTAATCAAATTGGCTAATCGACAAATTTCAATTATTACTTATTACCACCGCCGCGGCCGTCTTGCAATTACCTACATCATTTATATTATGGAGGAGGAAAGGGGTTTGCAAATGAATTTTGATTCTGAATTTAAATTAAATACAAAGCGAAATTAACTGCAGTGATAAGATTAATCAAATTACTATCTACGCTAAATTCGAGATTAATGAGCTAGATAACATTTATGTCGTATTCTGTGTTACTTTCGGTTCAGAATTGAATTGATAAGTTCAATGACCAGTCCATTATCAGTAATTAAATTTTGAGTACTATTTGATTATTTAAAGAAATGAACAAACAAATATCTTAAAATTTAATCAAACTTATACTTGAGGGTAATTTTATAATATTGTATCTCGTTAGTAATAACACGAACGATTTGCCCATGTAGATAGACTATTAATTAGCATTTTACAGGATATACTTTTTTATCCCACATTAACTCTATCTCAGAAACCATTTTATATTTTAAAATGACATTTCCTACACTTATCTTTTGATCCTCATCTAAAATATCTTCAATAATGTATCACGATCACTACCGTGATACCGGACGTAGCTACCAACTACGTAAAATAAAAATAAAACACCCTGTATATTATTACATTTTTTGAGTTTCTTGTTGACCTTTAAGGTAACTTTTCTAATAAAACCATGCTTCGATAATCAACGGTTTTTGAGAAACCTGCGTTAAATGTTACCCTTCGAACTGGTGGCAATTTTTATTTGTCCTGTTCTAATACGCTGCTGAAAACCAGTTTGTGCACAAATTTTCTTTAACAGTTAAAGTACAGCTTAAGAATATAAGATTTTAAGTATTTTATACAGGGTGTTCGCAAATCACCTTCAAATCCATTGGCAACAAATACTGTAAAAATCAATTTTTTTCAAATTCAAACCCGTATTTTTTATTACTCAAATCGATTTATCATTAAAAAATACGAAATTTTTTTAGGTTAGCATCTGATACAGATCACTGTTTTTGTTTTTACAGCGTTGCCTATTTTCGTTATGAACGTATTAAAAAAGACGTTGCATTATTATAAAAAAAATATTATTATTAAAATTATTTCATTCATGTTTTATTAACTTAATAAGTGGGTAAGAATAAACTAACAAATTAATAAGTAATTCAAGAATTGAGCAAGTTAAACCAGAATTTTCAATAATCTTAATTTAATTATAAATGTGACAATAATATAAAAATTATTTATTTATGAAATTCACTCGATACATTTGAATTTTGAGAACCGCTAAGGAAAAATATAGTTTCTGATTGGTAGGTAATAAACGAGGCCATGCAGCATTGTCTCTCCATTTCAAACAACTATCATTGACCATATAAAAACTGTCTTAACTACTCGTTGTCGTTTGTTTCCCATAATGTGTTAAATCCGGACACTTTCCTCTGAATATACTTTACCTCAAGCTCAAGCAATCTATCCAACTCGCG
Source organism: Vesta saturnalis (assembly GCA_036346205.1). Taxonomy (NCBI): domain Eukaryota; kingdom Metazoa; phylum Arthropoda; class Insecta; order Coleoptera; family Lampyridae; genus Vesta; species Vesta saturnalis. The sequence goes on along the minus strand of JARFJB010002087.1, from coordinate 5,338,404 downwards.
GTTTACAATATTGACAGAGTGTGATGGTGTCCCCATCATCTATGCACCATAAATTATGATTTCCCAGTAATTCTAGCGGTCACAATTTTATGGTACCTCACTCCTTTGGAATAATAAATAAAAGAAGTAAATTAAATACCCATAAGTATAACCTACGTGATAAATTTCTAAAAATTAATGGTTTTGTACGGCCCAAAAACATTGAAACTCCTGATGCGTTGAAATCGGTTTTCTCTAACCACATGGTAATTTAGTGTCCAATAATGTCTGTTGTGCCGGTTGTATATTCCATTTAGCTTAACCTTAGATTCATCTACCCAAATGACTCTGTTGAGTTAATTCGTCCTCTTGCATTTTTATCAATATTATCCCGCAAAAATAAACTCTTCTTGCATAATCGCGTAATACATCTTGAAGTAGATTAATGTTAAAAGTTCTAAACTGATACTTCCAATATTATTTGTATAGGTACTAGTGTGCAGTAGGTCGCGGCATCAATAATAAATTAGGTGAACCAATTTTAATGAAATGTGATAGACAGGGACTTTTGGGTACGATGTCTGTTTTTGAGTTATTTATTCTTTTATCTGAAAACGAATGGGGGTGATCGAAGTACCAGCAAAGAAGTGAACCATTTTTATTCAAATTTGGTGTACAGGAGCTTTTGGGTACGCGGAGTGTTTGGCGTTATCAATTTTTTGCGGAAAAAAAGTAGGAGGGGGTATTGCCCAGGAAATGGTGTAGCAAAGTGCGCCGGAATTGATAATATGCACTAACCAAATGTTTCTTCAAATATAATATTGACAGATCAAGCAAAGTATTTAGATCATAAGGAGCACATCAAATTAGAAAAATTGCTAAATAAAATATTAAAAAAAAATTAAGTTAAGTAGCATTAATGCAATGCAATGGATGCGTTTTGTTGCAAATTAAAACATTAATGCACTTAATTTAAATAATAAACTTCTTTATATACAAATGATCTTAATAATAGCTATTTATGTAATCAGTTACGAAATGACTTGTGAGTTTGTGAGCTTTTGCGGAACTCACTGCAGCTACTATTATTAGGGTGACCCATAAAAAATGTCGTTTTTTTCTTATTCTTATTGAGCCCTTCTGCTCCTATCTAGAAAACATTTTATATGCTAATGCTTGCAGTATTAAAAGCTAATCAAGCAGGCGAATGTCCTCGTCTAATTTTCTTCTGATATTATTTTGTTTCTAACTAGCAGTAAACGTCAAAATGGCTGACAAAAAATACGAATACTGGAAACAAAACATTTCTACAACTGCCGCAGTTAACAAAATATGCGAAATGGAAGGGAAGGAATAGTGAACATTCGTACGGCGCAGCGCTGGTTTCCAAAATTTAATTTACTGGCGGAGATACAAGTCTTAAGAGGAAACGCGGTTCTGGTCGGCCCAACTCGTTAAATAACCCTGAACTTCGAGACGTTGTTGAAGCAAATCTATCGACAAGTACCCGTAAGTTGTCAACAGAACTTGGGTATTCCAAAGAAAACGTAAGGCGCCATTTGAATTAACAGAAAGGCGAGTTCAGGTTTGTGATCAATTGCTTTCCAACCTTGGGATGAACGTTTCTTTAAACGGATCGTTACTTGCGATGAAAAGTGGATTTACTTCAATAATCCTAGCACTGAAAAACAGTGGATTACTGTTGGGCAACCTGCATTGCCGGTTCCCAAACGAGAAACGTTCCAAAGGAAGGTTATGCTTTGGGTATGGTGGAATTTTGAAGGGGTAATTCACTTTGAGTTGGTTCCTGATGCGCAGACGATTGATGCTAACCTTTACAGTCAACAGTTGGGTAGGATGCTTGATGCTATAATTCGGTGTTACCCTGGATTGGTGAACAGAGGACGGACAATTCTGCAACAAGACAACGTCAGACCTCATACTGCAGCTGAAGCTCAACAACAAATTAGGGAATTGAATTTGGAGCTTCTTCCTCATCCAGCTTAGATCCCGGACCTTGCGCCTTCCGATTATCACTTATTCCGATCGATGGCGCACTTCCTTCGTGGACGGCATTTTACAAGTGATGAGAAGAAAATAAAACATATTAATGAGAAAGTCTTACTTGCATATTTTGAGGGTAAGAAAGAAAGAAAGTTTCCACATTATGGACACTTTACTCAATGTTAAGATCCGAACTAAATCTAAAAAAAATATTGATATTAAAAAATATACAAATTTGATAGCATTTATTAAAAGGAAATCGGACGGCTACAGTGCTAAAACAATAAAAGTTTTTACCACAGATTTTGCCAAATTTTTGTTAGAAATTGATGACCAAGAATACTAAGGCTGTAATGATTATTGGAATTGCAGGAGCATGCAGAAAAGCAGAACTAACATTTCTTCCAGTTGAAAATGTTATAAATGAAGCAAGCCATTTTCGTGTTGATATCCCACCTTCAAAAACAAAAGTTATACGGCAGTTTGCAATTACCACAGGTGACAATGAAAACACGAATTTTGTTGAAATTTTAAGAAAATATGTTAAATTGATCCTCAGAATCTTAAACACAACAAATTTTTTGTAAACTCTGTGAATGGAAAATATACCAGAAATTCTGTAGGAATTAACACATTTAGCAGTCTGCCAAAAGTTATTGCAAAATTTCTTGAACTTTCAAGTCCTGTTCTATATACCGGCCACTGCTTCAGAAGAAGCTCTGCCACTTTACTAGCACATAGTGGCGCTGATATTTTAAAACTAAAGAGGCACGGAGGTTCGAAATCTAGCTCTGTTGCGGAGGGATATGTTGAAAATTCCATCGAAAATAAAAAAAAAACGTATTGCCCAAGATATACTTGGTAAAACATCTAAAGCAATGTGCACCGACTCCCAAATAACAGCAAGTACGAGCAATAAAACAAGTTTGTCTTCGAGAATTAATTGAAATAATTGCAATAACTGTGTTATCAATATTAATAATAATTAATTAGTTTTTAATTTATGTCCTTATGTTGTGTCACAACAGTTAAATAAATATAATTCTTTTTGTCCCTAATTTTTAAATCCATTTTCGTCACCAATTACATAATATTTTACTTTGTGCAACTAGTTACAAACAGTAAGACGTTTAATAACGTCAACCAGTTTTAAAAGTGTCACTTTATGTCAAAATTTGAAAAAAAAACATTTAAAAGGTATTACTAGAATATACACAAGTACGTTTCTGAAATTGAAACCCGTTTTCCGAAGAAATTAAGATTTGAGATTAAAATCGTGTAATCGTACGTTGCATAAGATTTGATTACACTTCAACTATCCACTTATACAGTACCACCCCTCAATCTATTATGGCAACCATACAACTGAAATTAATAAAATTTTGAGAAACCAAACTAAGGCAGATATACAACGTTTTTGATCGCATTCAGTGGCATAATCATTAAAAATGGCGGACATCCGCCATTTTGTAAAATAAATTTAAATGGGATAGGGCAAATAATACCGCATTTGAAAGTTCGTTCCAAGTCCTTTTCAACAACAACATTAAAATATTACTACTGATTCATGAGCTTCAATCTACAAACACCAATTAGTGTTTTGAGGTTTTTGGGTTGAAACTCATAAATCAGTAGTAATATTTTAATGTTGTTGATGTCGTGGGACAGGACTTACTTGCCATATGATACCATTTAAAATTAGTTGTCAAAATGGGGTTGCCGGCCATTTTTAATTATTACGTCACTGAAGACCAAAAACGTTGCCTTAGTTCAGTTTTCCAAAATTGTATTAATTTCATTTTTATGGTTCGCATAATAGGTTGGGGGGGACTTTAGACGGGCACTGTAAAAATTCTAAAAGTAGTAGGATACTCTGCTTGTGCCATGTAAAAGCTTTATAAAGCCTCTAATTTTACTGATAGTTCTGTATCTACATTAGAAAGTTTCTAATAAAATTACACCTTCTTTTTTACCTGTATGGTTTAGGTTCATCATAGCTGACATGACTGATATGCGTTAATTGTGCGCATGTCATTGAAAATGTGATAAATCTAATTTTTTAGTAGTACAATAATACTTTTTACCTTCTAATCTAATTCCAATTTTTTTTTGTTGAAATTCAATTACTTGTTTCCAAATAAATACGAAATTTTATTAAAACTTTCGAAAAGGAATCTTTCCATTCACTTTACAATAATGTGGGAATTATGCAAATAGCATAAAATTTAATTAGGTACTAATAATATAATAAAACGTAAACCGACGTAAACAGTAGCAGAGATGACTAATTTATGTTGTAATAATGGATTAGTTTATACAATATTTAAGATAGTTCGATATCCTCCAAGTGGGGATAGTTAGCAAGCCTTTAAGCTTAGTGCTATTGTGTTTACACCAGTATCCATTTATCCCGATACTTACACTGTTCATTAACCTAACTTTCAAAGAAAAAGAGAAGAGGTTTTATTTTGCTTATTGGAAATGGCTTTAGAAATTCTATTTATAACGTTTGTATCATTGGTTTTGTAAACAGCAGCTCCAAAGTCCATGAGTTTAATTTGTTTTTCGATGGACAATTGTAAAAACCATCTTTTTTAGAAGACATAATTTTACTTAAAGCAGGCATGACATAACTCACTACAATATTCTAACCTCGCACCTAATACTATAATTATATTTTTCTACAACCGAGTACAAAGTACAAATTTGTGCTTCCAAAAGAAAGCGCAAAGTTGCACTTTTCCAAGAATCAAGCTTTTTTTTTACTTTGTCGCTCACCGAGCGACAAAGTAACCATGGAAACCTTAATAAAGAAACGTCTAGTGTTTCTGCGACTTTTGACAAAAGTATGCGTTGAGGTGTATTTGCCAGATGTCGACAATTTTGTGAGCAGCGCGTGATGAATTTTTAACAAACATTCTTACAAAAACACATGTGTAGCGCAAAGAGATGCTTACGTTTTGAAATCTGAACTGTCAAATTGAGTTTATCAATAATTATTTCATTTTTATGAAAACAGCGGTTGTAGTCGCGTCGCGCGTCAAGCTTCTCGCTCAGAGCTGCAATGTATCACTTTGCGCTCTTAATACACAAATAGCTATTATTAATAGGTTCGTGGCAGAAGTTCGAAAAGTTAATGTTTACACCGAACTAAACATTTTGTCCTTTAGTACTTCAGTGTTTACATGGGTTTAAATAAATGTTAAGTTTTAATTTGATTCTGGGTCGGTGCTTGGTGTGCCTGTTCAGTCCAGTAATGGACACTATATCAGTAGTGGACACTTTATGTGCTAAAACCTCCATAAGTTCAGTGAAACGTAGTTCAAACGTTCAGTAGGTCCTGTGACATTTGCCAGAAGAGAGTAGTCTATGGTGTAAAGTCAGTTACAAAATGTTTACAAATGGTGGTTCCTTGTTTAACTGTTTGAATATTACACGTTGGTGCTTTTTCCCTATAAACTGAGTAAATATTGTGAACAGTATCATTTCTGTGATTAAAGTTGTTACTACTATTGTAAGGCGCAAGTCAATAATATGTAAATTTTGAAAATTTACAGAGGTTTAGTTTTACGCGGCGGTGACAACCACTGAAACACTTATTATAAAATACTTGAGCAGTGGACACCCGGGTGCCATGGTATCCTCAACTGAACTTGGGAAATTGAGTAGTGGATTCTGGTCATTATCGTTACGAAATCAACTAATTCTTAGATTTGTTTCTGCACAGATCATGCCGAAAATCAAGAACGACACAAAAGTTCAAAAAATTATTTTCGTATGAAGATGAAAATACGCAGAAAGCTATCAGAACCGTGTAACAGAGTCGCTTGTGTAAATAAACGGCATTACAACAGTTTGAGGTTCCTCGCAGCACATTAATAAGAAAATTTTAAGTCCAAGCACCAAACAAAGATATTCAGAAACTGTTTCAAAAACACGAACCACTGAAACACAATATCGTATTGTTAACTGGTTTGAAGAGATCCACGATCATTTAAAATAAAAAAATGGGAAGAAATATTAATTAAAAGAACCTAGTGTATTCAATGGTGATAAAACGGGCTTTCAAATTTGCCCTAAAAGTGGTAAGGTGTTAGGACCATCTAGACTTATAAAAGATTTTCACGAAAGGGTTACTTCAGAGAATCGTATTAGCAAAGTTTTCAGCAGACGGTAAGGTAGTATCCCCGATGACCATTTTCCCTAAAAAAATTCCAAGAGCTATAGTTGAGTCTGTACCTGAAGATTGGGGGATAGGAAGATAATTAAGTGGCTCGATTAATTCTGAATAATTTTGAATTCATGTCAACCTTATTTTTGCCTTTCTTAAAACCTGAAGAAATAACTAATCCTGTTGTATTCTTCTTGGATGGACACCTCTCGCACCTGAAGCAAGAATTAAGTAAATTTTGTGACGAAAATGGGATCACGTTAATTTCGCTCTTCCCTAATACAATCCATAGAATACATCACGCGGATGTGTCGGTTTTTGACCATTGAAGTCGCGATGGAACTTAAAAGTGAGAACATGGTAATTTGAAAATTTTCCAAAGGATGTCACACAATATACTTTTGGGTGAATACTGAAACGGGTTTTTGACAAATAGGCTACAAAACCAACAATACGAAATGGTTTCAGAAGATATGGACTTTTTCTATTTGACGCGTAAATCACACAAAGTACATTTCTAACAAAAAAAATTACCTGAACCAAATAGTACAAAAAATAACCAGAATAATAACCTCAAGGCGGTACTTAATGTTGTAGAAACAAGAATTGAAAAAGAATAATTGAGAACTTTTTAAATAACATACATAAATAGAGAAGGGTATAAAGGGAGCCTTGAATCGATAAACCTTTACAAACTTTGGTGTCAGTTGAAAAATGACTGCCAAAGAATGCATTCTGGATTGGCGACAGATAAAGAAGATTCTAACAAAAATGGAATGGAAGAGAGAACGAAATAATAAAAGAAAAAGAAAATGCAAAAGAAGTGGAGACAGGAATGAAGAAAATATACTGGAGAAGATAGAAAAAGGCAAAGAAAACCAGGTACCATTCCAATTTGTTGAAGACGGAAGTTTCTTGTTCACATATTTTATTCAAAACTCCCGAACAGGCTAAACAGCGTTTATATGAGGATAAGGAGCCATAACGGTTTAAAATACCTACACCGCGTTAGAAAGTCTTAGTATTCCCTACCACAACGTCTACAAAATTAAATCCCAAAAGAAGAAAAACTACCTTCCTAGCTGTTATTTCCAGTGGAATATATCACGAATATGAGAAACAATAAAAATTCAAAAAGGATACAAACAAAAAGAACCAGTGATAAAAACACCAAAAAACTAGTATCCCTACTACTACCCTAGCTAATAAGGCTTCATCATATTCGGATGTGGATCTACAATATGAAGATGAAGATAATGACGTAAGTGATGAAGAAATGGACTCAACATCATGAAAATATGTTATTGTTTCCTACGATGCCGAACAATTTCCTGGTAAGTGACGACATTACTTTTGTTTTAATTTAATGTACATCTTATAGTAAATCTTAAAAGCGGCATGGAAGGAGTAGACGTAAGCGTTATGGTCCCATTGGGTGGACGATCATGGAAATAGTCTCAGAAAGAAGATATTTTATATTATATCGGAGCTGATATAATAATGCAAATTCAAGAACCTATTGTAAAAAACAATAGAGGATATTTTAAAATAGTGTCTTGAAATGTCTAGTTTCTAAGAGAATGTCAATACATTTTTTTATTTCATAAAGTGTCCATTACTCATCCATAGCACGTCTTAGGTAAATATGCCCATTTCTGGGGTTTTCACAGCCGAAAATACCAAATCATTGTAATTGAAGAAACAAAAGATTAGTTAATTTCTGCCAATTAATTCAAAATCTATGTGCTTTGACATACTACATACTTCCTTCAAAGTTTAAAAACATTAAACTGATTGGGTGTTGGTTAGATTCCAATTGAAAAATTCGTCATGAGTGCCCATTATTGGTACGGTTGCCTTACGCCAATGTCGCTTATTAACATCACATTTTTGACAATCACGCAATTGCGTCGATTCAGTAAATGAACTAAAACCATCAACATAATATATAATATATATATATATATATATATATATATATATATATATATATATATATATATATATATATATATATATATATATATATATATATATATATATATATATATATATATATATATATATATATATATATATATATATATATATATATATATATATATATATATATATATATATATATTATATATATTAAATTTTAATAAACGTATAAATTGATTCAACGTTTCAGAACGTCCTTGTTTTGTCAAGAATTTATTTTGACAATTGTCAAAATAAATTCTTGACAAAGGGAACAAAGGACGTTCCAGAAACGTTGAATCAATTTTACGTTTATTTACAAGTTTCAAAAGAAAATCTTATTTAAACATATACTTGGGAAATCTAAATGAAATATATATATATATATATATATATATATATATATATATATATATATATACAGGGTGTCCATAACCTCTTTTCACAAAAGAAAACTGCAGATTCTAGAGCTGGTTTTATGTCGATTTAACGTAAATTACCTTAATACAAAATACTTCCTAAGAGACCTGGGGCTCTTGGAAGATGGCACCCTAACATCGGTTTAATTCAAATATCATCAAAATGGTTTCCCTTTAAATGTTAGCGTTCTGTACATTTAGTGGAATATGCCCAATCGTATGACGTGAATATGATTTTTTAGTTGTGCTCATAAGCGGCTCATTTGGGCAGGCCATAATTGTAAATGAATACGTTAGTTAATTTTATAAAAGTACGATTAACACATGAAAAGTTTAAATCGATTTATTTCGAAAACGGTGCGTCGTAGCGACTTCAGAGAAGAGTATCATTCTTTTATGAAAAAATCGATTTTTTTTTAATTTTATGTTAAAATTGCGAAATTTTGAAAAACAAAACATGTATGAATAATAATGTCAAATGCCTCGCCCAAACGAGCCGCTAAATAAATATACAGAACGCTATCGTTTAAACGGAAATCATTTTCAAGATATTTGAATTATACCGATGTTAGGGCGCCATCTTCCAAGAGCTCCAGCTCTCTTAGGAAGTATTTTTGTATTAAGGTAATTTACGTTAAATCGACAATCTGCAGTTTTCTTTTGTGAAAAGAAATTGTGGACACCCTGTATATATATATATATATATATATATATATATATATATGTATATATATGTCGGGTGATTTTTTTAAGCGGCCTATTAGACGGGGTTGGTTAACTTATAAGTTAGATATTTGAAATTTGGCACATGGCCACATACATAGTGAGCTATCTCTCTAATATATATTCGTCGCAAAATCGGAAGTAGCCATCAACCTCCTTAAAAATGTCGACTTGCAAAGCTTTATTAGGAAAATCATAACTTTGAACGGCTTACGACAAGAACATAAAAAGACCATCCGGCAATAGTCAATGAATTGCCCTTTCAAATGCATGGTCTCAAGTTGATGTTACTCTATTGAAGACGCCGCAGTAAATTAATTTACATTGCGAAATATCGAAAACCAGTAGCTGGGCATGATGGCACAACTTTTTAAGTCACTCTTTTAATATTCATTCATCAAAAATTAACAACATACACATTATCATAAAGCAACAAACGAAAAAACAGTGAAAACTCACATGTTATAATACATGTTCAATGTGTTTTCCATTTTTTTCTAAACACAATAACAAGCGCATTTGGACTGAAGCACCCATAGCCGGTCTGATTTCGCCTGATTGCAAACCAAGCTACCTGAGGAAGCTTGTAAACACAAGCAAAAGTTAATTAAAAATCTATAAAGAGTTTTCCTAAGATTTTATAACCGATATCAAATATCTCGATTTTATATATATATATATATATATATATATATATATATATATATATATATATATATATATATATATATATAAAGATTAAATTTGGGCTTTACTTTTCCCAAGAACTTAATAAATATAGTATTGTAGCCCAATTTTGTTTTTTAAGACGAGAAATGCAAATACGCATATGTGAATATGTTATACAAAACGACCTGTCGGCTGTTGGCCACTCACTCTATTTAGTGGTTCGTCGTTGCATTAGTATATGTTAAAAATGTGCACTTTTCTAAAATTGTTATATCATACAAATTAAGAAAACAGGTATGCAATACTCACGATGCTGGGGATTGAGATAACAATGGTGTTAGGACTCACCTAAAACAAAAATAATAAGATAATTTCACAATTTTCAAATTTAAATTTAACCAAAATAATACATATACAAGGATAAAAGTGTTTTACCTGAATCTACCAAAAGTAAAAGTATCTTGTTTAATTTGCCATTTAAGATTTCTAGTAGTTTAAACGCCTCATTTGCAAATATCGCGTATTTAGCCATATGAGTATAATTTTGAAGTAACCTTACATTATAATCGAGATTATAACTTACAAATAGCCTGTAACAAACTTTATCTCCTATTTTTAAAAATTGTGATATACGTCAATTAAGCTCATTTTTGGCACTAAGAGGTTGTCAAGGCTAATTATTTTGTTTAGTTTTTTTATTTGTATATATGATTCTCTAAAAATCTTCTTCCAAACAACGCGGGCTCAAATCTGTCCAAAATATTTTTTTAAGCCAGAAACCATTCCTACAGCAACTCTTGCGATGTGTATTTCGTTCTTTAGCTAACATATAGTTTTGATTTTGAAAAGCTTGTAGGTAGCGGACCGAGAAAAGATTAATTATTATTGTAATAAAAATTTTTAATCACAATTGTGACCGCGAAAGAAAAGATAATTCATGGATTTTAATATCTTGGTAATAAGTCGTAATTTAATAATGTTTTTAGAGATATTTTATGTAACTGATATTAGACTAAGGGTTGAAAAGAAAAATAAAAACATATGTTGCGATAGAAAACAGGTGTTCTCTTTATCGAAAACCGTGACGAATCGTTGAAAATTTCTATACACACATTTTTGGGTAAAAGTTAGTAGTTAATTACATTGAAACATACCGCAAATCTAAAGACGTTTTTGTTTCTTACTTTGAAATTCGAGACTTATATAAATGGCTTGCTACGGACGAGTGTAACAATTTAGAAATTAATACTTTTGTTAATAATAAATTTTTTCACGTAATATTTCTTGTTTATTTTTTATAACTTTTAAAGACGGGAGTGGATTTTAGAAAAAAATAGTTAGGTTAGAGGTTCGATTGAGTCATACCGTTTTTGATTGTTTTGATTGTAGACCGTTGTGGCTATAAACATTTTATCGTGTCAATTTTAGTAAATACTAAAACACGAATTTGTCCTTTTCTCTTTTTTTTTCAAAATTAAGGTGGCCCTGTAAATAAACGTATCGCTAAATATTCGGGTTTTAACCCGCGAAGAGGGAGTGTAAACCATATATCTATGAATAATCGCTACCGTCTTAGGTTTAAACCGCGTATCTTAACCTGTTAAGAATTGGTGATCAAGTAATTAATGAAAGGATTATATTCAAACATAAGTACGTATTTCAATGTACAAGCCTATGCAAGGCTTTGTTTTAATGATTTTTTTTTGTATAATTCAGTCAGCTTATTGTTTGCCTACGAACAGATTTCTTTATATATCTAATTTATTGTAATTGTACGTATATGTTTTTGTGCTTTTATTCACTATACAATTGTGTATGTCTAAATTCCTTACCTATTTTTTTGTTTTATTGCTACCTGTTTAATTTTACTGTTTGTTGTATTTTATCTGTACCTCAATCTGCACTATTATTTTCCTTAGTACTTTACTGTTAACTTAAAGACTGACATGGTTGGTTGTATAAGGGCCACATGTTTGGTATTACAATTTTTATTCTGATTTATTTGACACGATTGTGGGTGTGATTTCACTGTTTGTATTTTTATTGTGTTTATGTGTAGTTAAACTGCTTTTTATTTTTTCTGTTACTTAATTGTGTACGCACTTTAACCTGATTTAATGGTGTTTTGTTATATATTGAACCCTTTCTTTGTTTTTTTTTATTCTTTCATTTATGAATGTATTTGTGAAATTACTTATTTATTAATAAATTGGGTTTTCTTGGTGGTTCTTTCTCAATTTAGCAAATGAACGGATTGAACTATCATCGCTCAAGGCTCGTTTTAATTATAATAAGTTTCATTGTTTACCTGTCCCACATGATGCAACACTTGGCCTCATCCAATCCTATCTCATTCACATAACAAGGCGTAGCTTACCACTAGACGGCCAATTCTCTTTATGAGATTTGAGTCTTGCGAGTCATTAAATATCAAACTTGTAAATAAATTCTAATGTTTTAATTATTGCCAGGAAAGTCAATGTAAGGCAAGCAATTAATTTGAGTAAGAGTAGCATTATTGTCAGTAAAGTCAGGATCCATCCCTTAGGGATTTTTTTCTTGAATTTGCATTATTGCGAATAAGTTCAATATTAATCTCTAAAGATTTTATTTTATTATTAAGTGTAATTTCATATTACGCTTTGAAGGATAGGGTACCTTGGGACACTACAAGCTGATAATTCTTGCGAGTGTAATCATATTTGGTAAACTAAATTACTAGCGAAATACGTTTAAAAAGTTTCCTAGAAATTTTCAACAATTTGCTTTTATATCTCCTAATATGTGTTGTACGGTGGTAAAGAAATGAAAGAAGAAGTTTGATTAAAGAATATTAGACGTCTAAACTACCGACGAGAATACTGTTAATTGGAAAAAAATCGGTTAATTGGAGGTGGCTAAATGGAGTAGTACAGTAAGCAAAGGCATTTCGCAAAAGTGTCATACACTCTTCTTTTATTATTTTCTAGACCGCAAAAATATAATAAACAAAATGTAATAAAAAGACAAGAATCTGGTAGCAAATTGTACTTCGCAATGGTAACGACACTAGTTACACACCCGCACCTTGGAACTGCTCAGTACACTCACTCAAGGCGAGCCATCGAAGTGTTCATTTCCTGTCATGAATTTTGTATAGTAATTTTTGGCGTGTTAATACTTTTGAGACGTCGATGAAACAGGGCAACGCTGTTTTTTATCATGGCGATGAAGGAAGAATGTCCTAAAACATTCTTCAAAAATTTCTAAATTCAACTTCATATCATGCATTAATAAGGTCAATTAAATAAACGATTTAAATGAAGTTGATAGGAGGCGCTGCATTGATTTGTATGAAACATCTAACAATGATATGGCAGCCTGTTCGACATAAAATTTTCACTTTGGAAAAACAGGAAAATTCAAGAAAGCGCTTCTCTAAAAAATATTGTAATCAACTCGTATATTAATGCACGATTAACGATATCGGCTTTTTAATGCGTTCGGGTATCGTTAATCGCCTTCACTTATACACTTGATCGTTAAATAACTATTAATAACATTCATCGCGGTTATCATCTAATCATACCGCCCTTGTCACATTAAAATTTTACAGGTTTGATTTTAACGGTTTACTTGTAGTAATTCAGCATAAAGCAGTAAATAGTATTAGGTAGTCTAGTTTCAAATCATGTGAGTATCAAATATATGTAGGAGAAATTAATTTTTGATAAAAATTAAAGAAAACAATGTAATGCTATTTATATACTTAATAATACAAGTTACTAGGCAAACAATTGAAACCTACGTTTAATACTATTTATAATGCACAAAATTTTATACAATTAAGCTAGTTTAATTGTTTCTGTTGTTCAATATAAATTTCGTTTTCAATCGTTTTGTAACCTAGGTAGATCATTGCATATTGAAATCTAATTATATCTACCGATTATTGTACCTTCTAAAACTGCTGAGTTGAAGTTCTTTGCATAAGATAACCCGAATTAATTGTTTATTAGCAATTTACTTTTAATTATTAGATTAGAATTAACAAATATTGAATTCGAATCACCATTGACGCTGGCGCCATTAACAGAAGCCATGTTCCCCGTACTCTGCCTTTCATTAACTAACCAGAACTTTGAATCCACCGGTAATTTCAAAGATCCCGACCATCTAGTATATTCCATATAATTAAACCTGCTTAAGTATTTTTGTCAAGGAAAACCTCACAAATTTACATTTTGAATGTAAAAAAGCTGATGTTCTGTTAATATAATTAACTAAATCACAGAATTTGAATTGTACAACCCTGCAATCGATTATTTATTATAAACGAAACTAAATTCGTTTCAATTCTTACAGAGGTCCAGTTAAATAAAAAACCCCCGTAAACCACGTCAATGTTAATATTTTCAATTAGCATCTCGCATTTAACTATTATAAACATTGTAACTAATTACTAGATATAGTTATTTAGTTTTCTTAGCCTAGTTTAATTCCATAGAAACTTGTAAACCTGCTCGATAACATATAAAGTAATTTTTTTTTAAAATATCAAAGGAAGATAATATAAAATCCGTTCTTGCACGTATTTATAAATTTGTAAAAGTTTCTATATATGGGGTATTCAGAAACATTTTAAAACATTACAAGTTAACGTATTTAAATTAAAACTTTTTCCAGACCATCGTTTACCGTCCCTCAATAACCCGCCCTCGACAACCTACCACCCACAGGGTGTCCGATCCGGCAGATGATCTGCCCAGAAGTCATGGAAGGCTCCAAAATCTTCCCAGCGGTTTTATTATCTTATAAAATTTATTTAAGTTTATCATTCAGTGAGCGATTAGTTAATTTACTTAATGTACTTCAATTCAATCTCTACCAAGCAGTTCAACTAATATTAGAATATATAAGTAAGTGGGTGGAATAGCGTAAGTACTAAAAATCAAAAAGGACACTTGCGTTTTGGGTTTAATCATATTATAACTGAATTTAAAAATTTTTAAACGTTCCTTAAGCGGTATTTCTCAGAAAGAGCAGTTAAAAAAAATAATGTTAATAATGTTACAAATATTATAATGTATGATAAAAATTTCAAAATTCTTAGTTAACTATTATAAGTAATGCAGTCCATCCTCCACAATCTACCAATCATCTAAAGAAAGCTACCGGTAAGAGTACTATCTAATGAAGTAAACAATAAATAAATAGAACGAATAAAATACTTTACTACAATTTTGAAGCTAGATTCGCTTTAAAAATTACAATATGAATGTTTCATATAGTATATTTATGAAACATTTTAGTGTCTATTCTTTTTTCTAAACAAGTCCAAGTGTGTTGGACACATGCTATGCGTAGTCTACTACTCCTTCCAAATGTTTTAAAATTCATTTGCTAGCACGATGTTGTGATGATGGTACGTTAACTTTAACATCCAAAGACAAACATAGAATCATAACCGAAGTGATATCCGAAGCGCAAGATTGAATGTCGTTTTGGGACAACCGGTACAAAGTGCTCAGAATAGTTTTGATACGATGTGCAATTCCAAGGCTTAGTCGATATCACTTTATTAATTCCCACTATCATCAGAAGTACGACGTGTTATTTGGGTCTGATCTCACTTTTTGTCAGCCGAATAACGTCAATTATACAGCGAGATAAAACCGAGAATTTTAATCATATTTTTGGTTATTTCTAAACCAAACGGTTTGTAGCAACGTTTAGGTAGCCCAAAACAATGAATGACATCTAGCGCATATTATAGGAAATGTCAATATCTTCAAACAGAAATTATTCAGGTCTCAACCAAATTTTGTTCCACTGAGATTGATTGATTCTCCGAGTTTCAGATCTCCAACAGCCCGGGTTTACGAAAAGGCCTATTTTTTGAACCCCTAATTTCTATCCCTTAGGAGTTGTTTAAAAATCATCCTTTAGTGTGCGCCTGCGTGGTAAGGGGTGCATGTGTCCTAAAGTTCCTAGGCCAAACCGCCTGACTTGGGAGTTGATTGATGAATGAGTCTGTCAGTGATGAGTGAGGGCAAAGCTTTCAATTAATATAGATGAAAATGTAAACTCATACGAATATAACATATAATTAAAATAACTCTTTTGCGTAATTAAATTGTGTATTTCCTTTATCTTTCTTTCTTTATTTATCTGATATAAATTTAACCGTTTCGATAACAATTGCAGTTATCGGCCTCAGTAAATGGTAATATATCTAAGAGTTAAAACAAACTTGTGAAGAATGTAAAATATGAAAACGCAAATATAAGTCTGATAATAATTATTTATGAAGTATATCACCACAAAATGTGTTCCACAAATCGTGGGACGCCATACAATTGATGCGACATGTGTAATTCTGTACATTTGTTTGGAATGTACACACAATAGATATTATTATATGTAATGTAGTCTTTTACAAATTTTATTACCTTGAGAATTGTAAAGTGAGTGTTTATTTATTTGCATTGTATTTTAAGCGGAAATAATATATTATTAATTCCATGTTCCAGATTCATATTAACGCATCTATCTTCTCCACAGTTTCTTTTAATGATTTTTTTAGTACCGCAAAAGTATATAGTTCCATAAAAATTGATACGTGTCTACAGGGCGTTCCATTTTTAAAGTTTAGAAATATATTAATAATCACGAATTATGGTGTATGCCCGATATTGAAATTCATCCATCACCGCCTTGCATGAGAACGCAATTAACATACAAATTAATATAATACAAACAACATTTCAGCAAAATTGGAAACTTTAAATACTATTATATAGCATAACTTGCAATAAAAGAATAAAATTATGTTGGTAAATTCGATAAACGTGCATAAATCAAACAAGTATGGACAGTCAATCCAAATTTAGATGCTAGTTCTGAGAGAGCACGCGCGAGCTTGGCACCATATGATCCCATTTAAAATTATTTTATAAAATGGCGGCTATTATTATTATTATTAATTTTTTATCTTAACGACCGTTTGTGTTGACTTTGGTATTTCAGGTATTACTTCAATTGTTTAATGCTTAATGTCAAGGTTGTAATGACTCTTTTTATGATAATTAAATTATTACTGAAGAACCTATTTAAGTAATATTTAAAAATTTTCATAATTTGGTGTTTTTTTAATGTCGTTGAAAAGGACTTGGAACGATCCAAATGAGTACTTTCCACATGATCCCATTTAAAATTATTCTACAAAATGGCGGCTGCCCACCATTTTTAATAATTACGTCAATGAATACCATCAAAAACGTTGTATATGTGCCTTAGTTCGGTTTCCCCAAATGTTATTAATTTCAGTATTATGGTTCACATAATAGGCGGGGGAGGGGGAGGGGGGCGACTGTATATGTACGCTGGTCTTGTGTTTTGATTCTATGGAAAAATAGAACTCATAAATGTTTCAAATTAAATTGTCAAACTAACAAAAATTCCCTGATTACCTACGTAGTAAGGTATATAGAGTTGGTTTAATTATCAAATATCAATTTAAAATGATTTTGATTATGTAGTAATTTAGCGAGAAATTGACATTTGTTATCTAAACCTATACCGCCGAGAGATCAATATTTATTTCACAACAAACATTAATTTCACGGCGTGTTTCTAAAAGATAACAGACAAGCATTTGATAATCGCAAAATAAAGTATAAGATGAATGAAATAATTAACACCAAGATCTCCTCTGTCTTAAAGAATATACTAACTTAAAATAACTAATATAGGGTGCTAATGTACATAACATGCACATTATGACACTGAAACGGGTATTTTAATATTTCACTTTATGAAACTGCAATTTTTTTGGTGTGTAAACTAACGAAGTTCTTTGTTGATGTAAACATAAGTATAACATAAGTAACAATTTGTTTTACATGGATGTACTATGTGAATGCTTAATAAACTAATAGAAATAAAATTTAATGCTGGTATTGAATTTTGAAAATAGGTATGAGTGTCAGGAAATTTTGTTGTAAACAATGATGTACTGCTTTAATTTCTATTTAAGGTAAGCTTTGTACCCGAACGATTATCTGTGCTCTATATGTTAATGGTTCATTACATTTACAGTAACCATCTGAATTTTTACCAGCTCGTTGTAAATCGAATCAATCAAATGAGGAACTTGTTTCACACGTGGAAAGACCGTCTTGTCAACAGTGTGGAATTTACGAATTAAATGTATAGGACATTCGTTTAACTTATCCCGATTGATCGATGAATCAAACGCGCACTTGTGTATGACTATCCTTTTCTACATATTGAATACAATGTACACTATTTAGCTAACGTATTATTCCAAGAGTGTCGTTTTGTATGGCTCTTATTAACTCAAGTAACTAACAAGAATAACGTTAACAAATTAAGTTTTCTTTATACGAACAGTTTTGATACCAACATTACCAACTTTAACTTAACGATTTCACATAAATATAAATGTCATAATGTTTGCAAATAAAAGACAAAAGTTTTATTTACGTATCGTAGATGTACGCACATAAAAGCATATTATTTTCAATAAAACTTAAAACGTAGCAGATGAATTTTGGTAAGTTATTATATATTCTAAAATGTTGCAAAAATTTTGTAATTAGGTATTTGTAGGTTAAGACCAATGAACTCTTCCAAAGAAAGGAAGTAATTGTTCCAATACTTTTCTACATAAAAGTGGCGATTATATATCTTTGACGGCAATACATTTGTGAGTTAATGGTTATTTATTTGATTTATTCATAAAGATTGAATTTTTTAGGAACGCTACTAATCATTATGCTTTGAGAAAACATTCGAATTGCAAAATACGTAATGATAATTATTATGTATTATTTATACACTTGTTTGTGTAGAAGATTATTATACTGCAATTCAAAATTATTGGTGTATTTAATGTAATGAATTATAGTACTTTTTAAACTTATTCAAAGTATCGTTTCAAACACAATATAACCAATAATGTAATAAAACGTAAATTTGTCCATTCACATTTAAACATGACTGTGTTGAATATAATTTATTGTTATAAATTATAATGTTAATGTACAATAACATACATTATATGTTATTATTATAATTATTATAGATTATAATTAAGTTTTTGGAGAAAACTGTTTGCGTTAAGAATTCAATTAAAACAAGAAATTAAATGTTCACTACACTTCATTTTCTGTATCTGTGTTATCGTTGGATGTATAATTGGGTTGACTTGGACACCATAAACTTTTTCTTGTTCCCAAGACTTTAGAATTTCAGCTTCTGCAATATATTCTATTTGCAAATTTGTGAGTTAATGGTTATTTATTTGATTTATTCATAAAGATTTAATTTTTAGGAATGCTACTAATCATTATGCTTTGAGAAAATATTCGAATTGCAAAATACGGAATGATAATTTCAATCATCGGTGTTTATACACTTGTTTGTGTAGAAGATTATTATACTGCAATCCAAAATTATTTGTGGTGTATTTAATGTAATTGAATTATAGCACTTTTTTAACCTTATTCAAAGTATCGTGTCAAATACATTATAACCAAGTGTTTCTTACTTATTGAGTACATAAAAAAATACACCATAATGTAATAAAACGTAAATTTGTTCATTCACATTTAAGCATGACTGTGTTGAAAATAATTTATTGTTATAAATTATAATGTTTTAGTGTACAATAACATACATTATATGTTATCATTATAATTATTATACATTATTATTAAGTTTTTGGAGAAAACTGTTTGCGTTAAGAATTCAATTAAAAACAAGAAATTAAATGTTCACTACACTTCATCTTCTGTATCTGTGTTATCGTTTGGATTTATAATAATTGGATTTACTTGGACATCATAAACTTTTTCTTGTTCCCAAGACTTTAGAATTTCAGCTTCTGCATGTTTAATCGTTTTTAACCAAACTGAAGGTGAAACTGTTTCTAACGCTTCTTTCCACATCTGTTTGACATTATCATCCCCATAACCATCTCTTCCAATGTGTTTATCATAATAAGTTTTGCTTATTCCCCATACCATTTCTATTGGGTTAAATTGACAGTGGTAAGGAGGCAAGCGTAAAATTTCGTGTCCATGTTCTCTAATAATATTATCGACCAAATATTGTTTCTCTTCCTTATGTAGCTTTGCTATATGTAGTAATTCCGTTTTAAATGCTTTTTCTTCATGAGTAATTTTTTCCCCTAAGCCACTCTGTAATTTCTTCTTTTTTCCAATTTATAGTTGGTTGGCGATTGACAATTTGTGAATGGTACGAAGCGTTATCCATAATGATTATAGATGGCTTTGTTAAGTTTGGCAAAAGTTGATTTGTTAACCATTTAACAAAGTTTTCCGAATTCATACAATCGTGATAATCGCTGCTTTTATTTGTGGTAGAGAATATAAGTTCTGCTCCTTCCACAAAGCCATCTTCTGTTCCAGCATGTAGAACTATGTAACGTTTGTCTTCCCTACCAAGATTCTTAAAGCATTTTGAACTGGAATCTTGCCATATTCTTTTGTTGCTTCCTTTTGCAAATATCCATGTTTCGTCGAGATAAACGAACTGCTTGTAGATATCTTGTTTCATATAAGTGATGTAACTTCTCAAAAATTTAACCTCATCGATGCTATTGAAGTTTTTTCGCAAAGAGCTTTTCTATTGTTAGTTTGCTTGAAATGAAATCCAATGTCCAACAAAACGTGATAGAGGCTAGTCCTTTTACACTCAACGATACCTCTTTCTTTAATTTTTGTTAAGAGCGTATCTAATGTAACATGTTCATGGTTAATATACATGTTGTAAATTGTAGCACGGATTTCACTTTTTGTCGTTGATCCATGTCTTTTGTTTTAGACTTTTCGTTGAGGTTCATTTTCCTTGTTTTCTTATTGATTTTGATGTCGTCGTAAAGCATTAGAAATAGTTTTCGTGTCAATTTTCAAAGCATCGCTAACCCTTGCATGCACTGCTGTTAATGGTGATAAGGGCCCGTTGTTCTGTTTTTCTTTATTAAAGTATTCGACTAAGTTATGGATCAATTCGTCTACCGTAATTGACCTACGAGGCATGTTGTGCTACAAATGAAAACATAAATGTTATCTCTTTCTGTAAAACGAATTAATCTTTACCTTAAATGAACACTAGAAAGTAATGTGGTTCTGAAAAGAACCGATCTTTTACAATATTAACTCAAGAAGGAATGAATAAACGAAGAAACAAACCAACCGGCGAGCGTACGTAACCTCAATCAACGTATAAGCAAATAAAGGAAAGTTGTTCTGTGGAAACGTTGGTATCAGTGCTCATATTTTTGTTTTAAATTACAGAAAACGGTCATTTCGTGATTTAATGCATACATGACGTCATCGGGATAAGTTAAACGAATGAACTTTAACAATAACTCTGCATCTAGACATTTTTTGTGTAAAATACAATCTTCATTAACGTTGAGAAATTCTTTTCTGTACATTCGTTGACTATAACACGAGTGTAAATGATTGAGATCATATATAGTGTTAATTTATTCTAACTTACTTGATTTTTTATGGATTTAATATATTTAAGCTCGTTTGTAACGCTTTAACGGGTAAATATAAAACTTGGCACACATGATGACGAATGGAATTTACTTTTTAATAATTTGCAACATAAATACGCAAAATACAAAAAATAGTATAAGAAATTTGTTTCATAAGATCATTTAGCGCATCTTATCAAACTAGTTTCTTAATATACTATTTTCTATGTTGCGTTTATAGTAAATCCATTATGAATCCCAAATGAGTTTTATAGTAATTTTCACGAGTCAAAAGAACTGCGTCACTAATATTAATACTGTCAGAGGACGCCGATTTTGTCAGGTTGTGAAAAATAACGGTTTGACAACTGTCAAATCTCATATTCAACCTAAATCAGTTCTATTTACATCCTCTCGTGCACAATAGGCGGGTTGTAAAGATGGTAATAAACAAAGTTACTTATGACGTAACTGCTGTGACTCGTGAAAATTGGTATATAATGTTTCATTTTATGAAACTGAACTTTTGATGTTAGTAACGTATGATCATATTTGTCATGATTGGGGGATACTACGTTTATCAACGACAATGGCAATATTGCCAACCACCTAACCAAAATTTTTACCAATATTAATCGTATTTTTTTTTGTATTTTGAGTCAAAGTATGCAAAATAGAAAAAAAAAGGTTATAAAAAAATAGTTTCATACGACTTGTGTCGTACTCATCCTTTAAAAACCCACACGCGGCTCGTTTTTTAAACTTAGACTCCTGAGGTACAGATGTGCCATACGAAACTTGTTTTTTAATATACTATTATCGCCGATTAGTATCAGAATGTTGTGATTATGAATGTCAAAATCATTAATAATCTGTCAATTTAGGCACTCGTGCTATAAACTAGAGTTATAAAATTGTTCTGATAACGGAATATAATATCCACTGAATTATTATTAATTTATTTACTTATGTTAATATTAATTGTACAAAATGAATTTCCAGATATTGAAATTCCGAAAGTAGATGAAAGTACACATTGGCTTATAGACGACGAAAAACAAATTTCCATATTATTCATGTGTTATGGAGCTAAGAGATTCCAAGTTTTTGGCAATTTTGTTCTTATTTTCATGTTTTTCTTAATTGTACCGATGTAGTTCAGGGTATCGTCATTCCAAATTGTGAGTATGGGTAACTGTGGGTATTAGTATATTTAACACGTTCACTGTCCAGGCCTTTTGTGTCAATGCACATTACATGTCCCTTGAAAAATAACAAAAATATTTAAAAAAGAAGTATGAAATATCTTGTCTACAATATTAATCTTTAATTATTTATGCATTTCTTATCTCTTATCAGTATGTGCATATATGATACATGGACGTATATACTTATATTTATATACACGTCCATGTATCATATATGATTCATACAGCGCACTGCGCACGCCACGTTGCGATTTTGGAACCAGACGTTTTCGATGAGCTAGTATTTAGCTACTATTCTCTTGTAACGGTTTTCTTTGTGTGATAAAAAAGATACGTAAAAATATACAGCCAAAAAAACTTTTCAAAATTTATGGCATCAAAAAAAAAGTTGACGGAAGCAGATTTAGAATATTATGCACATCATGTTAGTGAAGTAAGTGATGCTGATTTCTCTGAAGATAGTGATGATAGCATTGACAATCCGGTCATAACTTTCAATGAATTACATGAAGATAGTGACGCTGACGAATCTGAAACATCACTCGATGACGATAGTCTTGCAACATAATCCTGTTACTCCTAAGTGGTCCTACAATATTCAACAGTTGAATAGATATCCTTTTACAGGAAAAAATGGTTTACAAATGGATAAATTTTCACCTGAAAAGAAGTTAAGCCAATAGATATATTTTTAGCATTTATAAACGAAGATATTTTGCAGTACATAGATGGAAGGAGACAAGTGTTACTGAAATGAAAAAGTTTTTGGGTGTAATAGCTATCATTGGTACAATCCCATATCCACGTATAGAATATTACTGGAAAACAAATCCATTACATTATCATCCTTATACTCATGAATCTGGAATATCTTACAACAGATTCGCATTGATACTTTGTTTCTGGCATTTTGTTGATAACTCTTTGTACAATAATGAATCAGTATCTCGAACATACAAGGTGCAATCGCTAATTGTTAAAGTTATGTCTAACGTAAAGGAAACCTATATACCTGGTGAAACTATTGTCATTGACGAGACTATGGTACCTTTTCGAGGACGATTGAAATTCAAGCAGTACAATCCCTCAAAGGCTAGTAAATATGGTGTGAAGATTGATAAACTCTGCACTGTGAAGGGATTTGTGTACTCATTTTCAGTTTATTGTGGCAAGACCGTCAACTACCTGATTTAGACAAACCTGGATCAGTTGTGGTCACTTTGGCTGAAAATTTATTGAATGAAGGTAGATTGATAATTACTGATAACTTTTATACCAGTCCATTACTGGCAAATTATTCCATTCAACGAAAACCTGATTTATGTGGCACTTTGCGAAAGAACAGGAAAAATATCCCCAAAGAAGTAGTAAATAAAAAATTGAAAAAAGGGAATGTATCTCTACGCAAGCAGATTCGAAAATTACCGTTTTGAAATCGCACGACAAAAGAGACGTGTTGATGTTATCAACATGTCACGATAATAGTATGGTAGAAACTGGGAGACAAAATAAGGAAGGTAACAAAATTGTAAAACCCAAAGCAGGCATACAGGGAATTGATGTTTCGGATCAAATGAGTAGCTACTATTCTCCTATAAGAAAATCGGTCATTTGGTACAAAAAAGTGGCAATTGAACTAATATTTGGATCAATTATACAACGAAGTCAACAAAGAAAAGAAAACTTTATTGGAGTATACGGAACAAATAATTTACTCACTTATATCAGAAACAGCGAGCGATGGCAATACAGAAACATGCAGAAAAAACAACTAATTCAAATGAACATTTTCTTTCTAAAATTTCAAGAAAAGAAGACGGGAAAATTAGAAGAAAATGGTGCAATGAATGCTATAAGAGCTATTCAAGAGCAGAAGGAACAAAACAAGCATCAATGAAAGCGAAGCAAGTTGATACTGAATGTATTACTTGCGGAAAGGCTTTCTGTGTACCATGTTTTGAGAATTTTCACAAAAATCAAAAATAAATGATGTAATATATTATGTAGAATATGTTTTTATTTGAATTTAAAATGAGATATGTACATGTATTATAATGCTATAAAAATATATTATAATAATCAATTTTTACCTCTTTTTCTTAGCACAAAATACTAAGTTCATGAATCATATTTCGTTCAAAGCTGCACACTAAATAATTTTTTGTACTCCTGTCACACGTCCAGGCAGTTTATAATATACCGATGTTGAACGTTCGGTTATAAAACCACACTTCAGAAACGTGCGCATTTGAATCACATGTGATACATGAGCGAGCAAGTATTTATGTCCAATGAATCATATGTGATTCATGGAGAGTGAACGTGTTAAGATGGACCACGAAGATTAACCTTCTTTGTTAACATCACATACATTGTAGAACTTTACACATCTACCAGCGCCATAAACCAATATTGCAATTATCTAGAATTACGTTTTTATAACCAACTTTCATAGCAAGTAATAAAAAATATTACCTTCATAAGAAGGAAAACACGTACGTATTTTTTTTTCATAATAACGAAACACCTCTTCAAAAATGTAGTAAATTTGGAAAAACGGGTTTTCCGATAACTACAATAAAGTATAATTAAACATGTAACTGTAGTCACTTGACCTGATCAACAAAATAGGCAATCGAAATATTCTATGTAACTACTCCCACGTTTTTGTTGCGCATCCACCAAATTCTTTTTTGTAATTATTTTCTGATATTTTCGGAACAGTACTTCTTAGCTTCGTCTTAGCACAATTCACATCTTCAGACACCATTTTTTAAATGACGCGGCGATGTTTATTTATCAAAAAAGTGAATTGGAAAAAAACTATAGTAACCACATTTAATATTTCAATGAATACTACTAAACAATTTTTAAAATTGAAAAATTTTTTAAGCTAAATTACTTGTTAAAACACCCGAACAACCATAGGCGCACTGAAAATTAAATCTGTACCACAAATAAAAATCTATCTGGTACATGTGTTGCAATCAATCAACAACATCCTCTTTCATGTTACATATAAGCACAAATAATTTCAGCCCCATCTAAGGGAGAGAAACACGTCCCACATTATTTATAAAATCGATACTAAATGAAGACAACGAGATAACAACTTCAAAATTGGTTAAAATAATAATCAATAATATCACACTATATATATGCATAAATAATTTCAGCCCCGTCCCAGGGGGAGAAACGCCCCTCCAAATGAATATTCAATAAATATCCTTGTTCATGTTACATATAACAACAAATAATTTCAGCCCCGTGTAAGGGGAAGAAACACACCCCAAAATACTTAAAAAACAATACTAAATGAAGACAAAGAGTTAACCACTTCAAAATTGTTTAAAATAATCAACAATGCCTTTACTCACACTATGTTTAAGCACAAATAATTTCAGCACCGTCCAAGGGGGAAAACACCCCTCAAAATGCTTAAAATATCAGTATGCAATGAACACAATGACATAAGAGCTTCAAAATTGTTTAAAATAGTAAGTATTGTCTTTATTCACACTATATGATAAGGGGAAGAAACACACCACGAAATATTTAAACAATCAATACTAAGTGAAGGCTAAGAGTTAACATCTTCAAAATTGTTTAAAAAAATCAAAATACCCTTACTCACACATATTTAAGCGCAAATAATTTCAGCCCAGTCTGAGGGGGAGAACCACCACTTAAAATGCTTAAAAATCAATACTCAATGAAGACAATGTGATAATAGCTCCAAAATTGTTTAAAATAATCAATATTGTCCTTATTCACACTATATATAAGCACAAATAATTTCAGCCCTGTCTAAGGGGGAGACACATACCCCAAAATATTTAAAGGCTCAATAGTTAGAAGACAACAGGATAACTACTTCAAAATTGTTTAAAGTAATGAATACCATTATTTACGTTTTATCTAAAGATAAACTATTTCAGGCCCGTCCAAGCGGGAAAACCCCCACAGAATGTCTAAAAATTTCATTCAATTAAAAAATATGGAGGTTACAGGATGGGATATTAAAACAAAAATGCATATTGTACAAAACGATAATTATAGTTATGATGTTTACATCATTTATTATTTTTCAAAATTTGTAAGAAACGAGACGTTAAACAGTAACACTAATATAGATGAATATAGAAACACTTTAAAGCAAATCATGCACAAATATGACAAATAAATTCTTGTTGTGTTTAAGTAGTTAACAAGAATAAAGATGATTTTTAATGTAGAGTATGTCTACGTTACATGCATAACCTATGTTGCTTATACTAATTAATACATATGCAAATAGTATTAATTAATTTCTCTTCATCTTCTACCAACACGCAGGGTGTTAAT
This sequence comes from Vesta saturnalis, assembly GCA_036346205.1. NCBI lineage: Eukaryota > Metazoa > Arthropoda > Insecta > Coleoptera > Lampyridae > Vesta > Vesta saturnalis. The sequence continues at coordinate 5,311,410 of JARFJB010002087.1, read as the reverse complement.
TTAAAAGATTTCCATTACGAACATGTCTCGACGGGATAGCAAAATTCAATTTTGAAAACATACATTGATTGATTTACGAATCCCCCCAACCCCAACTCACTATAACCAGAGGACCACAACTCAAAAATATTTAATCGAAAAAGTGGTACTCTTTGAATAATACATTCAGTTAAGTTTACTCAAGATTCCCGCTGTTCAATAAAATGTGACATAATACGAGTGTTTTATGTAAACTTTCAGAGAATGAATACTCTGAGACTTGGAATGGAACGAAAAGGAAAAGGCCACGTGTTTTATTCCCTCCCCAACGGAGAGGGTGGGCTGGTTGAGCCTTGCAAGCTCCTTTAGCCACAATCATGGATTCCTAACATACATACATTAAGTATGTACGCATGGTGGGATTAAGGATAGTGCGGTCTCTCTAGTAGCTCGGTCTTGGAATGACAATTCATGTCAATGTCGTGTGGATTCTAAATGTTTGAACATTAGTGTAGAAAGTAAATTTGTCACTATACACCTCACAAGGGTGGCCAATTCTGAAAATACCACATTTTAACTTGTTTAGGTTTTATCTCGTAACTTCACTGAATATTGGTTTTGTTAGCATTTTGAGGAGTGTTCCTCTCTCATTGACGGAGCTAAAATTATTTGTGCTTATATGTATAAAGACCAATATTAATTACTAGAAACAGTTTTGAAGCTGTTATCTCGTCTTCATTCAATATTAGTTTTTTAACCACTTTGAGGAACATTTTCTCTTCTTAGGCAGGGCTGAAATTATTTGTACTTAATGTGAATAAGGATATTATTAATTATTTGAAACAATTTTGAAGCTGTTACCTGATTGTCTTCATAGACGGAGCTAAAATTATTTGTGCTTATATGTATAAAGACGAATATTAATTACTATAAACAATTTTGAAGCTGTTATCTCGTCTTCATTCAATATTAGTTTTTTAACCACTTTGAGGAACATTTTCTCTTCTTAGGCAGGGCTGAAATTATTTGTACTTAATGTGAATAAGGATATTATTGATTATTTGAAACAATTTTGAAGCTGTTACCTGATTGTCTTCATAGAACATTGATTTGTTAAGAATTTTCAGGGGTGTTTCCCTTAGACAGGGATGAAATTATTTATGATTACATATATTGTGAACAAAGACAGTATTGATTATTTTAGACAATTTTGGAGCTGTTAACTCATTAACTTCATTGAATAAATGATTTTTTAAACATTTCGAAGGGCGTTTCGCCTTTTTAGACATTATTTTAAACAATTTTGAAGTTGTTATCTCTCAGTCTTCATTTAGCATTGATTTTTTAAATATTTTCCGATGTGTTTCTCCCCCTTAGACGGGGCTGAAATTATTTGTGCTTATAGTGTGAATATGACCATTGATTATTTTAAACAATTCTGAAGTTATATCGCTGTCTTCATTTGGTATTTATTTTTTAAGCATGTTGAGGGGTGTTTCGCCCCTTAGACAAGGTTGAAATTATGTGTGCTTAAATATGAGTAAAGGTATTGTTGATTATTTTAAACAATTTTGAAGTTAACTCTTTATCTTCAACATTTAGTATTAATCTTTTAAATATATTTCGGGGCGTGTTTAAATATAGTGTGAATAAATACAATATTGACTATTTTAAACAATTTAGGAGCTGTCATCTCCCCCTTGGGAAAAATTATTTTTGTTTATACATAGTGTGAATAAAGATATTATTGATTATTTTAAGCAATTTTGAAGTTGTCATTTCGTTATCTTTATTTGGCATCGAATTTTTTAATATTTTGGGGTGTGTTTCTCCCCTTTAGACGGGACTGAAACTATTTTTGCTTATGAATAGTGTAGTGATTATTTTGCGCTTGTATGCAACGTGAAAAAAGATATTTTTGATTCTTTAAAAAAATTTCAACAAATGTGCCAGATAATTTGTATTTGTGATTTAATTTTCAGTGCGCCTATGGGTGTTTTCGGCGGTTCAGCTGCTGTCATGCGGCTGCGAAGTTCACGCAGGTTTATTCAATTCGGCGATAATGTAGCATATTATCCATAATTTTCATATTTTCTATATCGAAATTAAACCATTATTCATTTGTGTGCTGCATTTTCATTTTATTTACAATAAGTATGATAATCACTAAAATCAAAAAAATATTAAGTAAAGATTTATTAAAAATTTGTGGACGTAATATAATTTTATTTCAAACATTACCCGTAATGACTATGAAGTTATTATTTCATAAGTATAACACTGCGTTGCGTCAGTAAATTCATTTACTTAACAACTTATTGCATACATATTACATAGATTTATATGCAATATGTTTTCAACTTCTAAGCAATATAAACACATTTAATTCATTTTAAATAATTAATGTTTTAAAACTACGTTTTTAACGACCTATGTAGAAACAATGCAAACCGTGGAAACTTTATATATTAAACTAACGTACAATAACATTACTTTAAATATATTAAATGTATAAAACAAAAAATTAATGTTATGTGTGAGAAAATATACAATAAATAAAAAATCAAAACTACTTAAAAACATTCACCATCCAGCACAGTAGCAAAACAATTATAATTTTATAACATTATTTTTGTTGTTAAAAAAGACTTCTCATAATTACATCTGATTGTTGTGACTTTCAAATTTTATCACGCACCACGAATAAGAAAGGAAATGGATACCCGAAAAAAAAGCTCATTATTACTTTATAAGTAGTGGTCTAGAAGTTTGCGGAGAAAATCAGTCTAAGATTGAAATAAAAATTGTAAAATCAGGGACAACAACATGATATATACTCAATATTTAGCTTGTTTAGGTAAGCTTGTGCGTTTTTAAATATATAGGGTGTCACCAAAAACCATAGCACTTTAGAAATTCGAATATTTTTATAACTGATAATATTTTTAACAAAAGCCATATATTCAGACATAGGTTTTTCGAAATACGAACTGGTAAAATTTTGAAAAAAATTTAGATTTATAATTTACTATTTAAAACATTATAAAAACGATAAATGTTCTGCTCATTAAATGACTTGGGGACAAAAAGATCTGTAGGTACCTATTTCTATTGAAACACAAACGTAATCGGATTTTCTTTGAATCCTTCAAACTATTATTGAAATTAAAATAGCGAAAATGGTATGTACTTTTTTAAATTATAATGTATTCGTATCAGTAAAAATTAAAATAATAGATATTTATGTATTAAGGGGATAATCAGAAGATTATAGCTCGAGGGAATGTTAAAAGCCGAGCGAGGGCTTTTATATTCCTGAGAGCCATAATCTACAATTATGCCCGTGGTACATACAATGTTTTATTTTATTTTGCACCATGAAACTGGAACAAAATTTTAAAAAGATTCAGTATTTTCGGCAAGTTTTTAAATGCAAATGCAGTGAAATAAAGTCGACAGTAGGCTAATTTGTTGTTACTAAGATACTGTGATATTGCTAAATTGTTGCTAAGGTACTGTTTGTTTGTAAATAATTTGCATTCTAAAATGGAAGGTGAAAACGCAAAAACTTATTCACAAGAAATTTTAGATGAATTTGAGGCCGCCCAGGCAAAAATAATTCCAAGTAAATCGAAATATTTATACATAAAAGAGTACGAAAAGTTTTGCACAAAATGTGATGAAAAAGTTGTGATGGCATACTTGTCTCAAATGGTAAGGGATTGTATTTATACATTAGTCAATTATCTCTATTTAATAAATGTCTATTTTTGCAGTCAAAGATCTATAAGCCGTCGTCACTGTGGTGTTTATATTCTAAATTGAAAAAATGTTCAAGTTGAAGGAAGATGTTGATATATCTCGTTTTTCCATGCTCACAGAATTCATGAAGAATAATTCTGTAGATGATCAAGCTAAAAGTCCTATGTATTGCAACGGCATCAAATTGAAGAATTCATGTTGAAGGCGCCTGACCATACGTACTTGTTAGTTAAGGTATAACGATTTTAGTTTTTTTTTCCAATTCTCATTATAAAAATTATTGTGTTTTATAGGTTGTCACAGCCTTTGGTATTTTTGGAGCATGTCGTCGCGAAGAACTGCACGATTTGGCTGTACAGGACGTAACAACTGAGGGATCAGTGCTATTAGTGAAGATCAAAAAAAACCAAAACTTATACTTCGAGGCAATTTACAATTGTACCAAGCGATGGATTGGTTGATTACGTCTCTTTGTACCGAAAATATGCAGCATTACGACCGGAACATACTAAAATTGACAGCTTGTTTTTGTCGTATCATAATGGCAAATGTAGTGCTCAGACTGTTGGGAAAACACCTTAGGCAAAATGCCGAGGATAATAGCAGAGTTCCTCAATCTACCGGATGCCCATAAGTACACAGGGCACTGCTTTCGCAGGAGTGGGGCGACGATCTTTGCAGAAAGCGGCGGTGATACAAGGGCACTAAAGCAGCTTGGTGGATGGCGATCGGATAAAATAGCCGAATCATATGTAGAGAATTCTCTACAAAATAAAATTAAAATTGCTCAGAACATTACTGGTACAGCAGCTATAAGTATACCACAAAACCGCGAAGGAACTGTCAGCTTTGGTGTTGGCTCATCTGGAGTTACAATTTCAAATCCATCCAACTGTATTTTCAATTTTTATAACGAATAAGTTTCATTACTATTATTTTTATTAATAAAGGTTGTATAGTAAGGTTGTTGTTTCAATAATTCTTTCAACTTACGTGACATATCATGTGTTTGCTGTCAATCATGTTGCTTACAGTGGCCGGCGTGTAAGAAGATGAGCCCGCCTATGCGCGAAAGACGACTTTATGATGTTGTTCAAATTCCCGCGTTCGTTTACCTCAGAGGGGTCACATGGTGCATAATGTATATTTTAATGGTATATTAAAAGCAATTCAAAGAACCATATTTTATGTAAATACGCAATTTATTATAATTAAAAGCTATACTGGAAGTAATACTATATGCATATGTACCAAGAATCCGGATATTTATATATCAAACCACTAATTGCTGTCATTATGTTAACTGCTTATACATTTATTATTTAGATAAGTATATTTTTCCCCTCTAATCGCCTTTAAGACAATTTTCTAATGGGTACCTAATGCTTTCATTATTTCATTTTTATTAGTGTATATTAAAAATACATTCAAAATTACCTATTAGACAAATGGGAGAGATGCCTACATACTTTCAGGGCCTATTATGTAAACATGAAAAACCAAATGTTAAAAAAAACGCGTCACCAATGGAAATATTGGAATTATTCATCTTCATACGCATTCTTCCAATATACATATAATTAAACATACAAATGTGATACGCCACTGCTTAGTATTTTTATTATAATCGGCAACCGCCGTAGTTCTTAGCGATGCGCCGGCTCCTCGCCTTCTTACACGCCGGCCACTGTAGCAACAATGACATTTCCGTGCTATAAAGACCACATTACGCCCGCATGTGGGGGCGTATAAAGAACATTATGGTGGCAAAATAAAATAAAACAATTAATTATTCTATTATAGGTTTTGTTATGAACAAATAAATTCAATGTAATTAAAATAAAATAAAAAATTAATTATTCTAGGTATATTTTATATTTAATTTATGTATTTAATAAAATTAATAATAATTTTTAATTAATTATTCTATTTATTTATTTTGTATCAAAGAAAAAAACAAAGTTTTCCAAAATATTGTAAACAAATTAACAAACAAAACAATTTAAAATTTAATTGGTCATATGCATAGTTCGAAGATTTAAATTACGACATCTGCGTGGATCCACTAATTCCGGTAATAAAGACTTACAGTAAAATTCTTCTAATTTTTTTGTGCCGTGATATTGATTCTGCAAATCCATCGCAAATAATACCAGATTCCATTGTAGGTAGTGGAAGTCTTAGTCCAGTTTCGGAAACATTCATGATCATCCACATCATGGCATCTAGCACACAAACAGCAATATTTGTTTTTTACACCCATATACAAAATCTTTTTTGATTTAGCTCCTATTATGAATGCCTGAAAAAATCCTTTATAATAAAAAAAAAATTTCGTTATAACTTACAACTTACAAATTCGGCCTTTTCTTTTGCAGCTTTGCTCATTAATTGTTGGTTTAAATTATGGACCGAGGGTAAAATGCTCTTGTGGTATTTTAAATATGTGTCATTAGACATCTGTGGTATATCCATTGCTACAACAAGCTCAGCTAATTGGGTATATCCAATCCCAATTGATACAGCATCAATAATGGCAGCACGGTTTGTTGAACCAAAAGAAGCATCAGTGCCACCAGTCCTTACCACATCTGTCTTTCCGCACATATTACATTTAAATGTAAGCGTACTTTCTAATCCTTCTATCTTTTCTGATATGACATCTATCTCAAAAAAATAACCAAACCAACGTGTTTTAGTGATTTCAACACGTTTAATAAATATTTTATATCTATGATCCTGTGTTTCTGAGTGGCATGTGATTCTGTATCGTTTTCCAACAATAATGAAGCATCTGAACTGTCTTCATCAAAAGAAACATCAAATTGGTCTTCGGGTTCACTATCTGCGTCTGTTACCATTTCTTGACAATTATCAGTATCGGACACTAAAAAGTCTTCGTCATCATTATAATTATATTTTTTTACTTATTCTGTCATTTGAAAACCAACAAAAAGGAATTTCGGGCCACTTCCATGGATTTGCTAATAGTGAATCGTACATATTTTTTTTATTTATGATAATTACAGGACATTTTAATAAATTATAACAAAGGGAATATTTCAATAAAATAAGATTGTATGAGGTACTTACGCTTCTCTGGCCCTTATTAATATCACACTCCTACTTCTTCTTGGAACACTCACACTTTTTCTTGCTTTAGGCATTTTTAGACACAATCACATATTCACAACTGGTATTTTGATCGATGAGTATCTTTTGAAAAATGCTAGTACACTGATAGCAATCCCATAATTGTTTACATTTTATTAGAATATTTGAAGAATAACAATAATCAATATGTAATTACGCGATATACTTAGGATTAATTAAAGGGAAAGTTATTTAGCCATTTTCTATACCTAATTATATTACCTATATCTCTTTAAATTTAACATTGGGTAATGATATAATTAGAAAATAATAGGAATTGGTTGTTATACAATTTATTTAAATAATACTTTATGTTGATTAGGTGTAATTAAAGAAAGGGATGGAGTATAATAAAATCAAAGTGACATTAGGTAAAACTTTCAAAAATTTTCACTCCGCTTGCGATCGATTTATATTTCGTAACCTATCTAGAGGGGCCTTAAGTGAAATGCTGTTTCTTAAAATGGGCGCGCATCTCTCACAATATGCAGGACTAGCCGTGACGCCACCGATTGACACAAGTCAGGTTCTGAATCCAAACAAACTGAATTTAACGCGGGAGTTTCGTGTATTTTTCGAATAAAAAAAAAACCGACTCGAAATAAAGGTAAAACTGAGCATATATAGCATTATTATACTAAGAAGACTAAGTCTGGTACGTTTGAAAATAATCAATTTGAAGGAAATTGCATTAAAACGAATTATCTTAGTATTCATGGTTATGTGCTGGGCTCCTGACCGTAAACATTACAGTGAGAGGGAAACGTGCAAATTTGTTTGATTCCCAAAAGACAACATAACTCGAAACACGTGAAAGCAATTGCTTAGGTAGGTTATGAACGCCCACTTTGATAATCAAAATGAACTGATCGACTTTATTATTATTTTTATAAGACGTGAACAAATCTAACATTACACCAATTTGCACGTTTATGTTTTTGACGACAATATGACTTTAAACATTGGCTTAATCTTAAATTCTCCATATGCTTGTAGTATTGCATTCATTTTATTTACATTTTTACTTAAATTTAATTTGTTAAATATATTAAAAGGTAGTATGTTAACTTCGGAACCCGTATCAAGCTTAAATTCCACATTTACATTTTCGAGACAAATTTTATGTTACCACATGGTAAAAACAGTATTAATTGTTATTACTACAGACGTATAAAAATGATCAAATTCTTCATTCATAGATAATGTTCTTTCTTGGTTTGATTTACTTTTCAAATGCTTGTATTTCTTAACATATTTTCCATCATTTTCATCCAAGTTAAACGTATTGTGTAACTCTAATCCCTTTTCACCCATAAAATTAAAAAGGATTACTGCCTGCATTTCGTTTACACAACACAACAGTTTAGTTAAAACCACATGTATTAAAAAAGTTAGGTTAAGTCAATCATTTCTTAATTGTATACAGCATCAGTATTAACTATTAAATCTTTTGGAGATCAATATTTCAATATAATAGTAAAAGAATACCTACCTTAAATTGCTATCCTTGCTTCCCAAAGAAAAATATCTTGAAATATTTAGGAAATCCTATGCAACGCAACGGTTGTTTGGATTCAGCGCCCTGACCTATCCGAATGTTACCACTATTTGCCCGTATTCGGCACCTTTCAGACCCCGAGTAATAAGTGTACTAAATGTATATTGGCAGCAGCCGAGGAGGGTTCTTCCACTCTACTCTTTCTAAACCTTCAAGTGCAGTATGAGCTTTTACTATCTAGAAACTACGCGGTCATAACCTCTTTGTATTGTCCAATCATTGTTCGTTTCTTCTCTAATTATAAAAAATTGTTCTTTTCTTTAATTGTACAATTGATGTTAACTCTATAAAAATTACTTTCATTCAAACTTTCATATGGAGGTGGAAGCTCAACCAAATCCAAATGTCAAACGACGTACGAGACGATACTTCAGCTTTAAGAGAAATGTTTCAATATTAATATACTTTATTATTGCTTGGCCACAATGAATGTTTGTACGGCTGTTAAAGAGACGAGCGAAGCATTATGTTTTTCAGAATGTAGTATCTAATCTATCACAAAGGAAGACCAAATCGAAGTAGTAGCTAGTCCGAAAAAACGCGTGAAAAGAAGAAGTGCACAAATTTATCACTGTCTTCGTGTATATGTCCAGAATATAACAATATTCGACGTAAGGTGAACTATTTTTTCATTACAAACATACCACCAAAGATGAACTCCACCTCTTGTGCTGTTAATGGTAATGATGACATAAGCAGTACACTATCTAACCTCACGAAAGATATTGGTTTTGAGTTTCAAAAGATGAGATGCAAGAGTATTCTCATTGAACGAAGGCATAAATACTCACGATGCATCAGACGTTCAGAGAAGAAGCTACTCACAGTAGTAGAACACCTTCACTTACCCACCACCACTTTTTTGTGACGTCATATCACCATCTCGTGACGTCAGTGGCCCCTCCTTTTCACAGGGCTTCTCGGCGCCGTTTTCAACCCCTTGATGTCGTACTTACGGTCCTTTTGGCATCTTTAGCCCCTTTTGGCAGTAGATAGCCTTTTTGGCAGTCTTATCTCCTGGAGGATAGGAAACCTTTCACCTGATTAAACTCTTAGACTCTGCCCAGTCCCCAGTCTGTGGTCTGATTGGAGGACTGGCTTAAGCCTGGTTGCTGGGGATAACGTATGGTGATTGGAGGCCTAAGGCTCTGCATTCTCATTGGCTGGTTTTGTTTGTTTATTGAGGCGCCCTCTAGTGGTACATTTTTAAAACTAATGAATGTTTTCTGTAATTGAGATTGGTCGTGGCTCCACCTAGTGGTATATTTTCAAAGTAGATGTAGATACTTGTAATTGTTGTGGAAAACTTAAGATTTGAAATAGTATTCTAATCTCATAGGACACCGCTAGGCATCCTAAACTAGTCATAGAGTCTTAGTCCCACTACAAAGTCCCCCTTGGTTGTTTTTCGGTACCAACTAGTGTATTTTTGAAAAAGCTATTCAAAGGCTCTTTTTACAGAGGCTAGTTTCAAATCAACATCTTAGATATAGAAACAAGATTTAAAATTATTATTGAAAATAAACAAACGCCTGGGGGCAATTTGGTTTTAGCACCTTTGTATAAGCCACCGAATCACAATATGAAATCAACATCTTAGACTTGCAACTTGAACCTTGCTTCGATAAAAAATGCAGCAAATGTACAACTGTGGCACAAAAAGTCCTTATTGAAAATGGAGAAACACCTGGGGGGAAATTTGGTCTAGCACCTTTGTATGAGTCACCGAATCAACATCTTAAGACTTGCAACTTCAATCGTGCTTCGAGAAAAAATGCAGCAATTGCCTTAACAGTAAGCGCCATTTTAAACTGAAAATAAATAATGAAATTTCTATGCTGCTTGGTGACATGTAGAGGTTGATAGACAATTAATAGAAGGTGGTGACTATGCACCCATGGATATTCAAAACCCACAACAAATAATCTAGTGCCATTTCAATTTCAAAGCAACCTGCCCACTATAATTCCAAGAATCGTTTACTTATTTATAGGTTTTACAGTGTGTATACTATTACATATTCTATTGGTTACGTCAATCTCTTGAGTCGTCTGGTGTTGCGTTTATTCAAATTCATCTTTTGCAATCTTCTTTGAAACCGTAAATTTCCAGATTATATTTGAATCCTTTTATCTTCAACAGAAATTCGTCTATTTAGGTAGCAGCTGTTTTAGAGATGGCTTCTCGCATCTTTAATGTAAGTTTCTTAAGCTACTACGATTTTATATCCGCATCAGGTGAAAGTTGATTTTAACCTCGAAGAAAACTCTTGGGGTCCTTGCAGGGGCTAACACTCTAGGACCCTCAGTATTAAAATACTATGTCAAATTTTCCCTCCATAACAATTACAGGAATTTACATCTGAAACAATCTACTTTTAAAATATAGCCTCGGCCCGGAACAAGATGACGCAAGCAAGGTGGAGGACAGGATACAAAGAAACATGACTATCCATTGGTTTTTCAAATAGACCACAAGATGGTAACAACGGGGCTCTGAAATGAGGCTGAGACTCAGGGTCAAGTTGCCGATCCCAGCACAGTCCTGTGAGACGGCATAGGGCCCTAGTTTCGGGATGCTATTTCAAATTTTAAATTTTCCGGCCCTTCAATATTTTTAAATATTGATGGAACCACGATCAGACCCTATTACAGGGAACTTCTATTAGCTTTTTCAAAAATATACCACTAGATGGCGCCACAAACAACCAAAGCAGTGAGGCTAAGACTGCGGCAAGTTTAGGAGTCCTGGAGCAGGTCCTATGAGCTAGTATGCGGGTCCTCACTATTAGAATATTACAATATAAGGGGATACAGGCAAGGGGATAAGACCCGAGAGCAAGCTCCGGAATCATACCAGTGTCTTATGAGATGGTATCGGGTTTTCATTATTAGAATACTATTTAAAGGCGCAGCGATAACTATCGGAAATGGGGACCGCAGCGTAGCCCCACCTGAGAGGGCCCAAGATGGCGTTAAGTTGTAGTACAACCATATGACATGGGTACGACCAACAGGTGGAAGCTGCTGCGTGGGAGGACCACCAATCAAATGCATGCTGTGACGTGAGGGGGAGTCTACGGACCAACCATAATCTTAAGTTCTCCCATCAAAGCGCAAGAACCAATCAGGTTGAAAAGCTCCTGGTGTTTTATACCCTGTCAAAAAGGTTCTATTTAATGTCAAAAGGGCCCGAATTGATTAAAGATGCCAAAAGGACCCTAACTACGTCATTAAGAAAGTTAAAAATGGTGCTAGAAAAAAAAACGGAGGGAGACCATGTGGATGGGACGGGGCGTGGCCCATAACGTCACGTGGTGGGGTATGATGTCACAAACAAATGGTGAGTAAGCATCAGTGCTCTACTATTATCTTATTATTATTATCTTGATAATAGTACATCTGGTATTGAAACGCGAATAATTATATAAAAGAAATTGTGGAAATATATTGTGTTTAAAACATTAATGCTATTAAGTATGGAATTCCACGAAGTAATGTTAAATAATGTAAAGTTTATCAAAGAACCTTTACAAATCAAATAATATAAGAAACTTATGATTAATTATGGAATAGCCGTAAATTTTTGCAGATTATTTATTATTGCTTTCTCATATACGTACGTATAAAGAGAAAGCTATGTAATCGGTTTTAATTTTCAAACACCTTTTTACATACCTCGAGGTTTTGTGGCCTAAACAAAACGAAAAACATATTTTAGAAAAAACAATTTCCTGTCTGATTGTGTCTGTGTGTGAGTGTGCGCGATATCTTTGAATAATTATAGAGTGTGTGTCTGGGTGCGGGATAACGTTTGAACCATTAAAGCTATCGATATGAAATTTGGTACAAAAATTCTTTGTCATAAAATGTAGGTCAAGTTCGTTAATGAGCAAAATCCAACCAGTGGCGGGACATTTTTAGAGGACCAGAAAACTAAAAAAATTAAAATAACAAACTAATACGTTTTTATATAATTTCAAAATAAAAAAAATATATAATAACCAGTGGCGCACCGTTTTTATGGGGCAAAATTGTACATTTTTTAATTTATCGGTAAGTGTAAATCATTTGTCAAAATTAAATAATTCAAAATGGCGAATCAAAAATGGAGGATTATCGTATTTAAAATCCGATACGACTAAAATTCAGGTATTGTGGACTAATGATCAATTTGCAAATTTGTTACTTTGTAAAACATTATCTACATAAAAAAAATTTTAAAAACTGCCAGTGGCGCACTGTTTTTAGGGTGCAAAATTTGCTTGAAAGTTGGGTATTGGGGGTTTTTAATATCGTTAAGAATAAATCATTTGTCAAAATTAAAAAATTCAAAATGGCTGATCAAGAATGGGGAATTATCGTGTTTAAAAACCGATATGACTCAAATTTAGGTATCGTGGGCTATGAAGTTATTTATTTACAATTATGAGAAAGCATTATGGCAGATAATTTGGCAGCGGTTTTTTTAATTAATTCGATTATAATTAACCTATTAAGCATATACAACTGAATTCTTCGGTTTAAAGAAAACTCGAACTTACTGTTTACTTAAGTTTATAGTTTATCGCTTAAACATTACATTGATGTTCTGAAATAATAAATATGTTTAAATCAATGAACTTTGCTTTACATATCCGTAAAAATAAATTGATAATTCATTAATGTATGTTGTCATTTGAAATTCAGTTTTATACAAAAGATGGAGGATTTTTACAGATCAGTATTTTATAGGAGCGCGTGTAGCAATAATAATAATAAAGATAGATTTTATCTGATTATCACAGACACGATCTGAAAATAAACACATTACCGTTTTAAAGTAATCAACTTTTGATGTAACAGACACCAGATTACGGACTAATACCATCCACCCTCTAAAGATTAAACCGTACATCTGCTTACTATTTAACACGATACTATCGGCTACCTACTTTGTAAGTAAAAACAGTTTTATAAATATCATGTTACTTATCTACCCCATACTTAGGAAGCAGTACTAAAAACAAGCACGTGCAGTCACAGTTTCCTGTTTTACTTGAAAAAAGAAAAACAAAAACCTGTCGTAAAGAGTGAAGGTTTGTTTAGTATAAAAGTAGATGTCCGATAAGGTAAACTTTGCCACACGCTTAAAGTAAAATAGACTTTAAACATGGGGTTGGCAAAAATCCATGTATCTTATTTTAGATTTATAACGTGCCAAATATCTGTTTTAAATAATTATTTCAATACTTCCTGGAATTATCTCATTTTTAAACAACGCAATTTAGAAAATTGTAATTTACATCACTATTAATTAATACACTATGTATGTGTTTAGGTTTATCTATAACCAAGAATACATAAATCTTATTTTTAATATACAAGGTGAGTCACGACGGACGCGATGGAGGTTTATGAGATAACTGGATATAGTTTTTGATTTTTGTTGCAGAAATATTGTGCAGGTCCATTAAGACTATAGTTTTAAAATAATTTTAAATATACAGGGTGCTTCAAAAAAGAGTGACATCAAAGTTATGTTTTTTTTTAATGGAATGCCCTATATTTTATCACATTTTTGAATTAATTATGAGTTAGGGTTCTCTATACCTAAATACAGAGCGTTTTGATTCATTTTGATTTTTCTTAAATTGCAAGGTTTTGGAAAAAAATTAATTGATACCAAACAAAACTAATTTTGTCAAAGCTGCTTCAGAATCTTGAAAATAGACTGTTTCGTTGAGTTATTTGGCAATTTAACTGCGAAAAATACCATACTGGGTGTTCAGATTTTTCAGTTGTATTATTAATACATTCAAACTTCGTTATCTCAAATGGAACACCCTGTATATTTTAGATCAGTCATGTTGCCAATTCAATGATCTTACAAAAAGTATTAAGGTATCATACCTAAACCTTCACGTTTCAAAATTATTGAGGTAACTTTAAAATTTAAAGTTTTTTTATGGGATGTAAATGTTTGTCAATCATTTTTTGAATCGAGTAATTAGCAAAGATATTTCTTTGGTATGTATATGTACATATATTTCAAGTTAGTATGCAGCAATTTTTAATTAAATATTACTTATGAAAATATGTATATTGTAATGACAAGAAACGATGCTACCAAGCTGAATTCTAATCTAGTGTGATATTGTCAAAATGACAAATATTATTAATAAACAGTATATCAATACAATTGGGTATAATTATTAGCACGTTTGGTGAATATCAAATAATTATTTTAAGTTAAAATGGTTTATTCAAAGCAGGAAAAAAATGATATGATTTTAACTATTGGTGAATGTTATGGAAGTTGTTTATTGCCTTCAAGAGTTTATGCAGCAAGGTACCCCAACCGCATTCATCCAAATAAAAAAGTACTAGGGAGATTGTTTCGTGGGACAGGAAGCGTTGCTTACCCAAAACAGGTACAAACAAAAGTGGTTATCAATAATGAAAATAACGAGTTTTTGGTATTATGTTCCTTGGTTGATAATCTAAACACCAGTACTAGAATAAGTGCGAGAGAAACAGGCATTGGTCAATCAAGTGTCTCCAGAATTTTAAGGAAACACAAATACCACCCATATCATATTCAACTTTATCAAAATTTATATGGAACAGATTTTGAAAGGCGAATTGTTTTCTGTTTAACAATGCTCGAAAAAATCGATGAAGAAGATAATTTTGATCAATACGTGTTGTTTATGGACGAGGCAACGTTTCATAATAATGGCGATGTTAATCGTCATAACTACCATTATTATGATACCGAAAATAAGCATAAAACAGATCACCAGAATCGATCGAGTGTTAATGTGTATGGTGGAACAATTGGCGTTGAAGTTATTGGTCCATACTTTTTCGACAGGACTTTAAATGGTTGCAAATTCTTAAACTTTTTAAAACGACTTTTGGCTACTTTTAGAAAATATTGCATTACAAATCAGACAAAAAATATGGTTACAAATAGATGGTGCCCCTGCACATTTTTCAGGACGTGTAAGGGAATATTTAGACCGAAAATTTCATAACAAATGGATCGGAATAGGTAGCCCAATTAACTGACCTCCTAGATCTCTAGACCTCACTTCGATGAATTTCTTTTTATGGGGATATATTAAAAATCTAGTGTACGGTACTCCTTCTACTACTGCGAAGACATGATAGACCGAATTAAAATGCGTTTGGAACCGTCACTCCGTTATGTTGCAAAATGTAAGATGTTGGCTTGAAAAGATGGCAGTCATTTCGAGCATTTGTTATAGTAGTTATGTTAAATTGTTAAGAATGATAATATTATTTAATATATTCGTGATATTGTTAAATATTGTTGAATAACTTTGAAACGTGAAGGTTTAGGTATAGGATACGTTAGTACTTCTTGTAAGATCACTGAATTAGCATCATGACTGATCTAAAATATACAGGGTGTTCTCCATTTGAGATAACGAAGTTTGAATGTATTAATAATACAACTAAAAAATCTGAACACCCAGTATAGTATTTTTCACAATTAAATTGCCAAATAAATCAATGAAACAGTCGATTTTCGAGATCCTGAAGCAGTTTTGACAAAATTAGTTTCGTTTGGTAAAAATTCTTTCCAAAACCTTGCAATTTAAGAAAAATCAAAATAAATCAAAAGGCTCATATTTAGGTGTAGGGAACCCTAACGAAAGTTTATCTTATTTTTCATAATTAATTAAAAAATGTGATAAATTATAGGGCATTCCATTAAAAAAAACATAGCTATGATATGCCACTCTGTTTTGAAGCAGCCCGTATATTTGAAATGATTTTAATGGACCTATACACAATGTCGATGCAACAAAAATAAAAAAATATATCTAGTTTTCTCATAAAACTCCGTCGCGTCCGTCGTGACTCAATTTGCATAGTCTGAAAACTATTTTCAACAATGATGTGCTTTAAATTATTACTCACGTATATTTTGGTTGCAAGGCTAAATCATCCAATCATGCATAAAACACAAATTATAGGAGTGAGATGCATGCTGACATCGATCTGACGAAAAAAGTTAGGTAAAAAATTTCACAGTTTTAAAGGTATAAGTTGGCATGTGGATGTACAGAATACTTAATCTCTAAAACAAAACCCCTTTCACCTTTTTTTTTAAATAAAATTAACCGTCTACGAAATAATTTAATTTTTTTAAATACCTGAGATACCTTGAGATAGATGCAGGGTGGTGCACTACTATAAAGAGCAAGAATAAAAAAAAAGAAAAGTTAGCAATTCATCAAAAGACAATGATGAACAATTGCCACAAACTAGCACACCAAGAAATGAAAAGCAGAAATTAGAAAAACCTCCATCACAAAAAGCAAAACAAAGTAATTACAGGAAGATAACTCAACAACTAAATAAGTCTTGACATACTTGGTACTCCTATGAGAACAAACACACAAGACCCTCGTGCGAACCATCTAATATCATTGCAGATGTCGCTTATAAAAAATTAAAGATAATCTCAGCTACACCAATGCAAAGCAATAGAGACAAATATCCTCTCGCAATGTTTATGATTTCATTCGAGCAGAAAGAAGACATCAAGATCATATACGGGTATAGAAACAATAAATGGATCTAATGTTGAAATAGAAAGTGTGAAGAAAACTACTCTAATCCAACAATGGAAGTATTGCTATTTAAAACCGAAATGCGCTGGAAACGATTCTACTAACAATTGTACAAAATGTAAAGTAAACAAACCCAATGGGAAAATTGCCAGCACAACCATCCTGCCAACTATCGAGGATGTGAAATTGGCAAACAAAAAGAGACAGAAAGGAATAATGCCCTAAAAGAGAAAGAAACTAAAGGGACAAATCAGCCAATAGTACAAGAACAAGTTTGGAAACAAAATAGGAAAAAAGGAAGAAGAATCCAAAAAAGCTGTTATACATACCTACACCTCAGCCGTAAGCAAAGGAGGGGCAAGACTTTATCAGAAAAAGGTATCTTACAAAAAATTATGGACAAGTTAGAACAACAAGAAAAATAAAACAATAAAATACAAGACAAATTAGAAAAACAGGGAAAAGCTGCAAATGAAATCAAAAGAGCGATTATTCAAAAAAGTTTTAGTGGCTAACAAACAATTTTTTTACGTAAAATAATGTGTGCATTTTTTACATTTCCCACGAATTTTAGCAGTGCCTTCGTATTTATTTAGGCTATAGTATGTTATTGCAAGCATTTCTCGCTTTCAAACATTCTTCTTCTAATCTCACAGGTCATTAGCTGACTTTGATATCAAATATAGGACGAGCAACATGGATAGCTAGTTGACTTATTGTCCTACTGCAGAGTTCCCTAACATCCCTGGCACACATTATAACCGGGATTTATCTTTAGTTAAGGAATCTTTTGACGTATTACGGCTGACCGTAAATAAGTGTCATGAAACTATCACATGGATTTAAGTGCTTCAATAGTCGAAAATTCAGAGCAATAGTAAACACACATGCATAAAAGAGATCTAAAGTTTTCTGCTTTGCTTCTCGCATTCCAAAACATACAGTTTTCCTTAAAAAAAAGATCAGTCTCAATTTTCAGCGCGGGTGAACTTATTTTATGTATAGTTCAATATTTATTTATATTTGAATGTTTATTTATATTTCAATTTTTATTTTTCCATAATTTAGTTTGCTATCAATTTGTTATAAAATCTTGAATTGTTGTACCATAGAAAAGTTCATTTAACGCTAATACTTTTCAATGAAAAATTAAAAAGAAACATTTCATTTCGTAATAAACAAAGAAACAATCTTAAGTAATGAAACCAATTGTCTAATTCTTTAATTTAATTACAATACTACAGCATACCAAAGATTTAATCAACTTTAATGAGCAAAATTAAATTAAGCTTGATTAATATTTATTTTTCTAATAACGTACATTGTTGTTTATATGTAAATACGAATACTGTTAAGTGAATTATTAAAAAGACTTTTCGTCATTATACGACATTAAATGTGATGGAAACGGTTTCGGTAAAAGAAATTCTTGAAATTCTGAATTTAGTTCAACTTGTAAATGTCAACTTCTAGTTTACCATGGAGTTTATCTTAATTTTTACAATAACAACGTATCCTAATGAATTGTCATCAAAATTCTAAATGTTCATAAATATTTTGTAGCGTTCTTTATAACAAAACTGAACCAGCCGCAGTGAAATTGCGTTAATTACATGTGACGTATGTCGTCACATCCAGAACATAACTATAGTCGGTAAAATGGATGTTTCAAAAACTGATTAGCATTTATATTAATACAGCTCGTGAAGTTATATATTTTTGTCGTAACAATAGGGTAAGACATGTTCGGCGCAGCAAGGAAAACATCAAAAGCGTGAGACAGAAACACTGTAAACGTTTTGCTTAGTTGTTAGTGCATAGAGAATTGCATATTAATAGTGAGTCACAAAGAATGTGATTTCTATCATGTATGTAAAATAGATAAATAATAATTATAGTTAACGTGTTCCTGTCGCTTATGGATGTATTTATTTATCTATGGTAATTTGTATTCTGTTATATATATATATATATATATATATATATATATATATATATAGTTGATTTTAATGATTCTTCCACGAATATTGTATGAATTTCCATTTTTCCGGGTCCTTGGTCTCGTGCGGCGAGGATAATGCGGTTTCAGTAAAAACCATCATTGAATTGACGACGTTTCGACAAAATCATATTTGGCATCCTCAGGTCATTAACTGCCTCCTGGGAATTTATTCCGTTGGTTATTTTCACTTTCTTCGATTGCTTTTTCCTGCTTTCATCTTTGTGGTTCGTTAATTGGACTGCTATTCCTGTTTGATCACGTGTTGGTTGTAGGAGCTTGTTTTTATTTAGCACTGGTTTCCATGTGTTGGACAATTTCTAGTGCTTCTGTATTATTCTTTGAAGCAGGATGAGAACTTAATACTACGTAAGGTACATTGTACGTGTTGAGCTAGGTATGATGTGATTGTGTTAATTGCTAATCGAAGTTCTTCTACCCTTCTAAGTCTTCTAAGTTTCTCTTGGTTTTCGGGATCCGCAGAATCGTTCCAATTTTTTAGTTGGTGCTCAATATGGTTATGTTAAACGAAACCTGGAACGATTCTGCCGAACCTGAAAACCAAAATAAGACCATGGAGTTTACGAGGTTCCATGTGGATATTCTGACAAAAATACACAGGTCAAACAAACAAACGCACCGATGCCAGAGCAGGGGAACATGGATTAGCGGTTAATAAAAACACAGCTACATAATAATTAGCTCAATACGTCCAAAATACACATAGTATCAAGTACGAGAACAACAAACGAATAGCATGTGCTGATTTCCTGTCTAAAATAGTCAAAAGAGTAGCAACAGAGATAGAAAAACGATCTAATACCCTCAAATTACGCGATGACACACAAAGGTTTCTCAACACTTAGAAACATTCTAAATAAAGCAATCTCCTACAACCAACATCCGATCAAACAGGAATAGCAGTCAAATTAACGAAGTAAAAGGACAGAGAAAGAAATCGGAAAAGTAGAGCGAAACAATTAGTGACCTGAAGAGGACAAATATGATTTTGCCGAAACGTCGCCAATTCAACGAAGGTTTTATATATATATATATATATATATATATATATATATATATTTAAATAAGACATTTTTTTTTCTTTAAAACTTGTGTAAATAAACGTACAAATTAATTCAACGTTTCGGGAACGTCCTTTGTTCCCTTTCTCAAGAATTTATTTTGACAATTACAGAAATTGAAATAAGGTAACTATTTTTAACAAGTACAGAATATGAAACAAGGTAACTAATTTAAATTTAATCTGGACGAGTGTGTTTGACTTCGGGTAGTTGGTTTAGTACATGATGTAGAAGGTGCAGAAGTGGGGACGTCAGGAATAGTTGCAGCATAAGTGTTTGAAATTTGTGGAAGATTTGGAGTTGGTTGAAATGTAGAATCAACTTGTTTAATGATATTCTTCCAAATTTGTGGCATTCTAGAAGTGTCATCTCGTTTATTAAGGGCGTTTTGGTCTTCTTTCAATTTCAACTGCTTCTCTAATAATTCTTTCTTGTAAGGTATATAGAGGTGCAATTAAACGGATATTGTTGGTGTTAATTTGGTGTTCTGTATCTAAATGATGTACAGCTAAAGACGATGAAGGATTGTGCTGCTTAATTGCTAGTTGGTGTTCATCGTTTCTCGCAATATTCTGATAGTTTGTCCTATATAAGTTCTGCGGCAGTTGTTGCACGGTATCTCATACACTCCCTGGTTTTCATTAGGGAATTTTGTCTTTAGGGTTTCTTAAAAGTTGGGACAAAGTTGAATGTGGTTTGAATACCGGTCTGAAGTCGTTTTTGGGAAATTTCTTTGCTATTCTGTCTGTAATTCCTTTTATATAAGGTATAATAACAGGAATCTTGCGTTCATTGTTTGACAAGTTATTATTTCTTGGTCTTCTTATTTCGTTGGTAATTTTCAATATTTCTTGATCTTTGTATCCATTTTGAACTAGTATTTTATTAATAGTCTTCATCTCTTCCGTTTTAGAATTTTGGTCAGATAAGTGGTAAGAGCGGTATATCAAGGATTTCATAACGCTACGTAATTGACCAGGATGGTGATGCGAGAGAGAGTTCAAGTATCTATTCGTATGTGTTGGTTTTCGATAAACTTTGTGTGTAAATTTACCATTAGGAAGTCTTGTTATTAGGGTGTCCAAAAAAGGGAGTGAATTATTTTCTTCAACTTCCATAGTAAATTTGATGTTGTCGTGAATGTTGTTAATATGTCCTAGAAAATGGTTCAAGTTTCCTTTTCCATGGGGCCAAACTACAAATGTGTCGTCAACATAACGAAACCAACATTTAGGTTTTAAATCTGCAGAATTTAAAGCAGTGGTTTCAAAATGTTCCATGTTTACATTCGCAAAAAAGCTGGAGAGTGGTGAGCCCATAGGTGCTCCTTGAATTTGCTTGTAGAATTGTCCTTTGTATGTAAAATAGGTCGAGTGCATGCAGTGGTTTATCAATTTGAGTATATCTTGGTTTATTGAGTGTTTTTCTTCTAGAATTTTCATCGTGTCTTCAATAGGTATTTTGGTGAAAAGTGACGTTATGTCGAAGCTAACTAAAATGTCATTTGGAGCCAAGGGTCAAATTTTGAATTTGTGTAGAAAATCATAAAAGTTTTTGATGTAGGATACAGCATTTTCACAAATCGGTTAAATAATTTTTGCTAGATAACGAGCAAGGTCATGAGTCGGAGAATTGAATGCACTGACGATAGGGCGTAATGGCCAATTTTCCTTATGTATTTTTGGGAGTCCGTATATTTCTGTTTTGTTTCTTTGTATAATTTTGTAGAATTAATGATAGATTTTGTTGTTTTTTTTTATGTAGGTGGTAGGATTGCACTGATTTTTCTTATATTCTGAAGAAGTTAACAGTTCAGACATCTTGTGGTGATAGTCTTCAGAGTTGACAATGACAGTAGCGTTTCCTTTGTCAGCGGGTTGTATTAATATTTGGTCGTCATTTTTGATTTGGTTT
The DNA here is from genome assembly GCA_036346205.1 of Vesta saturnalis. NCBI lineage: Eukaryota > Metazoa > Arthropoda > Insecta > Coleoptera > Lampyridae > Vesta > Vesta saturnalis. Next base: position 5,289,376 of record JARFJB010002087.1, on the reverse strand, counting down.
AACATTTGGAGGTTTTGTTTGGTGATATTTTGTTTGGGAAGTTTGCAGTTCTGAAGAATGTGTGCTACGTTGAGCCTAATTTCGTCAGCGACTGTAGATTCTGTATCCTTTAAGGCGTATTCTACGTTGGTAATGATGTTTTCTACGGGAATCCGTTTAGGAGTGATGGCAAAATTAAACCCTTTACCTAAAACATTCAGAATATTATTATTAAATTCTTTGTCACTGAAATTGTGTACTGTCCTTAACGGTTCTACATTATTTGCCTGCGATGTATGAGACAGACGTTCAAATTTTTGATTTTGTCGGTTAGTTTTTATCATCAAGGACGATTCTACAGTGTATATATATATATATATATATATATATATATATATATATATATATATATATATATATATATATATATATACACACATGTAAGGAATTACAGACAGAATAGCAAAGAAATTTCCCAAAAACGACTTCAGACCGGTATTCAAACCACATTCAACTTTGTCCCAACTTTTAAGAAACCCCAAGGACAAAATTCCTAATGAAAACCAAGGAGTGTATGATATACCGTACAACAACTGTCGAAGAACTTATATAGGACAAACTAACAAAATATTATATGCGAGAGCCGATGAACACCAACTAACAATTAAGCAGCACAATCCTTCATCGTCTTTAGCTGCACATCATTTAGATACAGGACACCAAATTAACACCAACAATATCCGTTTAATTGCACCTCTATATACCTTACAAGAAAGAATTATTAGAGAAGCAGTTGAAATTGAAAGAAGACCAAACGCCCTCAATAAACGAGATGATACTTCTAGAATGCCACAAATTTGGAAGTGTGTGCGCGCGCGTATTTGTGTGTGTTAGCGCTTATGTTAATACTGCTTGTGAGGTTATATATTTTTGTCGTGCTAACACATGTATTTAGGTTAGGAGGTAAATGTCCATTCAATTTTTTTCACCGTGGCTGATAAACCAAGAATAACCTTCTACGTTACAGGCTTTTTAAATTGAGGTACCTGCGCAAACAAGAGATAAAAATAAGGAAAGGCATGTTAGGCACAGCATAGAAAGCATTCACTTAATAACGTAAGGCAGTGACACTAAACGTTTTACTTTTTTAAGGGCATACAGAATTGCATGTCATTAAAAGTAAATTAGTAATTTACACAAACGTATATGTAGTAGAGATTAATAGAAAAAAGCTTTAATATGATTTCAATAATGTATGTGAAAGTAACTCCTTCCTGTGCCTTATGGACGTCTTTATTTATCGTAATTGGTTTTCTAATATATGCGAGTACATATAAGAAATTTCCATAAGCCGGTAGAGAAAGTAAGTCTCTTACAAACTCATTTATTTTACTTTTAAGATCTTCTAGGTTATTAAGTCTATCAATGTACACATTACTTTTAATATTGCCCTATAAAAGTCAAGTGAACTGAGATCCAGGACCGTGCTGGATATTCAATATGGCCTCGTCTTCCAATCCACCGATTTACAAACGGCTTGTTTAAAAAACCTCTTTAGAACACCACAAATAGAAGAACCTGTTTTAAATGAAATAGAAAATCGCCCAGAAAATTTACCAGGAACTTAAAATATCTGGAATCAAATTATTTGGCGTATTTGACATGATTTTCAACTGCATCCTTACGATGAAATCGATTTTTCAAATAACGGTTATAAACAGACACTTGGACTGAAAAGAATCCACATGCTATAGAAGTAACGCATTTTGCAAGAACAGTTCTCACTAAATGCATGGACTCGTATAGTTGGGGACTATTTGATAAATCCTTTCTTTTGCCTGGTCGACTTACTAGAAATATATAGAAACCTTTTGGAATTTGAATTGCCTAAATTACGGATGATATACCATTTTTGCTAAGAACTCAAATGTGGTACATGCACGATGGCGCTCCAACCCATTTTTTTGTTGTAAGTGTATGGTAAGAAGTGGATAGATCTGAACGGGTCACAGTCTTGACCTTTAGGTCACCTGACTTAAATAGCTTAGATTTTTCCTATGGGGGCACCTGAAATATTCAGTGTATAATGTATATGATTTAAGAAAATAATAATCCATGGATTTAAAACTATCAGAAATACACCGGGGATACGGAAAAGTATGGGCATCAATGACAAGAACGGATGCGTTCATAATGGCTGGAGGAAGTCACTTTCAACAATTATTGTAGCATAATTTAATCTAATGAAATTTTGACAATTTTCATGTTGTACAGGGCAGACGAAAGACTTTATCATTCAAACAGAAAACATTTTTTCTATAACAATTTTGACACACTGTATCTCGAAAACAATGCAATTCGGCGCACTTGTTTATATAAACTTTTTGTCTTAGAATAAGCCAAGGGATAACCATCTTCAATTTGGACATGAAATTTAAAAATGCCCTGTATAAGAAATTAATAGTGGGCCTGTGTATGTGCCATGTTTAAGATAGCAAACAATTTTTAATTATTTTCGTGTATTTTGTGCATATATTAATCCTTCTAAAACAATTCTTCATGCATGAGGCAACTGCAATTGCTGCTAAAATTTCTAAAATTTGTAAATTTATATAAAATACACGATTTAACCCAAAATTCTGTGTTATAAATGTAAACTGACAGAGAAAGTGACATACAGCAATCTATAAACATTAAAATTCATAATTTCTTGCAGAAGAAATAAAATGTAAACCGCAACAAAGCGAAATTAACCATTGAAAAAAAAGATTTGTGTAATGCTAATGGAACAGCAATAAAACACAAACAAAATTGTTTAGCTAAACTACTTTCTATCCAACAAAAGTATATATAAATCAAGATAGCATTGACTAACAGAATTAAGCTTTATTATTGATCTTCAGGTAGACATGGCATCTATTTATACTGAATTAGTTCCAACTTCAGTTATATGGGGTGCCCTACATTAATATTTGTTTTATACAATTGATTGAAAATGAACTTGAAATTTTTCTTTACTTATTTATTATTATTATTATTTATTATTATTCATTATTTCATAAAATTTAATTTAAAATTTAAAATGTAGTACACGGGCACATTGGAAACTATCAAAGATGCGATGTCGGTTAAGAGGAAAAAAAGTTGTACCGTTGCAAGAAGAATACCTAATTTACATTTTCAAAATTCGGTCGTGTTGCGGAGGTCCAGGGTGAAACTAAAAAACCTGTTTCGGTTAGTAAAGAAAATATCTGCACCAAATTTATTCGGAAAGATTTCAGATAGGTAATAAGCATGTGTGAAATAATCATCAAAAAATCCTAGGTCTACTAAAAATGTGACAACATACGACTTTCATTTTTCTTATGTGCGCCACATCGGATTTTCACCTTTTTGAAATCTTCAAGAAATCTGCTGGTGCAACATAATTTACATAAACGAAATTTAATCACAGTAGTCCAGTCTTTTTCAACATCATTACTCAAATTGTATTACCTGAAATCTCTATTTCGAACATTTGATCTTTTTTATTACTTGAGATACCATAATTTAAAGAAAAAGAACTTTTTCAGTTTTCACCCTGCATCTACGCCACGATACTGAATCTGTGTTGTCGGTAGTGGACCGAGAAAATTTTATTATTGTAATCAACATTTTTAAATAGCAGTTACCGCGACGGAAAATATAATTAATGGGTTTTAATACCTTGTTAGTAAGTTATAGCTTGATTATGTTTTTCGGGATCTATTTTGTTTTATATAGTTTATATAATTAAGATTTAAATATATGTAATTAAGGGTTTTATACGCACGAAATTGGGTACAATGTGCTAATTAATTATATTGGCACGTACGGAAAAATAAAAAAACGGTTCTGTCTAAGAACGTTGAAATACTAGACCAATAGGGTTTGCTACGGACGAGTGCATATTGTAAAATTAATACTTATTTTAACAATAAATATGTAATCTTCCAAGTAATATTTTTTTTTTTAGAACTTTTAAAAAGTGAGGTGGATTTTGGAGTAAAACAGTTAGTTGAAGTTGGACGTTCCAGTCGTACCGGGTTGGAGACGTTGTTGTAAACCGTTGTGGCCATAAATATAAAATCGTTTCCGTTTTAGTAAAAACTAAAATCGCGAAATTTTCCAATTCTTTTTTATGTTGGTTTTAATGTAAGTTTTTCACAAGATTAAAATGGTCGTCTAAACCAACTTATATCGATAAATAATTCACGAAGTGGACGTGTAAACAAATGTATTGATACATAATCACATGGTTCTGTATTAATTAGCGCAGCGGAAGTGTAAACAACATATCCATAAATAATCGTCACCGTCTTGAATTTAAACCGCGTACCTTAACCCGTTAAGTGTTGGTGTTAAGTGATTAATTAAAGGATTATATCCAAGCGCAAGTAGGTACTTAAATGTAGATTAAAGCCGGATTCAATTCAATAAGCTGGTTGTAACCTATTGAAAATCGAACATTGCTTTGCAAGAAGTTACTATTTAATTATCCCCAGATATTGACTCGCACATAATTGTCTATTGATAACAAATGGTGGTAATGGGATAGTGGGCGGGGACGAGTTCATTCCCGTCTTGAACAGGTAGGATTCTCTCCCAAGCAAATATGCATTAAAAGATAGTTAAATGGTATTATTTTTCAAAAATGACAACGTTGTTACCAAATTGTATTTTTATTATTCTTTCAAACGTTGTCACTTACCTTTAAATTTCCTGGTATCACAAACTGATTTTCATAAAAATGACAAAAAACTGGTTAAGGAATATTCCCTCTTATAATAGTTTGCATGTAAAGTCCTTATAATTAATGTCATATTTTTTCAGAATATACAGGGTAGTCAATAGTGCGTGGGTGGAAGATTGTGGGTTTATTAAGGAATATTTCTAAAGTTTGTTGATGGGATGTGGTGGGATATCCTTAAGGCTAGAAACCTAAAATAGTTTCACTTGAAACGGAAAGTTTATACAGGGCGATTTATATCATCAAAGTTGCTTTTTTTTAAATGGAACCCCCTGTATATTATTGCATATTTGGATTCCTTGGTCAATTCTAGTGCTAATTTATGAATCACACTTGGTACCTAAAACGAATCGTTTAGGCGCAATTCCTCATTTTTCCAAATAGTAGATGCCTGAAAAAAATTAAATATCGCTGTGATCACAAAACTTAGAAAGCCATGACTATGAGATGTTTACTATACATGAAATGTACGGGCGTAGACCGGAGGTCACATTCGAATTCTTCTTGCGTTTAGAGAAATCATTTTGTCAATTTAGAAAACTTCAATCAATGGTAACTGAACATTACTGGGTTAATAGTTGCAAAAACGTTTCGGATTCTATGTGTCATATCTTCCGCGGTGGTTGGTAGTTCAGCACACATTTTTTCCTTGACGTACCCCCACAAAAAGAAATCAAATGGGGAAATATCTGGAAATATTGCTGACCATCGTGTAGGTCCATCCCTTCCTATCCACTTTTCAACAATACATTATTAAGTCATTCACTTACTACACATTGTACATTTTCATTTAACTTTTGTTCTACCCAATTGCAAAGATTAATCCTGTTTTGCAATCGGTCACCTTGAGCTCTTGATGTAGTTAGATGTGCTAAGGGTGAAATTTGTTTTTTTTTTAATTATTTTTCTTTTTATTTTATTTTCTAATTTAGCTCGTAATTTTGTTTTTGGGTTTGTGTTTTTCTACTTAATAAATAATGTTTTATAATGTAAATAGTTTTATGTTTATTTTCCACGGGTTACTAGATAATACAAAATAAAAATTGAAAAATACAGCAAGTTAATCAGAAATTCTGAAATTAAAAGAAATCTACCGAAGATAAATACCGACTAATTTATATCGTTAGAAAGGTAAAAAATTCCGCATTTGATGCAAAAATGAAGAAGTGGCCGTTCCATTTGAAAAAATCAAGTTACCGTTGTTAAAATTTTCTAAATTGACATTGTAGAGCCATGGTCTTCTAAGTTTTGTGATCACACCGATATTTAGTTTTTTTCAGATGTCTACTTTTTGAAAAAATGACGAATTGCGGATAAACGATTCGTTTTAGGTACTGTGTGTGGTACATAAAGTCGCACTAGAATTGACCAACGAATCCAAATATGCAATAATATACAAAGGGCTCCATTTAAAAAAATGCAACTTTGATATAAATCGCCCTGTATAAACTTTGCGATTCAAATGAAAATATTTTAGGTTTGTAGCCTTGAGGATGCCCCACCACATTTCATCAACAAAATTTAGAAATATTCCTTAATAAATACACAATCTTCCACCCATGTACTATTGGCCCACCCTGTATGTATAGGTATGTGTTATACGTGACCAAATAAGTGAATATTTCATGAAATTTTCATTTTCTCAATATTTTCTTCGGCTTTCGTTAGAAATTGGAAATTTCTGATTTTTTGCACAAGGTTTATATTTATAATAAAATTTTATTTAACTGGTTAAGGAATATTCCCTCTTATAATAGTTTGCATGTAAAATACTCATAATTAATATCATATTTTTTCTGAACATACGTATGTACGTTTTTAGTTAAATATATTATAACACGTGAACAAATAAGTGTAATATTTACTGAAATGTTCATTCTCTGGTTGTTTTCTGCGACTTTCTGATTTTTTGTATAAAATTTATTTTTATAATAAAATTTTATTTATAACTACTTACTGCTTTATTTTATTAAATAAAAGAACTTTGACGAAAAACAATGTTAAATAATACATTAAAAAATAAGAATAATTAGGGAAGTGTTTCAAGTTGAAGGCATCAAAAACGCTTATTCTACTTACGGTGTATAATCGCCAGGCAGTGAATTCTACCACGACCTTTTTGGCGGTCAGGTAATATTTATATTGTGGGAGTGAACTCATCTCAGCCGGGGATAGTAATTTAATTGCCACATCTCGCAAGCACGCGTATTAAGCTAAATTTTGTTAAAAAAAAAGAAACCGCGTGAGCCAGTGTCGTGTAACCCACAGTTGCTGAAATACGCTGGCATAGTTCATTGTTTACTAACATTTTCGCCGGCGTGGACAAACGTGGCATGTTAAACCTCAGTTTAGTTGCCGTTACCGGGGTTTACAGAAACGTATCTAGACGTCATTAAGAAAGCTTCAAGATTTCATCTTTACGCCAGATTTCGCAACTAGAAATGGTTACCCACGGCTTTAGCTGTTAAAGCTAATCCGCTCTTTTATTGCTTCAAATGCAGACAGATCATGTAAGCTGAGAAAGGGATGCTATAGTTTCTAACGCAGTCACTCAAACTTCCGTGTCATTGCTTACGGGTAGGTTATCGGTTATTTTGTTAAGGTAACTTTTATTTTCCCCTTACCTTTGCAAGGTTTTATTTTGAACGAATTTCCAAGTGTATTTGACTATTTAGAATTGTTTGTGTATAAACTGATTTATTTATATATGTAATTTATTGTAATTGTATGAATGTATTTTTGGGATTATGTCTTTTTTTTTATTGTAGTTTATGCTCTTAACGATTGTATAGCCTTTTAATTATTGACAGTAACTGAATTACACTTTTAAGGATAGGCTATCTAGGGACACTACAGTATTAATTATTGTTTGGCATTCTGGAGCAATACGTTTTTTCTCATTTAAGCGATATCGTATTTTTAATACTTTCCAATATGTCTATGTACTGCATTTAAACCGTGCACCTTAATATAATTAACAAAAATTATTTAAAATTTTTAATCATACTAATAACTTACTAGAGTTTTGAGACTTTTCAGTTGAATTTTTTTAATTAATCTTTGTAGTATATTGCGGTGATCATTGTGAAATTTTGGTTTTTATTATAAGAATTTTATTTTTTATTTGCAATGCTACATTATCTTAAAAATGTAAACGACATTCACGGCACATTATAAATATACAACGCCATAGAGCTTGTGACATTAACAAATTTTGGCAATTTTCTGTTGGATAATAGAAGCACCCACCCAGCCTGTGCTTAAATTTTGCTTTTTGCTAATACTCGTAATTTTTTCGGTTCTATTAGATTACGAGCTAGGTGTACCACCCTGAAGTCAGCATATATAAATAAAATTTACATGATTTAATCTTTGATTTAAAAAAAAATAAATACAATGTACAGATGTGAGTCAGTAGATGTGTGGTATTCCTTTCAGACAAACATTATGTTCTCACTTATATGTTTTTTATCTTTTGTAAAGAAGACTAAAATTTAAAAAAAGTCTGACATTTGCCCTTTGTAAACCAAGCCACAGATCGCACATATACAGTGCCCGACTAAAGCCCCTCTCCCCAACCTATTATGTGAACCATAAAACTGAAATTAATAAAACTTTTGGAAACCGATCTAAAGCACATATACAACGCTTTTGATGATATTCAGTGACGTAATTATTAAAAATTGCGGACAGCCGCGATTTTGTGAAATAATTTTAAAATGGCGGCCATTTTTAATAATATAACAAATAAAAAATTGGGGTGTTTAATATATTACAAAAGGTAAATTGCACTACGGTCCATCTCAGTGAGATACAAACTTATGAAACTTACAGTAATTGAAAACTCATTGATTTTCAGGTGTGAGGATTGCAGAGATTTATCTATAGTATAATCAGCATTATGCATTTGTTTTATTGGACGCCACTCAATTTATAGGTTCAATAATTAAAATACAACAAAAATTGAGAAAGTTGTACATTATTAACATAGGTAATCTAAATAACAATACACAATTGTAGTTATATTTATATTTAAGTAAAACAAAATATCTGAATATTCTTGTAACGATTTACGATTTTAAATAATTACTAAATCAATACAACTATATAAGCTTATCCTCTACTTTTACTTAAAAAATTCACAATGTAATATGGTCAAGACAGTATTCAATCATAAAACGTACTGACCATGTCAACACATATTATCGCAGGATAGGCTATGAACTCTAAGATAATTTTCATAGAATGTTCCACCTACAATAATGGAAATGTAGATTAAACAACTAACGCAGATTCGAACGACTAAACGGCAGATATTGACGACGAGAATATATATAATATATTGCGCCATTTTATGCATTTTCCGTGACGTCATGCAGCACACCTTTTGCAACGATGATATTATTACCATATTGGGGAGCTTCCCAATTCCAGGGCCTTGCCACTGCCAAGGGATTTCCCGATTAAATATAATATTTACAAAAATGTAATTAAAAGCCTTTATACCTTGTAAAAGGGAAGCAAAACTTAAAAAAGGTAACGTAACGAACGGTACGGTAGAAAAAACAGAAAGGAAGTGAATTAAGCGTGTTCAATACGCGTTTGCGCATAAAACAACTAAAATAGATATCTGACATATACACAGGGACGTTCGTAATTATGTAGACAAAAGTGAAAATATTGACATACACTAAAATATAATTATTGAAAGAAAAAAAGAAATGCTTAAAGATACTAATGTAATGTAAATATATTTATCAATAATGCAAATTCAAAACTTAAATTAAGGTAACGAATAGAGCATATTAAAGGAATTATTGATACAATGACGCCGAATGACGTTTGTTTCAACAATAAAAAATAATTTTCAAAATTTGAATTTTGCGGGCTTTTTGGAGCTTGTGTACATTTGAAAGCTTATTTAACGCTGAATGACGTTTGTTTCGGGTATTTTTAGTATGAATGCAGTAGGAAACCTGATATTTTCAAAAATAAAATATTTCCAAAATTTAAATTTCACGGGGTTTGGGGAACTTCTGATCAAACCGGATGTTTCGAAAATACTTCATAAGAACTTTAGATGATGCCCTGTCAATCACTCTTTAAGTTGACACCTTACTGATCAAAATAGGGAAACCCGTTTTCACATAATATAACTTCCAGTGGTTTGCTGGAATTCTCCAGCGTTCCAGACTTTTAACGCCTGGAATTCAATGAAGCCGGCATAGGAGAGTTCGGGACTTTTGATATGTTGTTTAGTACATCAAATAGATCATATATGCCAATTTTCAGCTTTATATAATTTAGTCCTGGGTTGAAACCTAAAATTCCTTGGTTAAAATAGTTAGTTGTTCGTCGAACGTTTTTAAAAAAAGTGACGAATTATGTTCAACGTGAAATCAATAATTTAGGATTGTGTTGATGTCGCTGGGCAAATGGCTAGTTTTAAATAAGTTTTCAGTTCCATTTTGTTCTAAAATAAAAAAATAGGTCCGCTACAATCTACACTACAATTCAAAACTCACCTTTGCAGTTGCAAAAAATGCATTTTGACCTTGTCTCTCATTGACTGCTTGATCTCAACATAAACTCTGACCTCAAATTCGAATAAGCGACTCCCACCGCGTAGAGAAGGATGTGCAGTATGTATATTTACGCATTTGGACCTTGTCCCCATTGACCCCAACATAAAATTTGACCATAAACCTAACCTAAACTAATTTAAATCTAACCTAAGCAAACTAAACCTAACCTAACCTTGGTAAACCTTACCTATCTAAACTTTTTCTAAATCTAATATCTCTTTACTTTATGCAGTTTCCAGAATTCCGCTAAATCTTTATTTTAAGCAACTATTCTTCTTCTTCTTAAAATTGTATTAATAACTGAAATAAAAAAAGATTAAACTTAATTCTTGCTTTTTTTTCAATTAGAACACTGAAATACAATCATTCTGATGGTACGTTTACGAACTTTCGGACCATAAAACCTGTCTAGACTATTTTACACTTATAAAATACCATTAAAAAAATAATTCAATAATTATTCCCAACGTAACTATGTTCTTCCTTGTACAATTATAATATTCACCGCGTTTCAATGAATATAATTCAATCGAAACATAGCTTAGGCCAAAAATTTCCGTTGGTCTGTTTTCGGGACGGGGATTTCAAATGGTCTGCTTTTGAAAGGGTTTGTTTTTGAAACCTTAATTTCAAATATAGTCTGTAAAAATAAAGATTTTCTATTTCGGCTTAGCGCTTTATTACTCTGAGACAATGGAAATGTAATCCTATTCCAGAAGTTACCAAACGTTTTCAACGAACTCAGTTCGGTACTGAATTCAATATTCCGGTATCTCAAATACTTTTCCAGATATTAAATTTCGAAATAATCAAATTTTATCTTTTTGATACGGCCAGATTTTTTTTTATACTTTCGTTACGGCGGTATTCGAAGTTCGTTTTTTAAAAAGATTTTGAGGCAATGTATTATTTTGGGGTCTAAATACGCAAATAGCCACCTATTATAATAGATTAAATAATGAGGAATTGATTACCACTTTCATCACTTTCTACTAATTATCCCATTAGGTATAAGTGTATTCCTATATAATATTTGAATGTACGTTATGTTCTGCATGTACAATTAATGTCACTATTAGTAAACAATAAAAACTGGTTTATGCATATCAATTCCTTTTTAATTACCAATTAATGATTTCGTTGTTGCACATTTCAAAATAAATGAATTATATTAAGTAATAAACCTCTGCATCCACACAAAAAAACTTTGCAACATAGTTAAAATTAAAATCGTTCAAAACGTTTTATAACTTCTGGAATAGAATTAAAATTACATTGTGTTTACCTCTCGCGAGCGGTCTTAAGTCATTGAGCAGGTAATTTACGCTTTCAGTTAAGTCGCGTACGTTTCTATTGAAACCCAAACGTTAGAAAGAAACGGCTGTATATTCCCAATGTCTCAGAGTAATAAAGCGCTAAGCCGAAATAGAAAATCTTTATTTTTACAGACTATAGTAGTTTTTCATCAGCACCTATCGATATACAGCTGTGTGAAGCTGGCCCCCCAAGTTGCATATTTCGTAATTAATTAATGGCATACGATTGACCACGTATTAACCACAAATGACCACCAATAACTTTCATTGACCACCCTCTGTTAAAAAGTTATTGCAAAAATAAGATTGGGGAGCCAACTTCACACACGAAAATCAAAAATCGCTAATTTTTATTACTCTATCTGATTGACCATCGTTTGACCGTGAATTCGATTTGTTTGACTACCCTTCAAAAAAAAAACTAAAATATACTTTTATATTCATTATAAGGCATGGTCAACCCGCGAATATGCTTTTCGAGAATTGACCACCCTTCATTTCCTATGAATAATCACCCAGAAGAACAATTAGTGCATTTTGTTAAATAATGTACTATTTCGAATATGTTTTTTGAGGATTGACCATCTTTTATTTTCTATGAATAATCATCCGGAAGAACAAGTAGTGCATTTTGAATAGTAATGTATTATTTCGAATTTTAAGACATGGCCAATCCTAGAATATGCTTTTTGAGGATCGATTCTTATGAATAATCATCCAGAAGAACAAGTAGTGCATTTTGATTATTAATGTATTATTTCCAATTTTAAGACATGGTCAATACTCGAATATGTTTTGAGACATGACCAATCCTCGAATATGCTTTTTGAAGAATGACCATCTTTTATTTCCTATGTGTAGTCATCCAGAAGATTAAAAGTTGCATTTTGTTTAATAATGTATTATTTCGAATTTTAAGATATGGTTAATCCTAGAATATGCTTTTTGAGACATGGTTAATCCTCGAATATGCTTTTTGAGACATAGTCCATCCTCGAATATGCATTTTGAGATGTGGTCAATTCTCAAAAAGCATATTTGTAGAATGACCATGATTGATATCCGAAATAGTACATTATTAAACAAAGTGCAATTTTTATTCTTCTAGATGACTATACATAGGAAATAAGAGATGGTCAATCCTCAAAAAAATTCGAAATAATAAATTATTAATCAAAATGCACTGCATGTTCTTCCGGATGAATATTCATAGGAAATAAAAGATGGTCAATTCTCAAAAAGCGTATTCGGGGATTGACCATCTCTGAAAAAGCATATTCGAGGATTGACCATATCTCAAAATGCATATTCTATGATTGACCATGTCTCAAAATTCGAAATAATACATTATTAATCAAAATGCACTACGTATTCTTTTGGATTGTTATTCATAGGAAATACAAGATGATCAATCCTCAAAATACATATACAAGCATTGTCCATGTCTCAAAATGCATATTCGAGGATTGACCATATCTCAAAATTCGAAATAGTACATTATTAAACAAAACCCACTAAATTGTTCTTCTGGCTGATTATTCATACGAAATGAAGGGTGGTCAATCCTCAAAAAGAAAATTCGAGAATTGACCATGCCTTATAATGAATATAAAAGTATATTTTAGTTTTTTGAAGGGTGGTCAATCATGATCAAACGATGGTCAATCAGATAGGGTAATAAAACTTGGCGATTTTGGAGGGCAAGTGTGAAGTTAGCCCCCCCAATCTTATTTTGCAATAACTTTTTAACAGAGGGTGGTCAATGAAAGTTGTTGGTGGTTATTTGTGGTCAATAAGTGGTCAATCGAATGTCATTAATTAATTACGAAATTTGATATACGTATGTATCTTACACGTAGTCCTATTTAATATAAATACACACCTGGATAAACAATGAACTGTAACCTCGCCTTCATTTTTCTGGATGTTTTGAAAACATTCTTGCAAGTCATCTCTTCTTAAAACGCTTGCACTTATTAATCCTTTTATACGTTTTTTCACACTGACTGTTTCACCTGAATCCAGGAACACTTACAAATAACACATACACTCATCATACGTTTTCATAACATTCACAATACAAAACAACAGCAGTGAAAACAAAACACTGGGCAATTGCAAGTAAACAATATCTCCAAAAGCAACCACCGCCCAGCAGTGATATAAACCTAATGTAAAAGCAGCAGTTGGCAGCTTAGTAGACCTGCCGCCATAATTCCAATACTGCCCGCGCGCATCTGGGACCTTTAAATGCTTGCAGCTTCGTTACTAATTGTCTTAGAAACTTCAAGTGGGTACCATTTGAAAGGTATTTTTGCGATAACAGCAGTAAGAAGCCCGATATTATTCAAAAACAACTAACTATAATTTTCAAAATTTGAATTTTTCGCGCTTTTTGGAGCTTCCGGTCAAACCTAATGTTTCGCAAATAGGCCATAAGCACTGTAAATAATGCCCTGTAAATCCCTCTTTCATTTTACACCTTACTCAACAAGACAGCATGAGGCGTTTGCTTGCCATATAAGTTTCCGAAAATAAAATATTTTCATACTTTGAATTTCGCGGGCTTTGGGGAGCTTCTGGTCAAACGGGATGTTACGAAAATAGGTCATAATAACATTAAATGATGCCCTGTCATTTACTCTTTAATTTGACACCTTACTGATCAAAATAGGGAAAGCACGTAATATGAGTTCCAGTGGTTTTCTGGAATTCTCCAGCGTTCCAGAATTTGAACGCCTGGAAATCAATGAAGCCGGAATAGGAGAGTTCAGGACTTTTGATATGTTATTTAGTACATCAAATGGATCGTATGTTCCAATTTTCAGCTTTACGTAATTTAGTCCTGGCTTGAAACCTAAAATTCCTGGGCTAAAATAGTTAGTTCTTCGTGGAACGTTTTTAAAAAAGTCACTAATTATGATCAACGTGAAATCAATATTCTAGGATTGTATTGAAGTCACCGGGCATATGGCTAGTTTTTCGTTCCATTTTGTTCTAAAATTAAAAAAATAGGTCCACTACCATCTATACTACATTTCAAAAATAGGTAGAGCTTAGTGGAATTTGACAACTATTTTAAACGTATAATTTTATGTTACCGTGACCTTTTCAAACCCACCTACTTTTGAAATTGAGTAAGTATACAAATTAAATATATAGGTACCTACTTACAGTTTACTCTGGATTGAAACTAACAAATCTGTAGTTGATATTGAAATGTGGTTGTGACTATGTACTTGGCTTTACATTCTTCGTAAAGAAATATATAGTGCGGCTCACCTTAATTTTTGCACGAATCCACTTAAATCGTCCATATAATAAATCTTACCAAATGAATAATACTTCAAAAATAAAGCAGTGTTTGGAAATTGACAAATGGCGCCACAGGCAGTATCAGTTCCTTATTTGAAAGATAATTTATTACTCTGCACATTAGTTTTTAAAATTTTAAATCCAGTTGTCCGTTACGTGCTTAATGAATACATGTCCAAACTATATATTTAATGTTCTATTATTTTAATAAACTATTTGATATCTTTGTTAGTTAAACTGATACAAAGACGGACAGACAGATTTGATAGTTTCTATTGACCACAATTTTTGTGTTATATTTTTAGTGAAAATAAAGGAATCCAATCAGGAATCATATCGAATGCAACCTACATTTATATTGCTTATTTTATTTTAATGTTTCTATTTAGTATTTACAGTGTGTTTTCTTCTTTCCTGTAAATGTATTCATATTATATGCAATCTGAAGATTTTAAATTTACTAAAGGAAGAGATTAAATACTTCAGTAAACACACAAGGTGAAAGAACACCTGTTGTGATACAGAAATCTTTGGATTTTGAATTTTGAATTTTACAAATCATTCTATTATTGGTTTTACGTTGGGTTAGGTTAGGTGAATTAAACCGGATAAAACCAACCAAAGTAAATAATTCCATTAATTTGGTATTGTTTATTTACCCGCGCTAAATTTGGATTCACACTACCGAGGTTAACCCTAGTTTGTTCAACATACACATAACACAAAACGCATCTTACAACTATTAGTGCATGCTTAAAAAAACTGTACATTAACGTTCTGGTGAAAGTAAAATAATGCAGTTCCAACTCTTATTGTTGAGTCAGTCATTTTTACAACAGACGCTTGAAGCCTGTCCGCGATAAGAACCCGTGTTTATTTTGAATGGCATACATTTGATCAGTTTAAACGATTTACATTGAAACTGGCGGATATATTAAGCATTTATGCTTATAGAAAATAATCATATCGTGAATACAACAATCTTTTGCGCTTTCACGAATACGAAGTCTTCCGTAGCTAATTGTCTTCTTTATATGTAAAAAAATGGCTTCATTTTCCTTTAAATTTGCAATTTTTATGAATAGTAAATAACGGTATGTGTATATGTCAACGGAATTGTTGACTATTTAAAAACTTACCTGTAGAACGTAGGTAAAGATTAGACAACAAGAAATGATAAAATTAATTCCAAAAAGTTGAGTAAATAAAAAAAAAACGTTTAAACTAAAAATTCAAATCACTTCACTATCACTGGGTAATTGACAATTCCATTAAAAATGAATATATTTCTTAAAAAAGAAAAACAAGAATCGGAAAATAAGGTGAGAAAGACATACACCTGACACGTATTAAAATCGAACTGAAGGAAGCAAGTGGCATAAATAGTGGGAGCTTCGATGTATCAGCGAGTTTGCGCACTCTTCATTACCTTACCTGGATTTAGTTTTCGTTGATAGTGCTCACCTTTACATTTATTGGAATTTCTCACTACATTAATATTTAATATTACTTATGATAAGAAGTCGATTAGAATATACACGAATCTGTAATACTCCATTAATTACCTTATTTCATTTTATATTTTATCTCCAATTGAATTTCTTAATTAAACGTATTTATTGGTAATTAATAAATACTTCATCCAATGTTTATGTCAAGGACGAAGCGTTAAATGTATTAATTTTCAACCTTCTTGTTGATTGTACAAATTACAATTACTTATAACTAGTATTTCTAGTAAAACAATATGTGACATTATTAGAAACGGAAAAGTACAAGTAATTTGAGTATTTTACAAGACTCATATTTAACGATTTCTGATTCATTATGTTGATATTTTACCGTGTAAGATATTGGAAAAATATGTAGGAGTATTATAATTTTAGGAACATTTAATTAAAGGTGATATGAATCACTGAATGGTAGTGAATTTACGTTTAGATATACACTGACCGTCAAAAAAATTCGGTCACCAAAAATTTGACATTTCCAAAAGTGGTTATCGCTTGAACCACTCATTTGATTTTGATGATGTGAACTGCATATCAATTCTTCTGTAGCATTACTGTGGTTGAAATTTTGATGTAGAGTTAAATTTGACATTATACGGGCGTGCATAAAAAAAACAACAGGGGGTGTCAATTGGTGTCAAAATGTAGCCCCTTTTATTCACCTTTTATTACCTTTTATTACCTCTCTTATTAAGGCTGTGGTGTACCTTGTTTTATATTACCTTAAACAAGCATTTTTTCCTAACATATACTATTTGGAAAGTTTCTTGACTACTAATTAAGCAGATTAATGCTTTTATTCTACTTTGTTATGAAAAAGTAACCTGATAAATCGATGCGGACTTTTAAGCACAATTATGGGAGTAGAACGCTGAATTTCTGAATGCTAGGGTATGACAAATTTTTAAAATGATTGGTGGTAATTAAGTATGGTTTTTGTTGAATTCAATTTTTAAAATCTGTAATTAATAGAGAAATGTTACTATAACTTTTTTCTCTGTGTATCAAAATCATTCTAATTTTGTCATATGTGCTATTACGAATATGATGGTACGTTGAAAAAGTTGCAGTGATCAAAACTGTCCTCAGGGCCCGCTCTAGTCTTCATGTCACCCCGGACAAACAGACAATTTGCCGCCAGTTTTTTTTAAATAAAATAAAAATTATGTTAAAATCATTTATTTAAAAAAATATATGTAATACATTACATAATAAACATTTAAAAAGTGCAAAACTTAAAAGTACTGGTACATATAAGGTGCATTTTTATTGCTATACTTATATTCTATTAAGAAAGTACAAAAAATATTGCATAACTAAACAGAGAAATTTTAGATTCTATAAAAATATAACTATAAAATAAAGTAACCTAAAAGAAATTTTTCTTTCTAACTTTGATTTCCGCAAATGTTTTTATTACATCTTTTAAGTTAACTTGATCAGCAATTGAATGCTCAATCGCTAAAATGGCCAACCCATTAAGACGATTTTGCGTTGTGATTGAACGTAAAAGATTCTTAATCAATTTCAATTTGGAAAAACTTCTTTCTCCACTTGCAACAGTTATTGGTATACACAGCAATACTCTTAAGGAAACACTTAGGTTTGGGGCACAATTTAACATTGTTATTAATTTTAGAACAGTGCTTGGGCTTTCTTTTTTGCCCATAAGCCCAGATACTGCACAAATTTCTTCTGCTAATTCTACCCCATTAATATCAACAGAATGCAATGTGTTAAAAGATTTTCTTTAGACATGCCCTTTAAATCATATATATTATATAAAAATTGAAAATAATTACTATGGTGACTAAGTTGTTTAAATCTAGTATCTATTGCATTTAGTGCCTGGTCAATTGTAAAATAAAAAAAATCTACCTTATAATTTTCTTTAGGATCCTCGATCGGTTCATCTCGAGCTTCGTATGAGAAATTCCTTTTTTTTCTTCTTACGCGGTGTCGTGGTATTGTTGATTCAAAATTGGCTTCAACGTCAATTTCGTCAGCCAGTTCTCTCGCATCAACAATAGTTTCATTAAAAGATTTATCCGATCGAAGATCCTGAAAAAACTTTTTGCAATTTTGCAAAAGATCAAGTGCAGATGCTAGATCATAATCTTTTGTCTGCAATAATTTGCTTATTGGATTAATACAGTTTAAAATTTTATACCAAAGAACTATTGAACACAAAAATTTAAATTGTTTAATACAACTTAATAAACCCGAGGCTTCGTCCCTTATTAAATTATCAATTTCTTCATTCTCATAAATGCTTAGCAAGGCTTCGTATACGCCTCCGATATAAAATCTTAAAGGCTTTAAAGCCCCAATCTCTAGTATCACTTAATGGTTTTAAAGTCAAACCCTGGACATGTTTTAGAAGAATTGCCCAGCGAAAAGTAGATGCTGAAAAAAATACATATATTTTTTGAATCATATTAATGAAATTAGCGCCTTCCAAAGATGCTTTTACCATATCGTTAACTACTAGATTGAGAAAGTGACTACTACATGGAACGTAGAAAGCTCGCGGATTTAGGTTCTTGATCCTAGATTGCACTCCTGATTTATCGCCCCGCATATTAGACCCGTTGTCATATCCCTGTCCTCTTATATCCTGTAAATTTAAACCCAAATTATTACGTTCTGCAATTATAATTTCAAACATTTGCTTCCCTGTAGACCTTTCAACTGGAAGAAAACCCAAAAAGCTTTCCTTAATTTTAATTTCAACCTCATCCTGATTGGAATCAGTTTTTTTAGAAATATCAGCAGTGCAATCTAAAATTATCGAATAATATTTGGCTTTTTTTATTTCATTAATAATGTAAGATTTCACACTTTGATGCAACAGGTCTATTATCTCGTTTTGAATATTTTTCCCAAGATAGTGAGCTTTCGTTTCTTCTTTTTTAAGCACCCTACGTACGTGTTCTTCCATGACGGGATCAAATTCAGATAGCAGCTCAACTATTTTTAAGAAGTTACCGTTATTATGCTCAAACAGCTTGTCGCTTGTACCTTGGAGAGCCAGACAACTTTTACCAAGCATTTTAGTGATTGCTATGATTCTTAAAAGCACTTCTTGCCAATGGTTTATTTCAGCGTTAACAAGTCTTTGGGAATCCGCATCTATAGTTTTACAACACTTTAATCTTAGGTTCAGTTCCAGAAAAGATTTTTGGGACTGAATATGATTTTTAGAAATTTCGTGGTCTTTTAGAGTTTGATTCAGATGCTTCCAACTTTTAAACCCCTCCTTTGAAAAGGAACTAAGTACACAGCCAAAAATTTTGCAGCAAAAGCAATATACGCAATTTTTTGAGACAGAGTACACTAGCCAGTCTCTTAAAATTTGCTCTCCAGACTTAATTAAATTAGACAAGTACTGCACTTTTTTGTGCTCATTTAAGATCTAGGGGAACGATTAAGCAGTTTTATATCTTTTTTTTATATTTATAAATTATGTAATAGTAGTAAAATAGTAACGAACCTACCACACCTGATACCTTTCAAATTTGAAAAAGTATAAGTACTTGCATTTTACACAATTTTGCTTCAAAATCTAAAATGGTATAAAATAGGGCAATTTTTCTTGTCCAATTTAGTCAGATCATGCATAGATTTATTCTAGAATGATCAATGTTTAAATAAATATTTTATTTTAATTTTATAAAATACCTAACAAACTTTTGCTATTTTTAAGAAAATTTTATTTATAAAACTAGGTAAAAATATTCGTAGCTTTACTCAAAAAGGATCGCATCCAGTAGTTGATAATAAAAAAAAGAATCAGGGTCTATTGGTCAGTAAAAGGCAAGAATTATTCAAAAAAAATCAAGCTTTAGGGTATTCTGTACATTTCATAACCTTTTTTAAGATATTTGAAAAAGCTCCTTCGCAGATGAAAATTAAATTTTAAAGACGATTTTTTAACGAAACATAAACAAATTTCAGTCCTTTTAAAATTATCAAAACAAATCTTTTAACTTTTTAATTAATTTATCTGTTTTGTTCAAAAATCGTTTTCAAAATTTAATTTTCATCTGAGAAGGAGCTTCTTCAAATACCTACCTTGAAAAAGATTATGAAATCTAAATGAAAGTTTGTTTTTAACACGCTTATATTAGCTTCACCTATATGTTTGTTTGCTTGTCTGTCTGTTTGTAACGACTTCTTTGAACAAGCATGCGCGCGGTCGGCGATACATACATACAAGATACGGCGCATTTGGGATCCAATGCCTATCCTCCAGACCGAGTAAGTCCTTTCCAATTTTAGTTCCAAATAAACTGTCATATTATTTTTGCAAGGAAAACCATCATATTTTTGATTGTGACGAATTTAAGGCATTAGATATTTCAAGTAGAACAAGTCAATTATTTGAAGCTATGTAATAACTGTTTCGATCCTACCCATTTGAAAAAAGCGCGGGGTGCTTTGTGCCATATTTTTCATTCATCGAGCACCCCACGCTTTTTTTACAATACTAATCTTTTTCGTTTATTTATATTTTCTGCCTATATTAAGAATTATTTTTCGTTTTTTAGTTCGATTGATCATTAAAGCGTTTTTTCAGTTTTTTTAAAACTATATTTATTTTTTAATAATTTTTGCCCTTTACTGATCAAAATACCCTAATTTCGTAGATTCGCTAAGTTAACGGTTAACTTACCTTAAAAAATTACAAATCACACTGATTATTGAACCAGAACAGTATATACAATTGAGAGTTGCACTTGTTATCACCACCGACGAATGAGCAAAAATAATACTATTCTGTTTCGAGGCGGTTCTCGAGGAATTCCTTGAACACAGGATTGAATTGGGGATCATTGGGGGATTGGAATGTGGATTGGAGGTGCTGACCAAAGAAATCGGCCTTTCCTTGGTCGGAGGAGATTAGGTTGCCCTGGGGGTCGGTTAGATGAGATTTCGGGTTAGCTTTCCTTCTGGTCAGTCTATCAAACTGTTGCCAAAAGCGTTTACCGTCACGATAGTCTAACTGGGAAGTGGCTTTAGCCCAGGAATCTTCTGTGTGTTTATTGGTTTCTCGCCTGATTAAGGCGTTAAGGCGTTATATTCGGTTTTGAGAGCCGGATCCTAGATCTCAAGAATTGACGATAGATTCGTCTCTTCTCTTTGATCCAGTTCACAATGTGTCGTCAGTGGTTTTTTGAAATGTCGATATTTTTAAGTGGAACTGAGGTGTCGACCGCTTCCGTAATTACGGAGGTTAGGTCCTAACGGCTCTCTCGAGATCTTGGGTGGTTTGAAGTTCGGGTGAAGGAAGATTGTTGGAGATGTGTTCGGCGAACACATTCCAGTCTGCATTTGAAAAATCTTTAATGATTGTGTTTTGAGGAGGTATTGGGGGAGCTGGACAAAATGAGGTTTTGACCAGAAGAGGAATATGATCGGAAGTGATTGTGGTGCCTAGAAAGCACTCACGGTCGAAGTAGTGAGCTATTGGTTCTGAAACTATTACATGATCTATTATGGAGGCACCTAGGTGGTCGAAATACGTGGGTTGTGTATTGACGATCATCAACAAAGGCAATTGCAACAGAGCAGATGATAGCCTGTTGCCGTTTCCATTTGTTGCGGTGTCACCGAATTGAATATGGCGGGCATTGAAGTCACCTAAGATGACTGCATTTGGGAGGCTGGAGGCACACTAATAGGTCATCGGAAAGTGATTGTGGCCGGGTGGATTGTAGGATATGAATACTATAGGAGTTAAGTGCACCGTTGCAGCGACACATTCGAGTTGCTGCAGGTGCGCGAATTGAAATGGAGTGGAGCGGAAACAGTTTTGATTAGGAGGGCGGTTCCATGCGCGCTATCGTTACGGAAGGTATTATAGGTGTTAAATTGTGTGCATTTGTGTGAAAGTTTGGTCTCAGTGATTGAGAGGACGTGAACGTTGTGCGGTGAAGAAAGTGTTTTAGTAGGGAACGTTTCCGGCGAACGCCCCTGGCATTAATGGCCCTGTTAGGATATCCATTGGGAATAAAGGCGTTTAAGGAAGGGTTGGCGGACTACGGCGACCTTCCTTCGCGTACCGGCTACGCAGACGTTGATCTGCCGTTGGAAGAAGTTGAGGATAGGGATTAGGGTTCGGAAAACACGGCGTTGGTGGGTGGGAAACAGGTCTAGGAGAGCGTTTGTGAGGACTTGGATAAAGGATTTGATGGAGACGGGATCGGTGTCATAGGCTTGAGGTGGATGGTGTCTTGAGTCAGACTCGTCAGACATGATGGGATCGAGGATTGCCATCTGTGACGGAGTACTGGGAGGTTCCCCGCTTCCGGCACTTAAAGGAGTAGGATGGGCTTCCCGCAGTTGTTACACTTTGGGTTCGCCGAGGTTTTCTGGATCTGGGCTTCCCCACAGTTAGGGCCCGGATGGATTACACTCCTCCCGGTATGCCCCTTGCGGCAGGTGGAGCAATACTTCGGGAGCGGTTGAGGGATTAGGGAGGGTTCGAAAAGCGTCGCCCGAACATGACGACACCTTGTGGGGAAGGTACTGGAGAGTTTTGGGAAGGGTGATGATCCGGTCGAGGGAGGTAGGGGTGTTTGTGGCCTTTGAGATGATACGAACGGCCTTCTTCACTCTTGGAAGTTCGGTCCATCGAGGATCTCTTGGCTAGGATGTCCTTATCTACGTGACGAATCACGCAGGAAAAGGAGGGAGCTCTAGGAGGGTGTTTGTACGGGGCCGGAGGTTGAGTAAGGGAAACAGGATCGGAAATGGTGTCGCAGCTGCGGTACCATCCGGAAAGGAGAGGATGTCTCTAAGAACAGGTGGGTTTGTGGTTGAACGTCAAGTTCAACCACGGAAAGGATTTGAAGGAGTTGAATAAGGATTTTTGTGGTTTGGTTTGGGATTTGCGGTGCAATATCTCGAGGATTGGGGTGGTAGGTATAGGATTGGTTGAAGGGGTTTGGACTCGGCAGGTGTAGGTGGTTGAGGGTGTGGCTAGGAGAGGGGTATGTGGGTGTGCGGGTTATATCAGGACAGGTGTTGTGTGAGCGGTGTAGGTAGGCAGGTTTGTGAGCGGTTTGAATGGTTTTGTGGAAGAGGTGGATCGTGTGGAAATGTATGAATGTGTGGATGTGGTGGATATGGAAGATGCGTTTGAGTGGGAACATGTGCGTGAGGATGGTGGTGGTGAGATTAGGATTTGTGAATAGGAAGTGGTTGGCGGTGTAGGTGGACGGGTGTCGCCGGGGTTAGAGGACACAACTTTGACAGTAGCTCGGTGGCGACCTTGCTTAACCATCTCGGTTGCGCTGTTAGTATTAGTTTTGTGAATGAGGATAAAATTAAAAATTAAATCTGTTTTATCGAAAGGCCGGGTCTCTGCCGAGGTGCAGCCTCACACCCCGAGGAAAAAAGGCTTGGAAATCAGAGACCCAATTCGAAACGGAGGAAATGCACAGTTAAATAAAAACAACAAAGTAATTAAATTAAAATTCTTTGTTAATGATGCCTATTAGCCTATTCGTGTTGACCTTGACCCGACGACGATCCTGCTGTTGGCGGTGTCCTAGATGTTCCTGAAATTTTCCGCTGCTGCTGCTATATTCCGGCGGCTCCTGCTTGCGGCTAGGGTGTGGCTCCTCTACTGATGACCGCTTCTTCGTATTATCTGTATGCAAGCAGTGACAGATCTACCTCCGAAGCGGCGAAGAGCACGATGCCGGAACGAAGGGGAGAGGATGTCTCTAAGAGACAGGTGTGGTTGTGGTTGAACGTCAAGTTCAACCACGGAAGGTTGAGGGATTTGAAGGAGTTGAATAAGGATTTTTGTGTGGTTATGGTTTTCGGGATATTGCGGATGCAATATCTCGAGGATTGGGGGTGGGTAGGTATAGGATTGGGTGAAGCGGGTTTAGGACTCAAGGCAGGTGTAGGTGGTTGAGAAGGTGTGGCTAGGAGAGAAGGTATGTGTGCGTGTGCGGGTGTAGGTATCAGGGCAGGTGTATGTGTGTGAGCGGGTGTAAGTAAGAGTGCAGGTTTGTGAGCGGGTTTGAATGGTTTTGTGGAAGAGGTGGATCGTGTGGAGATGTAAGAGTGTGTGGATGTGGTGGATATGGAAGATGCGCTTGAGTGGGAACGTGTGCGTGAGGATGGAGGTGGTGAGATTAGGATTTGTGAGTAGGAAGCGCATGGCGGTGTAGGTAGGCGGGTGCCGACAGGGTTAGGGGACACAAGTTTGACAGTAGCTCGGTGGCGACCTTGCTTAACCATCTCGGTTGCGCTGTTAGTTATAGGTTTGAATAGATTAAGAAGAAAATAAAATCGTTTATGAAAAGGCCGGGTCTCTGCCGAGGTGCAGCCTCACACCCCGAGGAAAAAAGGCTTGGAAATCAGAGACCCAATTCGAAATGGAGGAAATACACAGTTAAAATAAAATAACAAAGTAATTAAATTAAATTTCTTTATTAATGATACCTATTACTGTGTCCTTGACCTGACGACGATCCTGCTGTTGGCTTTGTCCTGGATACTTCTGGAATTTTCCGCTGCTGCTGATATTCCGGCGGCTCCTGCTTGCGGCTAGGGTGTGGCTCCTCTACTGATGACCGCTTCTTCGTGTTATCTGTATGCAAGCAGTGACAGATCTACCTCCGAAGCGGCGAAGATCACGATGCCGGAACGATGAGCGAAAACGCGAAAAAACGCTAGGTTCTTTTTTGTGAAGTTAAGCGATTGTAATAAAAATCACAAAGCGCTTAAGCTGGGTAGAGGCTTACGTTTGAAGGTTCAAACTGCTCTGTGCTATTCTGTAATAAGACAGCCCTTTTATAATTGAAGACAATAAACAAGTCATTTCTTGTCTAATCCAGACAAGTTCATGCGGCACCCTGCTTGCTGATTTATATGGTATATATGCGATGCGCGGTTATATTAGGTAGTGTATACAAATAACACCCGTGTTCCTTATTTAATAATTATTATTGAATGATTAATTATTTTTTCGTAATTATACCTATTTTCTTTACAACTACAGTAGAATCCGGTTGTAACGAACCACAAGGGACTTGAAAAAGAAGTTTGTTATATCCGAAGTTCGTAATAAACGATAAAAGAAAAAAGTTACATACATATTTTATTTTTACGATGCATTAATAAATCACTATATTAAACAATATTTACACATTTATGAGTTAGTTTTTGTTAAAAAAGTCTGTAATTTTCGATTGTTTATTATATTTCGTCGACCAAAACAGTTTATCCACACAATTTTCGATTTACATTTTTGCTTGAGTGATTTACTTTCGTTTTTCTGTCCCGGTTAAATTAGCACACACAAAAACTGTTACCCGCTCTTTTGATAATTTGCCGCCTACACATTTTTCACCTTTAATTTAAAAAAGTAGCCCAGTTTCGTCGCCATTATTACTAAAATTACCCTTGATATTAGGCCACTTATTGTTTAACTAGTCTGTTAATTGATTTATTTGATTGACAAGTTGATTAGGAAAAAGGTCAGCGTGTAGAGTATTGTTAAAATACATAATTACCCTTTAGGATTAAAGATTTAAACACCAATTAGGAAAGTATTTAGGCAGGCATTTCTAAGAAAAGAATTACAAAAACCTTATCTTTGCACATCAAATAATCTACGTACCTGTTATTTATTTTACTGGCAGAATACTTGCTTACTTTTGTGTAAAATTTAACGGACGGAAACAATTTTTCCGAACGTCATATCCGAAAGTTCGTTGTTTACGGGTTTATTATAACAAACAATATTTATAAGGGATCTTATGGATAGTGTGACGGTAAAGTACGTTATACCCGGAAGTTCGTTATAAGCGGGTTCGCTATAAGCAGCTTTGACTGTATATAGATGAAAAACAAGTATTTTAACTTTCTTGTAAAAACAGTGATAAGAAATGTTTTTACAAATGAAAGGCGGCATGCTATTATTATTAATATTTTCTCACATTCTGAGAGTAAAAACCCAAAATGCAACCACATTCTGTTTCATCAAAAATTCCCTGGGCAAATTCGCCATGCAATTTCCAGACAAACCTTTTCTAAATTTCGCCTTAAAGGCGGAGATGTTTACAAGGACAACGTACGTTGTAAGAGGATATCCACTTTGAAAACAAAAAATTTGAGGCGATTTGGTTCAAACATTCCAACAATTTATGAAATCCTACTGTTGTTTGTATAGGTCTCCCAATGATAACAACTTTCAAGATCTTTTTGATTACTTTAGTCTGAAAATAGACCACCGCTTATCACAGTTTCCATCTTACGATATTTGAATTTTGGGAGATTTTAATACCCACAACTCTAATTGGCTTCGATTTTCGTCTACTACTAATCCAGCAGGTCATAGTGCAGAAGCATTTACTGTATCCTGTGATCTCACAGAAATTATTTCCGAACCAACCAGAATCCCTGACAACCCTAACCATACTCCACATCTCTTGGACCTATTGCTTACAACTAACCCACTTTTCTATAAAAAAGAGTCCTTTCTCCACTTGATTAATCAGACCACTGCCTAATCGAAATTACTTCCTCTGTACCCAATCCCACTGTTACTCAAAAAACAGATAAAACTATGTGGTGTTTTAAATCAGCTAACTGGAGCGAACTGCGGTATTTGTTTGCAACCTTCCCCTGGCGTGAGTATTGCTTTAAAGTTTAAACGGCCCTTCTCTTCAAACATTGCTCTTTCAATAACTGAAGTTATCTTGATGGGTATGGAGTTATACATTTCCAAAAAACATAATCGTGTAGGTCATGCCCCATCCCAATCCTGATTTAATAGGGCTTGCACTGATGCATTATCGCAAAAGCATAAATTATATACCAAATGGAAATCAAATAAATCTATCGAAAATCACGCCAACTATATTGCCGCAAGGAATATTTGCAAAAGCATTATCACCACGGCCAAAAAGATGTTTGAAGAACGTAAATGCAAAGAATTAGTCTCATGTCCCTTGGGTGGTCGTAAATATTGGTCATTAGCTAAAGCCACCACTAAAACTTTAGTACCTCTTCCTTTCCTCCCATGACGTCTCGCGACGGAGCTTTAGTAGCAGATGCTGTTGCAAAAGCCAACCTCTTTGTCGATTATTTGCATCAAATTCACGTCACAATGATTCTGGTAAAACTGTACCGTCGCCCAAATCTACTCCATACACTATTAAACCATTCCACTTCGTTAGAAGCTCCTAGAATCAATAATCAATAAACTCGACTCAAACAAGGCGACTGGCCCTGACGGTATTACAGATATCGTCTTTAAAAAATGCTACCCGAGCTAGTACCTGTATTGTTCAAACTCTTTTCGATCTCCATGTCATCTGGAGAGTTTCTCTCATCGTGGAAATTGGCAAATGTCCAACCTATTCCTAAAAAAGGCGACAAAACCGATCCCTCAAACTATCCACTAAAAGCTATCACTTCCATTCTCTTGAAAAACATGGAGAAAGCCATCAACTATCAACTAATTTCGTTTCTCGAGTCCATTAAACTCTAAAACGATCACCAGTATGGATTCAGACAGAGTCTTTCAACGGGTGATCTTCTTTCATATGTCACCCAACTTTGGAAAACATTAGAGCCGGTGAAACAGTCGTAGTAACTTTAGATATTTCAAACGCTTTTGACCAGGTTTGGCACAAGTGCGTCCTTGCCAAGCTCACTTCATTCGGCTTATGCGATACGCTTGTCAATTGGATATTCAACTTTCTTGGCAAAAGACGCTTACGCGTTGTGTCCCTGGGAAGGAATAATCTACTCACGTTCAACACCGACAAAACGCAGTGTTGCCTTGTGTCCGCCAAGAAAGACCGATCATTTCCTGCTGTAAATATGAATGGCTTAGAAGTCAAGTTTTCAAACTCTATTTCTATGTTAGGGATGTCCATATCATCGAACCTTTCTTGGGTTGATCACCTTTTGTCAGCCAGCAAAATAGTTCCGTAAACTGGGCTTTACAGATATAAACAGTACTTCACATCGCAACAACTCCATTTACTGTATAAGGTTCAAATTCGACCTGATCTGGAATACAATTCCCCCTCTGGGTCAGTGCTCCCCCATACGCCCTTGATATGGTAAACCGTATCCAAAAAGAGCTATAAGGCTTAAAATTTCCCGTGTCTGACTTCTGACCTACAGCCTCTTGAGCATAGAAGAATAGTTTTGGTTCTTTCCTTGTTCTATCGCTACTACCATGGCAACTGTACCTCCGAAATACACTCCTTAATACCTTTGCAGGTCATCTTCGCTAGGAGCACTCGGTTTGCCAATTCACACCATAATTACGCACTCAAAATTCCATTGTGTCACACTAAACGGGCTCAATCTACATTTTTCCACACGGCAACCCAGTTCCTGTTTTCCTCCAAACTTTTTGACTTAAGTCAATTTAAGATAGCCATTCATAAACATTTATCGGCAGCCTAACAATATCCCTAAACCCTCCTAGTGTTCCTGAGTGCTTTAACACGTTAGGCAAATCTTAGCCTGTTCGGGAATACTATAAGTAAAAAAAAACATAAATTTGGATTTAAGTGAAATATTATTAGGAGACCGTATAGTGAACATCGGGTATTTTATAGAAGAATGTAAACATTTAGGGCGGCACGACATGGTATGTACTATGTTAAAAATGAAATACCAAAAAGAAATTAGAAAAGCGTGAGTTCTTGTTTTTATTACTTTTGTGATGCTTGTGAGAAATTTTTAAAAATATATTCTCATCCATGAAATAAACGAACTGGGGCAAACAAAATGATTGCTTGGGGAGCAAATGCAATTGGCATCAGAAATTATCAAACGCAAAAATATTTAAGTTGTCTAGATATTCCTATGATGACTAGCAAGTACTTTAGAAAAATGGAACATTTGGTAGGTCAAGAGTGGGAAAAAGTATTGCAACAACAAATATCTCAAGCAGGCACGGAGGAAAAACAACTAGTCTCAATGCGGAAAACCTTGAGGAGGACATTCCGTTTGTGACAGTATCATCGATTACGGCGATTCAAGTGTGTATGCCAATAATAGAACTTGTGTATTATGGTCGTTTCGTAATCAAACTTGAGTATGCTAATCATATCACAAGGTGCTACACATCTCAATTACATAAAATTACAACAAAGACATCGCATGAAGTAGAAACACGACGTATTATGAAACAGCATATTCCTCGTTTAGCGTCGTCGTTCGGTCTGCGATAAGCAACAATACAAAATCGGGTTCAAATGCACAACAACTGCGCGAAGATTTGAAAAATAGACCCTATCGTGTTTTGGGTATCACCTCGATTAAAACAAACGCAGATGTTTTCTGATATATGCTCTGCATTAGAGTATGTTGTCAGTAGAACTCATCGTCTGATTACCAATAGTACTACGAATTATGCAGAACCTTACATGTCCCTTGTATGGAAATTTTCGGGTTGAAAACGAATTATTGCCAGAGGGGTTTATACCTTAGACGTTATGTAGCAGCCGGACTGTTGTATAATAATGACCCTTCTTGGCATTCATCCGTTGTGAACCATTACAGTCACAATTATTTGTCGGCCTTTCGTAAAAAGAAGGCTTTAATAACTGAGATAATAATATGAATAAAAATCCAAAATGTTCATAAAGAAAGGGACTGCATTTTGACACCCGTTGACATCCCCTGTTGTAGTTGCTGCATTCTACAGGGCGTTTCAAATTTCGGGTAAAACATCTTCAAATTTATGCACCCCGTATATTTTCAAATTTAACTCTACATCAAAATTTCAACCACAAAAGAATTGACCTGCAGTTCACAAAAAGAATCATCAAAATCAAATGAGTGGTTCAAGAGATAACCACTTTTGAAAATGTGACAAATTTTTGGTGGCCGGATTTTTTTGATGGTCAGTGAATGATTAAAATATTTATCACTTAAGTTTTTAGATTGTGTATTTCAATATAATTAAAGACAGTAAAGGTGCATATTCCCACTTTTTTCAAAAAATGACTTTTTTGTACATTTTGTCTTCTATTAACCCAATCTTCTGAATAAACCAGGATTGTCAATTTCGCAATATTAAGGGATTTTTTGTTGATAAAGGTGCTATGTCATCCAAGCATTCGCTATTTATTAGTTGATAAAGGTGTTATGTTCAACGTAAGGACATAGCACCTTTATTCACTCAATTTTCGGATAATTTTTCGCATGTGCTATGTCATGTTCTTCTTAAAGAAGCCATTCCGTGATAATTCGCCATATTCTTCAAAATTTTGAAAAAATGTATTTTGTTTTCGATCACAAGCAAGAGCCAAAAATCGATAACTTTTACATATCTTGTTATAAATTTTCTTTTGTAGTAGACATTTATACTTCTGCAAATATGTTAAAATGATTAAACGGTATTATTTGGGACCTGTTCGATAGTTTTTCAAATAAAACTACGTAGTATAATTCTTTGGTGATTTCTACAGGGTGCATAAAAAATCGACATTTTCGTTTTATAGCAGTTTTAATTATGGAATTAGAACACCCTGTATTGTTCAAAATTTTGAAAAGTAATTTAATTTGTTTGTAACCATTTGTTAACTAATAATATTGAAATAGTCAACTACATCTTAAAATTATTATTGATTAGCATGATGTTACCAAATGAAAAAAATAAATAATTTTTGATCTCCTGTATATAAAAAAACAGATTGTTACATTTGCTTGAATTTTTGACAAAAGGATTTTATTTATTTTAGATAAAAATTACAAATTATAAATTAACTCCATTTTGATGGCCACTTTTTTGTAAATAATAACCGAGCTTCTAGCGTAGTGGTGACACGACCTGCCTAGCATTCGGGAGGTAATGGGTTCGATTCCCGTTACCGTCTACCTTGTATGAGGTTTTTCATTTTCCTCATAACATGTAGCGGCATGGTCAGGTATATGCACACCATTGCGGCTGCTTAGGGAATGCTGGGTAGTACTTTCCCCTCAGATACCTAACTCCGTTTTCCGATCCTATCCTGACCACAATCCTTAATCCCACCATGCATATATACGTAATTAAAATTTTATTAATTTTATTAAATACATAAATAAAAAGTTTACCTGTAGGATTTGAACCCCGACCTGTATTTTAGAGTACCGCGCTAACCAACTGCGCCATCAAGGTTCGAGCACCAATCGATGCAAACTTTGTCTTTATGTATGTAAAACTGATGTTAATTATAAATGTAATTGAACTTATTCGTTCATAACAAAAACTTATAATAATTTAATATTAGTCAAGTTGCTTTGGTATGTGTGAATCCTTGCGATATTGCAGGCTCACATTCCATTAATACAAGTAACTTGATTGTAATCTCATTCACATATTTACCTTTGAACTTATTCGTTCATAACAAAAACTTATAATAATATATACGTAATGTATGTATGTATGCTGGGAATCCATGATTGTGGCTGAAGGAGCTCGGAAAGCTCGAGCAGCCCGCCCTCCCCCTTGAGGAGGGAATAAAAAACGTGGCCTTTTCCTTTTCCTTTTGTAAATAATAATATTAGGAACTACAATAGATTAAAAAAACGAAACTTTTTTGAAGGATTTTAGAAAAAATGAACTACAGGTAGGTATTGTAGTAATTACTTTTCGAGCGGCGTAATATATTTTTTAAATAAAATGCATCTTGGTTTTCATAACATTAAAATAATTTTTTTCTCTTTCTCAGCTGTGTCCTTCACAACCAAACCTTAAGGCGCATTCAAAGTCAAGACACTGCCAACATAAATAAGGCGGCAAATTTAAAACATCAAGAAAAATATTACAGTTCGTCCATCCTGACGTTTGATTGTCCTCAATCAAAATAATTACAAATAAAAGTAAACATTACATAAGACATCCTAATGTTAATTATAATCTTAATAGTTACGTAAGGATATAAATGGTTCAGTATAATAATTCACCTCCATAAATAACTATACATATCTTAAATATACTGAAATTGGCATAAACTTAAGATTCATAAGAAAAGTATTTTTACTTAACATAACACCTTATATTGAATACCTACATAACCTAAGAAGTACAAAAAATCATAATGGTATTCAACAATCAAAAAGTACACGTAAGTATCATAAATCATAAGGTAATTTTGACCATAACATAAATCATTATAAACATAAGTTCCGTAGGTACATAAGAATCATAATTTGCAGTAAACATAAGTTTTCATAAGTAAAGACAAGTTAAGTATATTAGATAAATGAGTTTTAATACAAGTAAAATAATAATCATAGACAATGCATCCTAGCCAACCAAATAAGGTACATAAAACAAGTCATTTATTAATTTCGTTTTGCCAAAGCCTCATTCTTGAGGGTGCGACAATTCCTTCATAAGGTATTTGTGTAACTTGAAATCCCTCGACATCAGTTATGACATATCTATCATTACTTAAAATTTCCTTTATGACATAAGGTCCACGATACTTCGGGAGTAATTTTTTATTTACACCTGCAGAGGTATCATTATTAACAACCATTATTAAATCTCCAATTTTATATGAATAGGGCTCTTTTCTTCCTTTGTCAAAGTAAGTTTTATTATAATTTTGGGATACCTTTATTTTTTCTGCTGCTTTTTCTCTGATTAACGATAAATCCCTTACCGGTGTCTCTAATATACTAGTCAAATATTCACGTAAATTATCATTAATCTTTCCCCTTTGATTAATCCCAAATAGGAGCATACTTGGTGTTTGACCAGTAGAAGAATTCACAGAATTATTTATTGCAAACTCAACATCTCCTAAAACTTTATCCCATTTGTTAGCGCTATCTGCTAATTTAGCACACATTGACCTAATTGTCTTATTAATAACCTCAACCTGTCCATTAGCTTGGGGCATACCAGTGGCCATCAAAACATGCTGAATATCATACTCTTGTAAAAAACATTTAAATTCGTCAGAGGTAAAACAACTACCTCTGTCAGAAATTATTCTTAATGGTTTATTATATTGACCAAAATAAACTTTTAAGTGCTTGATAACCTGACTAGTTTCAGTTTTAGAACAAGGGTACAACTTAACAAATTTAGTAAAGGCATCTATAATAACAAGAATGTGCTTATGTTTATTGTGAGTTTTCTCCAACGGCCCATAATGATCTACATGAATGGTATTAAATGGCAAATCCCCCTTTGGTATATTATGTAAAAACCCTTCTTTACGATTGTTACCAGATGAGAATACAATACACTTTAAACAACTAGCTACATAATTTTTTACTTTCTGCTTTAATTCAGGAAACCAATAAGACCTATTAATAAGTTCTATAGTTTTGGCTACACCTATATGACCAACCTGATCATGATAAGTATGTATAACTTGTTGTTCCATACTTTTTGGTACAAAAAATAATAAATGCTGTCTGCTTTTTCTATAAACTAAACCATCCCTAAGTTCAAATAATTTACTCTCACCCTTCTCTAAATTTTCCCTAATCTGTACTATCTCTTTATCTTGGTCTTGCTTGATACTTAAAACTCTCTCAAAACTATTATCTTCTATAACTAAAATATTTCTACGACTTAAAGCGTCTGCATGTATCATATGTTTATTTGACCTGTGTTCTATAGTATAGGAATAATTTTGAAGTACTAAGGCCCAACGCATAATGCGAGGATTAATCTCTTTTCTCTGAAGAGCCATCTTAAGGCTATTGCAATCTGTAAAAATTTTGAATTCAATACCTTGTAAATAAATTCTAAATCTTTGTAAAGCGTAGACAATCGAAAGCATTTCTAATTCAAACGAATGATATTTAGATTCAACCGGTGTTGTACGTTTACTAAAATATAATACAGGGTGAAAACAACCATCGGATTGTTTCTGTAGTAAAATTGATCCGAAACCATGTGAAGAAGCATCACAATGTAACTGAGTTTCTAGCTGGTGCTTATAAATACATAAAATTGGCTTATTAACTAATAAATTTTTTAAATGCTCAAAAGCATGCATTTCTTCTTCCCCAAATTTGAATACAGCATTTTTCTTTAGTAAGTTATACAATGGTTTAGCTATCAATGCAAAACTTTGTATAAACCTACGAAAATATGAGGCAAGTCCAATAAAACTTTGAACCTCTCTGAAATTTTTAGGTATCGGAAAATCTACAACAGCTTCAATATTTTCTTTGCTGGGACTAATTCCATTAAGATTTATTCTATAACCTAGGAAAACTATTTCATTATACAAAAAGAAACATTTCTCAAGTTTCAGTGATAACAAATTTTGGTTTAATAATTCAAAAACCGTTTTTAAAATAGATAAATTCTCAGAAATTGTTTCTGTCGCTATTAACAGGTCATCAATATAAATGCAAATCTTATTTTCACTCAACAAGGGTTTAAAAATTGTATTAATGTATCTCATAAATATGGCGGACTATTTTTTAATCCGAATGGAAGCCTAAGGTATTCGTACTGCCCATTGTGAGTAATAAATGAAGTTAATTTAACTGACTCCTCTGCTATTTTAACATGGTGAAATGCACTCTTAAGGTCAAGTTTTGTAAAATAATGTTTATCTTTCATTTTGTCAATCTGGTCGTCTATTAAAGGAAGAGGAAAATTGTCACGCATAGTAATTTTATTCAATTCTCTGAAATCTACACATAATCTATAACCGTTTGGTTTTTTATTTACTAATACAATTGGACTGCTATACTCGGAGTTACTTTTCCTAATAATATTTTGGTTTAATAGATCATTAATGATTTTTTCTACTTCATTACGTTCAAAATAAGACAGTCTACGAGGCCTGAAATAAAAAGGTGGAATTCCTTCCTTAATAATTATTTTAGCTTCAGATTTAACAAAAGGTTCATTCGGTTTTTCAGCCTCTAGATAATGTGATTTAAAAATATTTGTTACCTCAGCTTTTATGTTTATAGGTAAAGAAGGTTCAATATTTAAACTAACATCAGAATCATCATAAATATCCTGAATTAACATTAAGTCGTTCATGTCAAATTCTGAGATTTCTTCTACTTTTTCATTTCTTAAAATCTGCACCCCGTTATCCATAAAATGAACACTTTTTATTTTGGGATTAGTCATAAAATTTCTACCTAATAAGCACTCAAATGACATAGTATTCTTTGGTACAACATAAAAATCAACTTTATAATCAAAACTATCAACATAAATAGTGTCAGAAAACATACCTAGTATTATCAAGGATGAATTATTAATACCTTTAAAAATGACATCAGATTCGGAATGAGGTTGAATTAAATCTCGAGGTACTGCTGACTCACTTATTAGATTGACAGGACTACCACTATCTAGAATACATTTTAAATTACATTTTAGAACATAAAAATCACCATTTAAGTAAAAAGGTTTACATAAAACTTTATCTTCCAATAAATTTAATGAACTAGAAGTTGTTGCACGATTCTCTATTTTTTGTGGACAGTCTTTTATTTTATGATCCATTTTACCACAACTAAAGCATGACCCTTTCTCTCTTCGTGGCCGGATACAATCCTGAATACGGTGACCTTCTCCATTGCAGTTGTAACATTTCAAT
Organism: Vesta saturnalis; assembly: GCA_036346205.1. NCBI lineage: Eukaryota > Metazoa > Arthropoda > Insecta > Coleoptera > Lampyridae > Vesta > Vesta saturnalis. The sequence goes on along the minus strand of JARFJB010002087.1, from coordinate 5,253,325 downwards.
GTGAAGTTGGACTTACTTGTCTGATGGATAGATTTAACAAAGTTACCTCTCTTTGTTTGATACCTTGAACTTGGAACTTCAGTTTCCTCCTTTGTAATATTTCCCATAAGATTATATAAATCACCTAGCGACTTAATCTGGGCCTGAAACATTTTAATTTGGTTTTGAAGAATTTTATCTTCGAACCCATCAATAACGTATTGGGATTAACTCGTTGTCAGGAACTTCTGCGTTATTTCCTAATGTAACTTTTTCATGATAATAAGTAGTAAACTGTTCATTTTTTTTCTCCATTTCCGTTTCTCCATTTCTCTTCTTAAATAAATTAAATCCTTACCAACATTAAACATTTTTCTCATCTCATTTTTTAGGGTCGCCCAATCCATTAATACAAATTCACTTTTACTTAAATACCACTTCTTCGCTTGACCCACAAATTTCCCCATGGCAATAACCTGAATGACTTCATCTTTTATTTGGTACACTCCTTGTATAGAATCAACTCTCCCCAACCATACTGTAACATTTTCAGATCCACTAAATTCCGGTAATAATGCTGATATTTCACTATTAGAAGGTTTATGCGTAACAGGATTATCATTTCTTACTTCGTTACTGGAATGATTCCTCTCGTATAAAATCATTGCTCTAACTGTCGCCTGAATAATATCGTCTACATTCATTGCAACCGATTGTGATGGTGGATCTTCGTTAATTGTAGAGTGAAGGTTATGTTCCGCACATGACGGCTCTGATCCCACTTCTGAATAAACTGTAGTAATTACTTTTCGAGCGGCGTAATATATTTTTTAAATAAAATGCATCTTGGTTTTCATAACATTAAAATAATTTTTTTCTCTTTCTCAGCTGTGTCCCTTCACAACCAAACCTTAAGGCGCATTCAAAAGTCAGAGACACTGCCAACATAAATAAGGCGGCAAATTTAAAACATCAAGAAAAATATTACAGTATTTAATGTAAAAAACGAAATAAGGTGTTCAGCCATGTTTATAAATCTAGAGACCCTTTTGTCAGATGTATTTCCGCCAAGCCTTTCCTTGTGTTAAATAATATAGTGGGCTGATTTCGGGCTTGGTTATATACTTGCTGTTGTATAGGCATTTTAAACTAATTTAAATATAAATCGTATTATTAGCACTGTACGTAAAACCCTGCAATATTGTTACAAACTAATTCGATGCTTGTACATTGACAGTAACGCCGAAGGCTATCTCACGTATTTTTGAAATGTGGTTGGTCTTAGGAAGCTGTTAGTAAGACTGATTTGCCGATGATCGACTATTTTCCTACACCTGTGCCCTCACGTTTAGGGAGAGTACCAGCTCTGAGTGTTGGTTAACCTTATCTACAAAGTAAGCGGTCGCTCATAGGGGCTAGGTATATACAGTGGGAGAATCGTTACCTGAAGGTTATGAAGAACTGTTAGATCAGCTTATTGTTTGATTTCATTCAGGTTAATTGATTTGACTGATTTGATTAATTACTTTGATTGATTGTGATTGATCTCATTGTTTGATTTTTCCATTTGCAATAACGCCAGCCCCTGTTACAGAAAAATTCTTGAGTTTTACACTAACAAATTCAAATTTTGAGCTCCGATGCCATGAGAAGGGGGCGAAGACCCGAGAGCAAGTTGTGAAGACCTATAACTATCTTAGCGTTAGGCGCCCTTATTAGAATAGTCTTACAAGTTAGCATTAGGACCCTTATTAGAATACAATTTACTGCCAAGGGGCTAGGACAAGGCGCGAAGCCCCGTTGTTTGATTTGATCGAGATTGATCGGTGGTTTGAGGCCAAGATGCGTACATCTTACCTTAAAAGTTAGTGTTAGACACCTTATTTCAAATTTCCCACCATAACCATTACAGAGACTTGTATGTACTTTTAAAGTATACCGCTAGGTGTCGCCACCTGCATTACAGAAAGCATTCATTACTCTATACACAAGTAGATAGCGTTATTAACAAATTCAAAATTTGAGCTCGTGGGGCACGACAAGTTGCGAAGCCCGACACCTGTCTTACAAGTTACCATTAGGGCCCCTTATTAGAATACAAATTAAAATTTCCCGCCAAGGGGATCACGACAATACGCGAACACCCCCGAACAAGTTCCAATCACAACAAGTGGGGCGAAGCCCCAAGAGCAAGTTGCGAAGCCCTACACTTACCTTACAAGTTAACATTAGGCCCCCAAATTCAATTCCCCCACCATAACCAAGCAGAAATGCAGAGATTTAAATACAATTTCAAATTTTCTACCAAGGGGCAGGCCAAGTGTGCGAAGCCCCGAGAGTAAGTTACGAAGACCTATGCCTGTCTTACAAGTTAGCATTAAGGCCTCCTTATTAGAATACAAATTCAAATTTCCCGCCAAGGGTTTACGACAATGTACGAAGGCCTCGAACATATTTCCAGCCAAGAGTCAGGGGGCACAGCCCTCAAAAATGTTCCGAAGTCTTATAAGCTCGCATTAGGGTCCCTTATTAGAACACAGATTAAAATTTTCCTCCATAACCAACGTAGACTTAATCCTTCAATCAGAGCGCAAAGACTAGGTGATGGGGCATAGGACCAATCAGAAGTCAGAAGAAGGACCAGACGTACAACCAATCAGGTAAAAGTATGGGTGTGGTCTAGTCTTAGTTCCTACTTAATACGCGTTCAGCCAATCAGGTAAAAGGAATGGGTGTGGCCTAGTTTACCCCCGCCTTAATGAAGCCTCTAGTCTTAGCGACAACCCCACCCGGCCCCCGCGCGCTCATTTGCCTACCCTCCCGGGCTGAAGCCATAATTAGGGGGGAATAAACCGTCAAGGGCTGAAAATTCAATCAAGGGGTTGAAATCATCCCCGAAATAAGCCGAACCCCAGACAAAAGGGCTCTAATTAGTGGTAAAATGTCTTCAAGGGGGTGAAAGTATCATCAAGGGGTTGAAAATTCCGACTAGGGTTGAAAAAGGGCCCGAAAAGAAGCCATGGGGTGGGAAATGGGCCCGCCACGTGGGCGTGGCCTACCCCACCATTGATGACGTCACGTCCTCAACAGACCCCATTCTACTGACCACTTTAAAAACAGTATCACTATCTAATTTTTAATAAGAACAATATTTCTCTTAACTGCTTTAACATCCCCAGACTGTGATGGTTGAAGACGGCATCGTTCAGTCTTAAAAGACATAGTGAAATAAGGTGTTATAGAACGTTACAATGGTGAGGTGGAAATGCTTTTATTTTGGCATCTTGTTTGCGCATACTTGCTCCTATAATACCACTTTCACTTTTTTATAGCTATTGACAGGGTCGGTTGTAGTTTCTGTGTGAGTTTTTGGTAATTATGAAAAGGAAAATAATCAAAATTAATTACTTCATTTGAATGTGAATAACGTTAACTAATTTATAATATGACATATGTTACAAATAGATTTCATACCTTCAGGCTCAATAATTTCTGCACTATCACCTATAAATAGAATGAAAGTCTTTCTGCGCAATTGTCGGATCGGGGTTTTCAAAATTCTGTAGCTAAAGAACTCGGTGTTCACCAAATACTATCTGTAAGACATCCACCTTCGTAATGTGCTGTTGTGGAGAAGGCCAGTATTTTGATTACATTTCCTAGAAGTGCTGAAACTGAAAAGAATACTCCAACATTAACGTGAAGGCAACTTATAATGCTCAAGAAATATTTACAAGTGTACACTGCCATTGCCCAGGCTCTATGCACGATAGCATAATTTTCAAAAATACATATACATACACATATACAACATTCTTAAAAACAGTACAAGTTAATGTGTATTATGAGGAGACGATGGCTACCCTATATCGCCTTGGATTATGACTCCCTGGAGAAATCCTGCAACCCAAGAGCAGCAGAATTATAATTATGTTTTCTGCCGAGAACGTGTAATAATTGAACGATGTTTTGGATAGTTAAAAGATTAATTTCCTGTTCCTCAGTATCAAATTAGGAGTAAATTAGAAGAAATACCACCTATGATACTCGTAATTATCTGCGTTATGCTTCATAATATCGCTAAATATTTAAATGATGAAGATTTTGATTATTCGAATGAAGAAACTACTTTGAAACTAACGCAAAAAATAACAATCTGACATCAATTAGGACATCAAAAAAGAGAATATGCTCTTCAATAATCATGTAAGTATCTAATTAATAATCTAGATGTAGATAATTATATTCTCGTTTTCAAAGGCAAATCGTAATCAGGAAGATAAATGAAACATTAGAAGAAATAAAAAATAAAATTATTAAGATAAATTTTTTACATACGTATTTTCAACTTAAAATTTATATTTATAATATAACACGGAACCAAATTAAAATATAAATACTAGTTTCATATTTAACTCACAAGATTAGTATGTATGCATGAATAAAAATAATAATACTGTTAGGAATATGTGTTCCCTGACTATAAATTAAAAAACACGTTGCCTTCTTTCGCAACAACACTGCTTCCTTGAAGTAATATGCCATTAGTCTGTTGTTTTCTCCTCAGGATTTCTTCCTGTTGCATATGACATAATTTCAGCTTCTCTAATAAAACTAATCGTTGTAGTTTAGCAGTTGATAATTTTTTTGTTTCATTAGTTTCAGGTAAATTATTTGATATTTTCATTTTCTTTCTAGGAATAGTAAGTACTAGATGCTGAAGCTTCAGGGATAAGGTCACTCGATGATCTACAGGGCTAATGCAGTATTTCTTCATCAGCTCCAGCAGACGTAGCGCCTAAAATTTATATTTTTTTAGTTTAAAGAAATACACATTCACACACCTCACAAATATATAATTTTTATATACTATACCTCGTATTTTTTTAAAGACGGGATTCTTCTGTACATCTAAAACTTCTAATAATCATTTTTCCCAAGACTTGCAGATTATTGGTTTATTGCCTGTCTTAGTAACGTCAAACTTCTTTTTTATCTCTGCCTTCGTATCACTAATTTTCTTTGCTAACCTTTTTGTTGTAATGTTACGGTATAAACTGGCAGTAGAACGAGATAACAGTTAAAATTGGGGTTGGCCGGCTAGCTCGGTGGCCGGGATGGGTTAGGTGTTACTAAATGTTGCTCACCTAGGATAGCTTGCCATAAATAAGACACACTAGGGGTTGGGGTTGACATAAAAACCGGAAAGGGCGCCAGAGTATTTCAAATGACGCAATCGGGGTTGCAATGCCTAATTACGTCGGTTCACAACTCGCCTAAATACTCAAATAACTCGCTTACCTGAACGTAATCACAGATGGTCCTGGGACCAGCAGATCTGCGATATACCTGAAAGGCTACAAATAATATCGCACGCTTATCTAAAATAATTGCGTGCCGCAAAATCAGGCACTACTCAAAAACAATAATTTTGTTGTAACGTTACTTTACTTACCAAATCTGATTTTCAAATAAATCATACGTCCACGAAAAGAAATCACTTTACTTCAATTTACAACCAATTGAAATTATATCAATCAACCCGCTATAAGAACATGCCCAACTTCATGAAAAATAATGTATTAACGCATCAACCTTTAAATGCCACTTTAAAATTAAATCGTCAATTGTTAATTTTTCGAACGTAATTAGTTTCCATAAAATAAATACAAAAAATATTGAGGTTATTTCAATGATCTCATTCTCATAAAAAAACACTTAAAATGCACGTAAATAAGATTCTGTGTAAAAGGGCATTTATCAACGCTTTTAAGAAGTTCAAAGTGCACCACTTAACTTGAAATAACTTCTAAATTAGTTATAATATACTAGAAATGCAATTATTACGTTTGTTTTACTAATAATTACAATTATTGCTAAGGTTACACTCCCGTGAAAATGAATTTTCAGAATAGTTATCAAAAACCTGGCAACGGCATTATTAAGTAGTAATATAATTTAGTATATCAAAACAATTTCAATGGTCACTGGTATCACAAACATGATAAAAAATGATAAAAATAAAAACAATGCTACGCCAGCGCAGTAAAGAAGCCATTCTCCTCATAATGCAGGGTTTACATAAAATTCTAATCTAATCACATAATCGTTACATTAATTTCTTTCTATCCCCATTAAATCACTTAGTTTACATAATAGATGGTGATACTAGCTAGTTTCAACGCCGGTCTTTACTAAAATTACTGTAAATATTACTCGTATGCCAAAATAGCAAATGGTTACAACAAATATGTTGCGTTGCCCTGGTAATGCAATCATCACATTAAGTTTCGGGACAAAATAGACGATCGAATACTAAGAAGTTAATCCTAAAAATAAACAAAACAAACAGCGTATTCAACAGTTAGAACATACAGAAGAAAAGTACACACAATACTTCATTAAAATTGTCAACCACTGCAAAAATGTGAACAGAAATGATTACCTTAACTTTGATCAGCCCATTTTTGTTATACAGACACCTGATGGGAACCCAGAGGATGCACTCTGCGGCGGCCTCGGCAATGTAATTAAAGTGGTAACTACGCTCGAATCTCCAAGTTGACCCAACTCGTGAGTTCTCCACCTTCCAAATTGCGTCTTGATTGATATTACAATCGGTTATAAGATACAATAATATTTATATTTACACGTTGTTGATTATCTTTATTCTATATACAAGTTCCGAATGACACATTATTTTTAAAAGAACAAACTTATTTATTTACAGCGATTTATTCGTTATCGGCGAACTGTGAAATTAATGTCTGGAATTAGGAGCGAACGTTTTGTTTCTTCCGCACAAAAGCGATAACTACTCCAAAGAACAGGGGAGGCATTAAGAAATAACGCTTAACACCTTCTTCTTGGAATCTCGACAAAGTCCCTTGGTCAAACTAAACTTAACGACAAATTAATCTAAACACAATAAGATCCCCTCAAAGGGTTGATTGGGATACTGCCCCTAATAACGGCAGTTCTTTCAATACGGATTTGGGGTAACGCCATTCCGCGATAATTCACTTGCTGCCGTAACGGTAACTTGTTAACGTCTTCACGTCTACATTAAGAGTCCCTTCGCGAAAAATCCATTCACCACCACATCGAACGCTTATGTCCCCACTTCTTAATTAACTAATCATTACTTAAATTTTTCTAGTACGCGCCAAAACGAATCAAATTCGAGAGAGCCGTCTCAAGAAAGAAACAATTCGTAACCAGCGGGTGTTATCAATGTAACCGATATCCTGTAAATTAAAATTTTCATAACGACGCTGCACCTTAACACGTCGTACCTAAAAGCTAAACTCTTTGTTCAAGACCACAAATTTTATCGAAATCATCCGCCACATTGTTGCCTAAAACGTTGTACAAACTGCGCTATACGTTTTCCTACAGTATATTTGAATACAAAGTAACAATTTTACTGTAACCGGTAATTTTCCACTGGCGCAATTTAACGTTATTTACAAAGAAACTAATTAATTCGTAACCAAATTAGTAAAAAGGATTTCACTAACTATCGATACCAATAACGTAAATCACATATTAATTTTAAACTGCCATCTAAACGTGGTAAACAAACCAAAACTTATATTTCGTTTTTAGAGAAGAATTCCAAATGCGATCGGTATTTGTAAAAATTTCGAATACTTTCCAACCACGTAAAAGACAAAAAACGTTACGATAGAAACGCTTCCCAAAATGTATGCGTTATTAAGTTCAATGGAATGAACTTATAACTACATTTCAGATGTACCGTACTACAGAATTACCTAAAATTTCAAAACTAACGGCATACATTTAGTAGAATCACGACCACGTGACAGTGGTTGAGACGTTACAAATGTCTTTATATTGCTGTACATTTGAAAAAATTATGCCTGATTTATTTGCATGTTCAGTTACACACACACGTTATATTGGCTTTTACCAGCTGGGGTTTAATAGCCATGCTAATTAAACAATTTTCTAATCTGAAATAAGAGTGACGTAATTTAGCTTATTTGGAATGTCATAGAGAGAGTATCTCTGTTATCAAGATTTAAGATACATTTTAACTCATTCATCTCATCGTTTTCATCTGGAACGATTGTAGTATTGTAATAGTTCATTAACAAGCCGTATAACATCGAATATCCCTGATGCTGGTTGATAATAATAATAATAATAATGCTCATTCGGTGATGGTTACACTTTAAAGACAAGCAAAGTATAATATACAACCTTTATCGCTCACTATTATTATTACATAAATGTGAGATTATTCTTAAATTAGCTGTTTTCAGCACGACCCTGGAAATACTACACGCTTTCAAACCTGCTTCCTCGTTGCTAGAAGCTGTACCGTATTCATCTTCTTGAATTTATATTTACCGATTTCCAGCCAGTAGTACGTTTTCTATTTTATCTTAAGATATTTTCTATTGTTACTAATTTAGCGAACCACTAATATTAGCACATATATAAATTACAAGGTATTTGAAATCACCCTGTATTATTCATATTTTATAGAAGCGGCCGACCCTGGAACTTTTAAATGTTAATCAAACAAGACAGATATGGGAACTTGCTCTCGGGCCTTCGCCCCCTTGCCGTAGCCCCCATGAATGGAAATAGTATTTTAATAAGGCAAGTATAGGAACATGTGTTAGTGTCTGCGCCGCTTATCGTGGCCCCCACAACGATAAATAGTATTCTAATAACGGACCATAATGATAACTTGTAAGACGCCTCCTGTCGTGGACCACTCGTTGCGAAATTTGAATTTGTGTCGCTATCTACTAGTGTATGGACTAATGAATATTTTCTGTAATAAAGGTGACGATCAATCTCAATCAATCAAATCATAACTTACAGCTTGCGAAAACCAGCTCACAGTTGGACAAAGTTACAGTTTATCAAAACCAACCACAATTCAAAAGTACCAAATTGATTTAACTTAATCATGCAAAACCAGCTTTCAATTAAGAAAAAAATAACAGTCTGATTTAATTTGCAGTGTGCGAAAGAACTAGTCTCACACTTATTGTAATTTCCCATCTAACCGTCTTTTCGCATTAACTGTAGCATTGTTAGTGCAGGTTCGAACGTCCGTTAGGAACACAAGATTATTAATAAAAAATTGAAGGAAAACTTAGCGTTTGAAAATATATTATAAAAAACAATACAGCATTTATTTAATCACATTCTTAATAATGCTCACTCGATGGTGGTTACACTTTATAGAGCGAAACGAGAATGTTGCCGGCTTTGAGTCTTGTGCGCGGGTGCACTCGTCATTGTTCGGATAGGATCGGTTATCTTCGGGGAAGTTTGGAGTGGTTGTAGCCGAAACAGCCTTCGCAACCGTTTTAGCAGAAATACCTCGGCCAAAAATGGAACTTTGATTTATAAACATGCCCCTAGGGAAGATATTAGAGCGTGGTTACAGAAACAAGCATAACTCGCGTCCCACGTTTTAAATTAGGTCAATACACGTACAATATTACGTTAGATTTGTAAACGGCCGAGAGCAAGTTCCTGTATCTGTCTTATTTGATTAACATTTTTAAAATTCCAGGGTCGACCGCTTCTATAACATATCAATGATACAGAGTGATTTCAAATACCTTGTAATTTATATATGTGCTAATATTAGTGGTTCGATAAATTAGTAACAATAGAAAACATCTCAAGATAAAATAGAAAACGTACTATTGGCTCGAAATCGGGTAAAGATAAATTCAAGAATATGAATACGGCACACCTTCTGAGAACGAGAAAGAAGGTTTGAAAGCGTGTGTAGTATTTCTAGGGTCGTGCTGAAAACAGCTAATTTAAGAATAATCTCACTATATGTAATAATAATATTGACCCATGAAGGCTGTATATTATCCTTCGCAAGTATTTAAAGTGTAACCATCATCGAATGAGCATTATTATTATGAACCAGCATCACGGATATTAGATGTTTTACAGCTTGTTAATAAACTGTTACAATATAATCGTTCAACATGAAAACAATGAGATGAATGAGTTAAAATGTATCTCAAATCTTGATGGTGTCTATGAAATTTCAAATAAGCTAAATTACGTCATTCTTATTTCAGATTAGAAAATTTAATGTTTAATAGCATGGCTATTAAACCACAGCTGGTAAAAGCCATCAGGCATAATTTTTTCGAATGTATAGGTGCTGACCGCTTAGATAGAGAATCTCCTATATAAAAGCGCCATTGCATCAGGGTAGAAATGATCATTATTTAGTTATTTAGTTTTAGAACTTAATGTATTTTGCAGCAGCAAAATTTTAAAATATTTGTAAACACACTAATTAAGACAATGTCAATGGTTGATTGCTACTTTCCAATTCATATTAATGAAATTCTACAACTGTTTAATAATAATAATTGCATTTCTTAAAAACAGTTTTATCATATAGGTAAAATCATTTTAAATGTATGTTGTAAATAATAAACATCGTTTTATATAAATTCGTATATAAGGTCGCTCTAACGAGTCTGCGAAAGGGAAAGGTAAATACGAGTTGCAGTAGGTGTGAGATAATTAGGTTTGTTTGTATATTTACACCCTAAATTAACTTAATGACGGAGAAACCAACAGCCAGTTTTATATCAACTATTCATAAGTAAAAACACAAAGCGGGCTTAGTTAGCCTGTATATGTATGTATACGTTGTATAAATATTTCAATGTTCAGTTCAGTTTTAGTTCTCCAACACAATTATTATTATTAGAACGGACAAAAGAAAAACACATCTGACGGTATGCGTATTATTTTTAATATGTATTTTACTTCACATTGTTCACAAAAATGCCAATAAAGATTTTAATGTGTTGTTATCCTTATAGGAGGAGGAGGACGTCATGCACCAACTCTGCAATACCGTCAACTGTTATTCTACAGACTCGATCTCAACTCATTTGTTTGGTTAATTAGATAAAGGTGTGAGTTGAGTTTTTAAATTAATTAGTAACATTATGCGGGTACGTATTTGTGGGTTTTAAACTTTGTAATTATTGATTCGCATATAATAATAAACCATTAAAACCTTTTGTCTTTTTATTTCCGTTATAGCAATTTGGTGTTTTGAACAGTGGTTGATTTTGAGCAAGCAAGAAAGCTGTAATTAATTAAACCAAATCAATATTTTGAACTGTAAGCTGGTTTTCGAAAACTGTAAGTTATGATCTAGTTTTATTGAGATTGATTTAGTTGATTGATTGCTTGAGATTGATCTGATTGATTGATTGATCTTTGATTTGATCTAGCATGATTTGTTTGAGATTAATATGCTTAATTAATTTGATTTGATTATTATTTGACTGTTACAGAAAATACTCGCTACTTTAAAAATGCACCAATGGATGGCGCCACAAACAAACCCTAATTAGTCTTAGAAATATACCATTAGGTGGCACCACTTTTATTATAGAAAATATTCATTAGTCTATATACAATTAGATGGCGCTACAACGAAATACGATCCCCACGTGGGCATGTAGAAGAAGTGGAGGGGAAGTTGTCCCAGGGGGTGGGGATTGTGATGTCATAAAAAAAGGGAGGAGAGGGTGCCCCTGTTCTACCTATGTTCCTTTAATTTGTGGACAAATATCAAATTCTTGTTTTTAATTTCGTCCTTACTACTATCAAATTACCCATTTACACTCGAATCTGCCACATCACAAATAATATAGTCTCTTATTTTTACAAAAATTTAACTTATTAAATAAATTATACCCACGTTGAAAATTCGGCGCCAAAATGAATCACGATGAATTATCATAAAATAATCTGGTAGAGTGGATAAAACACGTCTTGACTCGCGTTGAGTAAGCATCATTTTTCCCAAACTTTTATTCATGTTAAGATTTAGCAATTTGCTTTTTACTTATAGCATTTGCTAGCCAAGTAATTGCTTTGCTACAAAGCAATTGCTTCAAGTAATTGGTTGATTTTATTCATTAGGCTCTATAAGTTTGTAAAATTAGTGGAGTAAAATGAATCTTAAAATATGAACTTATACGACCCAAGAGTACATGAGCTACATATCGGCTTAAAGGGCGCGTACTGTCACCCTCAAAATCCAACTTTTCTGTTGATACCGAAAGGCAAAATTGAAAAAACCACGCAAATTGCGAGGAAAAATACGCGCACAGAGACTTTTATCACGTTTTCTCAAAACTACCGTTTCAATCGAAAATAATTTTAGTGCGTTAGAATTCAGAGTGTCTAGCACTTTAAATGCTTTCTTTGCATTATAATACAACAAAATAGATTAGTCGTGAATTGAAAGCAAAGTATGAATTGCAAAATTTAAACAGAGCGAACTTCGACAATCGGTAGTTATGCTATTTATACAGATATTAGTATTTTTATAATATACATAATCAGAAGAGTGAAAGCTTGTAGAGAAATATTCATAGCGATATATGCAATAGTTTCTCTGATTTTGAATTTTAAAACAGATTTTCAATGCGCGCGATCCCCAAGTGGCGCGCCTTGCCGAACGTGTGGATTGTATAGAGACACAGTGCTGAAACCGGGTGGCGACAAATGGCAACACGTGTTATTGGAATGGGCCGCTCTAGTAGTTTTATAGTATTCTGCTGGCTATTTGGTAAGTGCAGTGTTGAATCTGATGATTCCAAATAGACAAATTTCGGTTTGCACATGACCACGATGGTTGGCAGCAGCTCATCTCAACGAGGTATGTGAGTTTGTATAAAATCCCACATGTTTATAACCTTTGAAACAAAAAGAGCTAGATGTAAAGGTATACAAATGAAAATTGCCGACAAATGTTTAATTTGCGGAAAGCCTTGTGAAGAGCACGAGGAATACATAAAGAAACCAACAACGTGCGGTTTATTAACTATAACTATATCTTGAAATAGGCTGAGTTAAAAAGACGATTCATCGCAATTTATTGTGAAACATAAAATACTATCTTGGCAGGAAATACTAATTTTATGTACCAGAAAAAATGAATAAATTGTTATACTACTGAAACGAGTGTAGGGCATCATAAAAATACTGCAGATGAACAAATCGACTAACACGTACTGTGCTCTGTAGAATACTTCAGCATAAGGAATATGTAATTAAAATACTTTCATCTCTTTCATATTTTATAAATTTGTTTTTAACACTTCAAACAATTCTTAAAGATTTTACCACTACTGAGGATGATAGCTGTAATTATTATCGAAACGTATAGACTTGTATAAATGTAAATATGAAAACACACCATTTAAACCCAAAAGACAAGTACTTTAATTATGTGTAATAATGGTAAAGTTTACATTTTCATTAGGAGATGTGTTTAATTTGTAGTAAGAGTAGAGTCAAAAATTGGGAAAGGCTCATATCTATTCAAACTGGTAAGGATAATTTTTTTATCGTGGTAAATAAAGTACATCATGGTAGGTGCATAAAATCCTCCTTCTGTTACAGGCACCGGTGAAACAACACGTAATATAATATTAAACGCGGCTAAATCTCGAGGTAACGAAATCGTTATTTACCTAACTAGTTCGGAAAGTTAATGTTCCCGCATGAGCAGCACTGAATATACCTACAATATTTCAGAGATGTCATTTAAATATTGCCATCTATAATAGCTATATTATAAAAGTGGATATAACGGTTTAAAGAATATCTCCGTATAATATATATTATAAAATATTAATTCTTTTTGAGATATGTCTGCCAAATATTATAAAAGTAGATATAACAGATGTCTAAAGGATATATCCGTATAAATGGAACCTAATATTTTTAATTTTATTTTCGAATTCCCCATGAAATTCTAGATAAAATTTGTGCACAATGTCCTATACCAAAAATGAAGTATTTTCGAGATATTTCGATTTTTTTAAAAATTTTGAAAAAATCCTAATCCACATTGAATCTCCATTAATAACGAAGCTAGTGACGTGGAATTGTAACCAATAAATAACAAGCGCTTGCCCGTTAACTCCATATATCCATCTCATTGATATTTCATACAGGGTGTTTTAAACTTATCCACCAACAAGCACAATTTAAATCATTTATAAGTTGCTTACTTTAAATAGAACACCCTGTATTTTATTACATTTTCCGCTATATTTTTTAAGCCAATTCGTTTGGTATCGGTATTCCCTATACCTAAATCTAACCACTTTTGAGATATTTCATTATCTTAGTTAAACCATAACAACACTTAATTATTTCAACATTAGTAAAGGGTAGGCCATGATTTCAATTATTTAAGGTGATATTTTGTTATTTTGTCATAAGTTATTAATTCTGAAAAGTTAGCAATAGCCTGAAAGGATTATTAATTGTGGATATCATTAAAAACGTAGACTAGGTATTTTGTATTAATTTAATTAGATAACTTACAAACAAAAATAACTAAATGTAATATTAAACAAACAAAGCTTTATAATAAGTGTTCAAAATTAGCACCATCTACTTCTAAACATTTATGAATCCTTTTCATTAAGTTATGTCTTGTAATTCTGGAAATATGGTCGGGTGTTAGAGAATTAAAAGCAAGTAAGACTCTGCATCATATCTTCCTTTGTGCTTTCCGCTGTATTTTTTTTAGCCAATTCGTTTGGTATCGGTATTCTCTATACCTAAATCCAACCAAAGACTTGCAGTGTTTTTGCAGAAAGATATCCAAATCGACGAAATGCAATTGGTGATTTTGTAAGAAGATTGCTTAAAACTGCCGTCAGTTTGGTCAATTTAAGACAAAAATTAATAAAATAAACCACTAGTGAACAGTGACATAAACGAAATTAATGTTTTGGGTTATTTTACGGCCTCTCCAAATGCCTCCATTAGAGATTGTGAGAGAGATGTTACTTGTCGACGAGAACAATTCATCGCATTTAAAAAACACAAATGGAAAGCATTTTCATATCATTTGGTGCAACACTTACAATTAGGTGATCTTGCTCGAAGGGTAAAATTCTGTGAATGGTTTTAATGAAGACCCAAGAGGATCAAAACGTCATAAAAAAGTTATATGGTGTGATGAAGCAAAGTTTAGCAAAATTGATTATTTAATCGATATAATTCCCAGTTTTGGTCTAATGAAAATCCACATGTTAGTAGAGAACGTTATTTCCAAGATAGTTGGAGTTTTAATGTTTTTGTGCAATAAAGACGATAAAATTTTAGCATTAAAATTTTATGATGAAAATTTAAATGGTACAAGATATTACCACATTTTAGAAGAAGCCATACGACCGGCGTTACATACTTTAAGAAATGGAGAGGCGGCTTGAGCTTGGTATCAGCAAGATGGAGCCCTTCTCATAACTTTGGCGTGTTGCTCAGCATCTTTACGACATGTTTGATGATAGATGGATTGCCAATCAGGTACGTTTCGTTGCCCAGCTCGCTCTCCTGATTTGGCTCCTCTAGATTTTGGTATTTGGGGTTACATTAAAAATCAGGTATTTTCCAAACCTGTTACGACAAAGGAAGATATGATGCAGAGAGTCTTACTCGCTTTTAATTCTCTAACATCCGACCATATTTCCAGAATTACAAGACATAACTTAATGAAAAGGATTCATAAATGTTTAGAAGTAGATGGTGCTAATTTTGAACACTTATTATAAAACTTTATTTGTTTAATATTACATTTAGTTATTTTTGTTTGTAAGTTATCTAATTAAATTAGTACAAAATACCTAGTCAACGTTTTTAATGATATCCACAATTAATAATCCTTTCAGGCTATTGGTTACTTTTCAGAATTAATAACTTATGAAAAAATAACGAAATATCACCTTAAATAATGGAAATCATGGCCTACCCTTTACTAATGTTGAAATAATTAAGTGTTGTTATGTTTTAACTAAGATAATGAAATATCTCAAAAGTGGTTGGATTTAGGTACAGGGAATACTGATACCAAACGAATTGGCTTAAAACAATGCAGCGGAAAATGTAATAAAATACAGGGTGTTCTATTTAAAGTAAGTGTATATGAAAATATTCAATGATGAATAAAACTCGGGTGGTTCATATGATTTCGTTTAAGTAATTGTAACATAACATGAACTTTTTTATTACTTATTATTTTTTCAACTTCAAAAATTAAACGTTCCCTTGTTTTAGGAATATGTGATCTAATACTAAATACACAATTTCATACGGTCCACATAGCAACGCAACTAATTCTAAACAGTAAGCAACTTATAAATGATTTAAATTGTGCATGTCGGCGGCTAAGTTTAAAACACCCTGTATGAAATATCAATGAGATGGATATATGGAGTTAACGGGCAAGCGCTTGTTGTTTGTTGGTTACAATTTCACGTCACTAGTAAAATATATCCGAAATTGTGTGTAAGGTAAGGTGGGGTAACTATCCTTAACATTCGGAAAAATGTGGTGGTTCATGTTCTTCCTCAGGAAGTTAACGATAACTTCATTTTTAGTAGAAGTAGGCACTTGACCAGCATACCATATTATACTTTTCTTTCCCTGGAACTGGACAAGCACCCATTCGTTCACAGGTACATCAGTCACTTCAAAAAACGAACTCTTATCGACTTCTTCATCGTCCGAATATGACTCACCCTTGAATTCAGATTCCACGTGGTAATCTTCTACGTTGCTTTCACTTGAACTCGTATAATTTAGCTTTTGTTTTGAATATATTTTGATATTTTTATCTTCTTGTGCTTCTTTCTTTGCCATGTACACAGTTTTGCGTCCCAGTTATAAACGGCCACATCAAGTGGTTGAAGGATGAATCGTAGGGGACAACTGTTGTGTTTTCTTTGGTCGAACTATAGTTCGAGTACTTTTCTCGCCAACAGCGACAACAATTCGAGTTTTGGAAGGGTCGTGGCAAAATGAGGTTTCACCGCAGTTATAAATCAGTTCAGGTTTGCTGAACAACACAAGATCAGTGAATGTTTTTTCCAACAAATCGATATATAGAGAAAGGATTTTGAGCATTTTGGCGTAGAAACTCCACTCCGTGTGGAGGTGATATTGAAACATAAGCAAGCAAAATTCTATTGGCAATGAAATGACACAACAAGCGAGATGTGAGGATGTTGTCTACAATGTACACCAACGAATTTGCGTCTTCTAATAAAGGTGACTTAAATAGCGGTGAAAATGTTCTCTGGCCATTCAAGATTACAATAAAAACATGGGCTCTGTGATATGATTCAACCGAAACAGTGAGAAAGACAATAAAGTGGTATAAGAAAACTTTTTTCCATTTATTTGATTTATCAGTTTTGAATGCCGTGTGTGTACAATCAGTTAACTCAAAATAAACATCCAGCAAGAGAATTTCAAATAAATTTGATAAAGCAATTACTTGGTGCATATCATACACCCCACCAACCCAATCAATCTGGTAGGCGTCCAAAACCGAGCCCTACAAAACATTGCATTGTATGCATAAAAAACAAAAGTAATCTCGTTACATATTTGAATCCTGTAATGTTTCTTTATGTGTTGTATCTTGCTTTGAGGTTTTTCATACAAAAAAAATTATATAGTGTTACAAAAATTTTTGAAATAAAATTCCTTTTTATTTGTATAATGTATTCTTCATTTCACTCGCTTATTCTAATTTTTAAAATTTCGCCATAATCTGTGATTCTTGAACTAAAAAATAAATTGTTAACTAATTTAAACGAACCAACTCGCCATATCCAACTTTATCAAGCTGCTTGCTCTACAAGAACTAACTCGCGCCGTCTAAATTCGGCAAACTGCTGAAAACGAATAAACACGCAACCACTGAAATAGAAGCATAGCGAGCACAAAATCTCGAAACGTGTTACGCAGCGAAAAGGATAATTATGTAATATTGATAAAATGTGTTTACATCGTTAGCGGAAAAATCTCAAATTTATATAATCTGGTGTTTTCTTACAATTTTAGCCATTAGTTGCATGTATAGATTTAATTTCTATATTTTCTATGTGTATAATTACAAATTTTGAAGGAAACAAGTAAACGTCTAATATCCGACTTTTCATGATTATTTTATTATTTTAGCAATGTATTGATTTTATAAATACATATTCAGGACGACGTAGTTTGAGACTATGATAGCAAGAAATATAACATGTAGAGCAATTTTGCGACCTACTACCTACTTTGTCGGTTCTTGTCCTTGTTGTGTTTCCCACCCCCTGTTGTGACGTTACGTCTTTTGCATCTATTATTTACATTTAATTATGATTAAAACATCATTGAGATTCCAATTTGTTTAAGTTTTAATAAATATTTTCCTGTAATTAATTTCGTAAACAATAAATTAATATGAAAATGTAAACTTTCAGCATTAACACTCATAATAAAATACTTATCTTTTTTGGGGTTTTTTAATGGTGTACTTTAAATTATACAATCTAAACGTTTCGATAACACTTACAGTTATCTTCGTAAGTAGTAATGTTTGTTAAAAATTGTTAAAGATGTAGTAAACAATTTTGTCAAATTTGAAAAATTAAAACATAAACATAAGCCTGCTATCAACATAACAGTTTGAGAAACGTATAAAGCCAACAATAAAATTTTTTAGTAAAGAATAACTAGGTCATAAAATTAAATATTGTTAAACTGCCTCAAAGATGACAAACCAGAACACTCTCTACGACGAAAGCTAACAATGAAATTTGTCAGCAAAAAAACACATTTAACAAAATTTATGAGTAATGATGTAAGTTATGATGAAAGTGTAAAGTTGTGAAAAACTTCAATTTGAAAATGATAGAAGCATTCACAAATCCAAACATTACATCAAATAATATAACCCAGTTTAGTCTAACAAAGAGATATTTTTATCAATAATTGGAAGTGTTATTAACAATGAAAAGCACAATGCAGAACGTTCTTTGTAATTTTTTAATTTTAATTTAATTTCAACTACTTATGTTAAATTATAGTGCTGTGGTAATTTAACGTATAATTGGTAAAGCATTTGCTTCAAGGTCTAGGAAAAACACAGCGAAAAACCTAGACATGCCAAAAGTTAAAATCAAAATCAAAATTAAGACGTATCATTATGCTTTTTTTTTTAATTATAAGATGCCAAAACCTATTTAAACGGAGATTTTCTTCTTGTCTATTAATATTATACGGGTTTATATATTTCAATAGCTTCACGTTGCAAACGAACATAACAATGAGTTTGTCTTGACAATATTTCCATATTGTCAAATTGAATGTCATGATTTAGATTATTCAGGGCATGGTCAGCCACAGCAGACCTCTCTGGTTGACCCAATCTACAAAATCTCATATGTTCTTTGCGTCTTGTATCAAAGCTACGTTTTGTGGTCCCGATGTATACTTTTCCACATGAACAAGATAACTTATACACTCCGGATGACAAAGGGTTTGACACATCTTCAGGTGATCTTAAATGTTCTTTAATTTTTCTTGTAGGTTTAAAAATAGTCCTAATGCCATATTTGATTAGGATTTTTTCAATTCTATTTGTAACATTAGCTATAAAAGGAAGAAAAGCAGTACGAACATTAAGAACTGGTTTTTCTTTAAGGTTACGCCTGGAAGGTGTAATAACATTATTAATATCTGTAAGTGAATATCCATTATTTTGTAAGGATTTTCTTAAATATTTATATTCATCATTCAAAAATTCAGGGTCACAAATTTGTTTTGCTCGATCTACTAAAGATTTAATTACACTAATTTTTTGACGTGGATGGTGGTTGGATAATTTATGAAGGTATCTATCAGTGTGTGTCGGCTTTCTGTAAACCTTAAAAGATAGTGAATTATTAGTTTTAGATATTAATATGTCAAGAAATGGTAAACTTCCATTAGTTTCTTTTTCCATGGTAAACTGAATACTAGGATGTATACCATTTATAAAAACCAAAAACTCATGCAGTGCTTCTTCTCCATGCCTCCAAATAACAAATGTGTCATCTACATAACTATACCAAACTGAAGGTTTTTTAGGTGTATTTTGTAACGCTAATGTTTCAAATTTTTCGATATAAAAATTAGCTATAACAGGACTAAGGGCACTACCCATTGCTACACCTTCAATCTGTTCATAAAATTTACTATTCCACTGAAAATAAGATGTAGTAAGACAGTGCTGAAAAGAATGGTTATGTCCTTTGGAAAAGATGATCAATGTATTCAATAGTTTCTTTTAGAGGTACTTTTGTAAAAAGTGAAACAACATCAAAACTAACCATTATATCACCCTCTTCAATTTTAAACTATGCATTTTTTCAACAAAGTCGGCAGAATTTTTAATGTAATGGGTGTTTTTCCTATATGAGGTTGTAATAACAATGTAAGATGTTTTGCAAGGTTATATGTAGGAGAACCAATTGCACTAACAATAGACCTTAAAGGAATATTAGGTTTATGAATTTTGGTAAACCATATAGTTTTGGTGAAATAGCTTCAGAGTTAGATAGTTTCTTTTTATGTTTCACAGCACTTTAATTTAACATAAGTAGTTGAAATTAAATTAAAATTAAAAATTACAAAGAACGTTCTGCATTGTGCTTTTCATTGTTAATAACACTTCAATTATTGATAAAGATATCTCTTTATTAGACTTAACTGGGTTATTTTATTTGATGTAATGTTTGGATTTGTGAATGCTTCTATCATTTTCAAATTGAAGTTTTCTCAACTTTACACTTACATCATAACTCGATTAAATTTTGTTAAATGTGTTTTTGGCTGACAAATTTCATTGTTAGCTTTCGTGTAGAGAATGTTCTGGTTTGTCACCATTGAGGCAGTTTAACAATATTTAATTTATGACCTAGTTATTCTTTACTAAAAATTTTATAGTTGTTTTATACGTTTCTCAAACTGTTATGTTGATAGGCTATATTTATGTTTTAATTTTTCAAATTTGACAAAATTGTTTACTACATCTTTAACAATTTTAACAAACTACTACTGACGAAGATAACTGTAAGTGTTATCGAAACGTTTAGATTGTATAATTTAAAGTACACCATTAAAAACCCAAAAGTATTTTATAATAAATTAATAATCGCAAAATACAGGAATAACTGACCAAAGGTTTATTACAGCGACATTTTTAAAAGTGGTAATTATGAAATTCTACAATTGTAAGCTTGACAAGGATAGTTCCGAGTGAGTGAGCCTACTGCTACACAAAGAAGAGAACGCATTCGGTGGGAAAAAGACAGGCACTACTCGCACGATTGATGAATTAAATTTTCGTAATTGAATTGTAGAATAGATAAACGATTAGTCACATCTAGAAGTCGAAAAGAATTTAATGTTTGTTCTAATTCAGCGATTATATAAGAATCAAATTCATTGATAGCCAGTTGATTTAATTGTAGTTTCTGGAGAGTTAATTTCATCTATTAAATGTAAAAGTTGCAATGAAGGTATGGCAATAAAGATTAATGTATGGCAGGAGAAATAGCTCAAATTAATTCAATGTTTAACGTTCTAATAAATATCGATTTAAAATTTATTTATTTTGATTGAAACTATCATACAAGATACAATTATTTTAAAATTATTATTGAATGATCATGAAAAAGGGTAATTGTTCTATTAGAGGAGAAATCCTATCTTGTAAATTAAAATTTAATCAAGTAGCTATTTCTAATAACATTTGCATTTTATTCGTTTCGAGTTAAATGTTAAAATATTAAAATGAAAGATAAGAATGTATTTATTCATTTACATTCAGAATTATAGATAATTCAGTTGTCAAAATTTACATTGCTAATTAACCATAATATGAGATATCCAGGTACAAATTAATCACTGTTTCGACAGCTTAAAATACATGAATAGATATGTATTATTTAAATAGTCGTCACTTAATTTTGTTCATCATTGAAGTTGAACACTGAACGTCTTCTATTCAAGTGACTACTCTCATTCCAATCTCTCTGTCGACCACTGTGCAACAATAGGCGGGGTTTATTTTTATTACTTCAGCCGCAGAGCTATGCTTGCCAAGCAGTAACTTAATTTTCCTTACTGATAGGATAGTTAGTTCTTTAACTTATTTTAAAGCGCGACAAATATAGAATATGTATGTTGATTTGAGTTTGATCGATACTTACTTCATCACAATCTTATTAGATAACAACAAACAATTTACACAATTAAATGTTTTGGTTTATATCATATGGCATGTGTAACCGTTTTACATTATTAACTTGGGTGTCATTTCTTTCTTTTCTCTATTTTTCTGTAGATATTATTTTGGTACAGTATTAAAATCCTCGAGAGTAATTTCAAATGTGTAAAAATAACAACCGCTCAAAAATTAAAATTTGCTTTAACGATTGCTTACTTAAAAACGGCCATAATATTAAAAAATGTTTTTCAGATTATTTACAGTATTCAAAATATATATGAAACATATAAAATGTATTGCGCCCTGCAAATACTTAAAATTCTTGTCTTTATTATTAACGAATACAAATTATTTGAGATTTTAATTTGATGATGAATATGAAAAATTTAGAGTACGACTAAAATGCTGGAATTTTAAAATCTGTTATTTATATATCTATTATAAATTTAATGTCACTCTCAGGCAATATGCATTTTTAAGTAGGTAAAAAGATTTCATATAGTGGCGCCGGGGAGAGGTATCTCATGGCGGACTCGAGAATGGGGATATAGTTATTACTGTGAAATGCATCTGTTTCCCTTTATCTTAGTGCGAAGTTCCGACTTAAAGAAAGACGGGTTATATAATATACGTCTGCTATATATTTTAAATGCAGGACTTAAAAACGTACGTCGATTCTAAAGTCAAAGCGCATGACGCTGTCAGATGTCTTCTAAGCTATTTAACCTCAAATTATTCTTTGTATTTAGTTTCGTATAATTGCATCGTGTTTTGAAGTTTACCTTTAATTTCCATTATCCAGGTACGCTAATAATTTTCACTATTTTTATTTTATATTTATGTAACATTATGTTGCAGCGAACTGCTCTCGCATGCTGCATTTCCGAGAAGACCGTAACTCGGACAAAGGCAAGAATGGCTCTCGCTTTAGAATCTGGGAAATCAGCGCCGGATTCACCGCAAAAACATAGGCTGCGTTTGAAGTCGAAGTCAGAGGATGTTGACGAATACGTGAAAGACGTTTTGAAATAAAAATTTTCACCATGCATGCAACTGGTAAATAATTCAGAAATTATTGTTGAAATGGAGTTAATCACTGTTTAATTTTAGGCTCACATATTACTATCGAAAAACTCCAAACAGAACTTAAAGAAGATAAAATATTTACCTTCAGTAAAACGAGTTTGAAACAATTGTTACACAAAATTGGTTTTGAATTCAAAGTTGACGATGGAAGAAGGCGTTTAATGGAGCAGGTTCATATTGATGGTGCTCGAGCAACATTTTTGCGAAAATATTTTGCTAATAAAAGTTGTGAAATTAGTTACGATCCTGTCTTTTGGATGAGACGTGGATTTTTAGTCGAGGAGCGTTCGAAAATCATGGCATGATAATGATTTGAAAAGCGCCAAAACGAATCAAATTCGAGAGAGCCGTCTCAAGAAAGAAACAATTCGTAACCAGCGGGTGTTATCAATGTAACCGATATCCTGTAAATTAAAATTTTCATAACGACGCTGCACCTTAACGCGTCGTACCTAAAAGCTAAACTCTTTGTTCAAGACCACAAATTTTATCGAAATCATCCGCCACATTGTTGCCTAAAACGTTGTACAAACTGCGCTATACGTTTTCCTACAGTATATTTGAATACAAAGTAACAATTTTACTGTAACCGGTAATTTTCCACTGGCGCAATTTAACGTTATTTACAAAGAAACTAATTAATTCGTAACCAAATTAGTAAAAAGGATTTCACTAACTATCGATACCAATAACGTAAATCACATATTAATTTTAAACTGCCATCTAAACGTGGTAAACAAACCAAAACTTATATTTCGTTTTTAGAGAAGAATTCCAAATGCGATCGGTATTTGTAAAAATTTCGAATACTTTCCAACCACGTAAAAGACAAAAAACGTTACGATAGAAACGCTTCCCAAAATGTATGCGTTATTAAGTTCAATGGAATGTACCGTACTACAGAATTACCTAAAATTTCAAAACTAACGGCATACATTTAGTAGAATCACGACCACGTGACAGTAAGTGAGACGTTACAAATGTCTTTATATTGCTGTACATTTGAAAAAATTATGCCTGATTTATTTGCATGTTCAGTTACACACACACGTTATATTGGCTTTTACCAGCTGGGGTTTAATAGCCATGCTAATTAAACAATTTTCTAATCTGAAATAAGAGTGACGTAATTTAGCTTATTTGGAATGTCATAGAGAGAGTATCTCTGTTATCAAGATTTAAGATACATTTTAACTCATTCATCTCATCGTTTTCATCTGGAACGATTGTAGTATTGTAATAGTTTATTAACAAGCCGTATAACATCGAATATCCCTGATGCTGGTTGATAATAATAATAATAATAATGCTCATTCGGTGATGGTTACACTTTAAAGACTAGCAAAGTATAATATACAACCTTTATCGCTCACTATTATTATTACATAGATGTGAGATTATTCTTAAATTAGCTGTTTTCAGCACGACCCTGGAAATACTACACGCGCTTTCAAACCTGCTTCCTCGTTGCTAGAAGCTGTACCGTATTCATCTTCTTGAATTTATATTTACCCGATTTCCAGCCAGTAGTACGTTTTCTATTTTATCTTAAGATATTTTCTATTGTTACTAATTTAGCGAACCACTAATATTAGCACATATATAAATTACAAGGTGTTTGAAATCACCCTGTATTATTAATATTTTATAGAAGCGGCCGACCCTGGAACTTTTAAATGTTAATCAAACAAGACAGATATGGGAACTTGCTCTCGGGCCTTCGCCCCCTTGCCGTAGCCCCCATGAATGGAAATAGTATTTTAATAAGGCAAGTATAGGAACATGTGTTAGTGTCTGCGCCGCTTATCGTGGCCCCCACAACGATAAATAGTATTCTAATAACGGACCATAATGATAACTTGTAAGACGCCTCCTGTCGTGGACCACTTGTTGCGAAATTTGAATTTGTGTCGCTATCTACTAGTGTATGGACTAATGAATATTTTCTGTAATAAAGGTGACGATCAATCTCAATCAATCAAATCATAACTTACAGCTTGCGAAAACCAGCTCACAGTTGGACAAAGTTACAGTTTATCAAAACCAACCACAATTCAAAATACCAAATTGATTTAACTTAATCATGCAAAACCAGCTTTCAATTAAGAAAAATAACAGTCTGATTTAATTTGCAGTGTGCGAAAGAACTAGTCTCACACTTATTGTAATTTCCCATCTAACCGTCTTTTCGCATTAACTGTAGCATTGTTAGTGCAGGTTCGAACGTCCGTTAGGAAAACAAGATTATTAATAAAAAATTGAAGGAAAACTTAGCGTTTGAAAATATATTATAAAAAACAATACAGCATTTATTTAATCACATTCTTAATAATGCTCACTCGATGGTGGTTACACTTTATAGAGCGAAACGAGAATGTTGCCGGCTTTGAGTCTTGTGCGCGGGTGCACTCGTCATTGTTCGGATAGGATCGGTTATCTTCGGGGAAGTTTGGAGTGGTTGTAGCCGAAACAGCCTTCGCAACCGTTTTAGCAGAAATACCTCGGCCAAAAATGGAACTTTGATTTATAAACATGCCCCTAGGGAAGATATTAGAGCGTGGTTACAGAAACAAGCATAACTCGCGTCCCACGTTTTAAGTTAGGTCAATACACGTACAATATTACGTTAGATTTGTAAACGCCGAGAGCAAGTTCCTGTATCTGTCTTATTTGATTAACATTTTAAAATTCCAGGGTCGACCGCTTCTATAACATATCAATGATACAGAGTGATTTCAAATACCTTGTAATTTATATATGTGCTAATATTAGTGGTTCGATAAATTAGTAACAATAGAAAACATCTCAAGATAAAATAGAAAACGTACTATTGGCTCGAAATCGGGTAAAGATAAATTCAAGAATATGAATACGGCACACCTTCTGAGAACGAGAAAGAAGGTTTGAAAGCGTGTGTAGTATTTCTAGGGTCGTGCTGAAGACAGCTAATTTAAGAATAATCTCACATATATGTAATAATAATATTGACCGGTGAAGGCTGTATATTATCCTTCGCAAGTATTTAAAGTGTAACCATCATCGAATGAGCATTATTATTATGAACCAGCATCACGGATATTAGATGTTTTACAGCTTGTTAATAAACTGTTACAATATAATCGTTCAACATGAAAACAATGAGATGAATGAGTTAAAATGTATCTCAAATCTTGATGGTGTCTATGAAATTTCAAATAAGCTAAATTACGTCATTCTTATTTCAGATTAGAAAATTTAAGTGGCTATTAAACCACATCTGGTAAAAGCCATCAGGCATAATTTTTTCGAATGTATAGGTGCTGACCGCTTAGATAGAGAATCTCCCTATATAAAAAGCGCCATTGCATCAGGGCAGAAATGATCATTATTTAGTTATTTAGTTTTAGAACTTAATGTATTTTGCAGCAGCAAAATTTTAAAATATTTGTAAACACACTAATTAAGACAATATCAATGGTTGATTGCTACTTTCCAATTCATATTAATGAAATTCTACAACTGTTTAATAATAATAATTGCATTTCTTAAAAACAGTTTTATCATATAGGTAAAATCATTTTAAATGTATGTTGTAAATAATAAACATCGTTTTATATAAATTCGTATATAAGGTCGCTCTAACGAGTCTGCGAAAGGGAAAGGTAAATACGAGTTGCAGTAGGTGTGAGATAATTAGGTTTGTTTGTATATTTACACCTAAATTAACTTAATGACGGGGAAACCAACAGCCAGTTTTATATCAACTATTCATAAGTAAAACACAAAGCGGGCTTAGTTAGCCTGTATATGTTATATATTTATACGTTGTATAAATATTTCAATGTTCAGTTCAGTTTTAGTTCTCCAACACAATTATTATTATTAGAACGGACAAAAGAAAAACACATCTGACGGTATGCGTATTATTTTTAATATGTATTTTACTTCACATTGTTCACAAAAATGCCAATAAAGATTTTAATGTGTTGTTATCCTTATTGGAGGAGGAGGACGTCATGCACCAACTCTGCAATACCGTCAACTGTTATTCTACAGACTCGATCTCAACTCATTTGTTTGGTTAATTAGATAAAGGTGTGAGTTGAGTTTTTAAATTAATTAGTAACATTATGCGGGTACGTATTTGTGGGTTTTAAACTTTGTAATTATTGATTCGCATATAATAATAAACCATTAAAACCTTTTGTCTTTTTATTTCCGTTATAGCAATTTGGTGTTTTGAACAGTGGCTGATTTTGAGCAAGCAAGAAAGCTGTAATTAATTAAACCAAATCAATATTTTTGAACTGTAAGCTGGTTTTCGAAAACTGTAAGTTATGATCTAGTTTTATTGAGATTGATTTAGTTGATTGATTGCTTGAGATTGATCTGATTGATTGATTGATCTTTGATTTGATATGCTTAATTAATTTGATTTGATTATTATTTGACTGTTACAGAAAATACTCGCTACTTTAAAAATGCACCAATGGATGGCGCCACAAACAAACCCTAATTAGTCTTAGAAATATACCATTAGGTGGCACCACTTTTATTATAGAAAATATTCATTAGTCTATATACAATTAGATGGCGCTACAACGAAATACGATCCCCACGTGGGCATGTAGAAGAAGTGGAGGGGAAGTTGTCCCAGGGGGTGGGGATTGTGATGTCATAAAAAAAGGGAGGAGAGGGTGCCCCTGTTCTACCTATGTTCCTTTAATTTGTGGACAAATATCAAATTCTTGTTTTTAATTTCGTCCTTACTACTATCAAATTACCCATTTACACTCGAATCTGCCACATCACAAATAATATAGTCTCTTATTTTTACAAAAATTTAACTTATTAAATAAATTATACCCACGTTGAAAATTCGGCGCCAAAATGAATCACGATGAATTATCATAAAAATAATCTGGTAGAGTGGATAAAACACGTCTGGACTCGCGTTGAGTAAGCATCATTTTTCCCAAACTTTTATTCATATTAAGATTTAGCAATTTGCTTTTTACTTATAGCATTTGCTAGCCAAGTAATTGCTTTTGCTACGAAGCAATTGCTTCAAGTAATTGGTTGATTTTTATTCATTAGGCTCTATAAGTTTGTAAAATTAGTGGAGTAAAATAAATCTTAAAATATGAACTTATACGACCCAAGAGTACATGAGCTACATATCGGCTTAAAGGGCGCGTACTGTCACCCTCAAAAGTCTAACTTTTTCTGTTGATACCGAAAGCCAAAAATTGAAAAAAACCACGCAAATTGGGGCGAGGAAAAATACGCGCGCACAGAGACTTTTATCACGTTTTCTCAAAAACTACCGCTTCAATCGAAAATAATTTTAGTGCGTTAGAATTCAGAGTGTCTAGCGCTTTAAATGCTTTCTTTGCATTATAATACAACAAAATAGATTAGTCGTGAATTGAAAGCAAAGTATGAATTGCAAAATTTAAACAGAGCGAATTTCGACAATCGGGTAGTTATGCTATTTATACAGATATTAGTATTTTTTATAATATACATAATCAGAAGAGTGCTAAAAGCTTGTAGAGAAATATTCATAGCGATATATGCAATAGTTTCTCTGATTTTGAATTTTAAAAACAGACTTTCAATGCGCGCGATCCCCCAAGTGGCGCGCCTTGCCGAACGTGTGGATTGTATACAGAGACACAGTGCTGAAACCGGGTGGCGACAAATGGCAACACGTGTTATTGGAATGGGCCGCTCTAGTAGTTTTATAGTATTCTGCTGGCTATTTGGTAAGTGCAGTGTTGAATCTGATGATTCCAAATAGACAAATTTCGGTTTGCACATGACCACGATGGTTGGCAGCAGCTCATCTCAACGAGGTATGTGAGTTTGTATAAAATCCCACATGTTTATAACCTTTGAAACAAAAAGAGCTAGATGTAAAGGTATACAAATGAAAATTGCCGACAAATGTTTAATTTGCGGAAAGCCTTGTGAAGAGCACGAGGAATACATAAAGAAACCAACAACGTGCGGTTTATTAACTATAACTATATCTTGAAATAGGCTGAGTTAAAAAAAGACGATTCATCGCAATTTATTGTGAAACATAAAAATACTATCTTGGCAGGAAATACTAATTTTATGTACCAGAAAAAATGAATAAATTGTTATACTACTGAAACGAGTGTAGGGCATCATAAAAATACTGCAGATGAACAAATCGACTAACACGTACTGTGCTCTGTAGAATACTTCAGCATAAGGAATATGTAATTAAAATACTTTCATCTCTTTCATATTTTATAAATTTGTTTTTTTAACACTTCAAACAATTCTTAAAGATTTTACCACTACTGAGGATGATAGCTGTAATTATTATCGAAACGTATAGACTTGTATAAATGTAAATATGAAAACACACCATTTAAACCCAAAAGACAAGTACTTTAATTATGTGTAATAATGGTAAAAGTTTACATTTTCATTAGGGAGATGTGTTTAATTTGTAGTAAGAGTAGAGTCAAAAATTGGGAAAGGCTCATATCTATTCAAACTGGTAAGGATAATTTTTTTATCGTGGTAAATAAAGTACATCATGGTAGGTGCATAAAATCCTCCTTCTGTTACAGGCACCGGTGAAACAACACGTAATATAATATTAAACGCGGCTAAATCTCGAGGTAACGAAATCGTTATTTACCTAACTAGTTCGGAAAGTTAATGTTCCCGCATGAGCAGCACTGAATATACCTACAATATTTCAGAGATGTCATTTAAATATTGCCATCTATAATAGCTATATTATAAAAGTGGATATAACGGTTTAAAGAATATCTCCGTATAATATATATTATAAAATATTAATTCTTTTTGAGATATGTCTGCCAAATATTATAAAAGTAGATATAACAGATGTCTAAAGGATATATCCGTATAAATGGAACCTAATATTTTTTATTTTATTTTCGAATTCTACATGAAATTCTAGATAAAATTTGTGCACAATGTCCTATACCAAAAATGAAGTATTTTCGAGATATTTCGATTTTTTTAAAAATTTTGAAAAAATCCTAATCCACATTGAATAACGCTATCTCCATTAATAACGGAGCTAGTGACGTGAAATTGTAACCAATAAACAACAAGCGCTTGCCTGTTAACTCCATATATCCATCTCATTGATATTTCATACAGGGTGTTTTAAACTTAGCCGCCAACATGCACAATTTAAATCATTTATGAGTTGCTTACTTTAAATAGAACACCCTGTATTTTATTACATTTTCCGCTATATTTTTTAAGCCAATTCGTTTGGTATCGGTATTCCCTATACCTAAATCTAACCACTTTTGAGATATTTCATTATCTTAGTTAAAACATAACAACACTTAATTATTTCAACATTAGTAAAGAGTAGGCCATGATTTCCATTATTTAAGGTGATATTTTGTTATTTTGTCATAAGTTATTAATTCTGAAAAGTTAGCAATAGCCTGAAAGGATTATTAATTGTGGATATCATTAAAAACGTAGACTAGGTATTTTGTATTAATTTAATTAGATAACTTACAAACAAAAATAACTAAATGTAATATTAAACAAACAAAGCTTTATAATAAGTGTTCAAAATTAGCACCATCTACTTCTAAACATTTATGAATCCTTTTCATTAAGTTATGTCTTGTAATTCTGGAAATATGGTCGGGTGTTAGAGAATTAAAAGCAAGTAAGACTCTGCATCATATCTTCCTTTGTGCTTTCCGCTGTATTTTTTTTAGCCAATTCGTTTGGTATCGGTATTCTCTATACCTAAATCCAACCAAAGACTTGCAGTGTTTTTGCAGAAAGATATCCAAATCGACGAAATGCAATTGGTGATTTTGTAAGAAGATTGCTTAAAAACTGCCGTCAGTTTGGTCAATTTAAGACAAAAATTAATAAAAATAAACCACTAGTGAACAGTGACATAAACGAAATTAATGTTTTGGGTTATTTTACGGCCTCTCCAAATGCCTCCATTAGAGATTGTGAGAGAGATGTTACTCTGTCGACGAGAACAATTCATCGCATTTAAAAAAAACACAAATGGAAAGCATTTTCATATCATTTGGTGCAACACTTACAATTAGGTGATCTTGCTCGAAGGGTAAAATTCTGTGAATGGTTTTTAATGAAGACCCAAGAGGATCAAAACTTCATAAAAAAAGTTATATGGTGTGATGAAGCAAAGTTTAGCAAAAATTGATTATTTAATCGATATAATTCCCAGTTTTGGTCTAATGAAAATCCACATTTTAGTAGAGAACGTTATTTCCAAGATAGTTGGAGTTTTAATGTTTTTTGTGCAATAAAAGACGATAAAATTTTAGCATTAAAATTTTATGATGAAAATTTAAATGGTACAAGATATTGCCACATTTTAGAAGAAGCCATACGACCGGCGTTACATACTTTAAGAAATGGAGAGGCGGCTTGAGCTTGGTATCAGCAAGATGGAGCCCCTTCTCATAACTTTTGGCGTGTTGCTCAGCATCTTTACGACATGTTTGATGATAGATGGATTGCCAATCAGGGTACGTTTCGTTGCCCAGCTCGCTCTCCTGATTTGGCTCCTCTAGATTTTGGTATTTGGGGTTACATTAAAAATCAGGTATTTTCCAAACCTGTTACGACAAAGGAAGATATGATGCAGAGAGCCTTACTGCTTTTAATTCTCTAACATCCGACCATATTTCCAGAATTACAAGACATAACTTAATGAAAAGGATTCATAAATGTTTAGAAGTAGATGGTGCTAATTTTGAACACTTATTATAAAACTTTATTTGTTTAATATTACATTTAGTTATTTTTGTTTGTAAGTTATCTAATTAAATTAGTACAAAATACCTAGTCAACGTTTTTAATGATATCCACAATTAATAATCCTTTCAGGCTATTGGTTACTTTTCAGAATTAATAACTTATGAAAAATAACGAAATATCACCTTAAATAATGGAAATCATGGCCTACCCTTTACTAATGTTGAAATAATTAATGTTGTTATGTTTTAACTAAGATAATGAAATATCTCAAAAGTGGTTGGATTTAGGTACAGGAATACTGATACCAAACGAATTGGCTTAAAACAATGCAGCGGAAAATGTAATAAAATACAGGGTGTTCTATTTAAAGTAAGTGTATATGAAAATATTCAATGATGAATAAAACTCGGGTGGTTCATATGATTTCGTTTAAGTAATTGTAACATAACATGAACTTTTTTATTACTTATTATTTTTTCAACTTCAAAAATTAAACGTTCCCTTGTTTTAGGAATATGTGATCTAATACTAAATACACAATTTCATACGGTCCACATAGCAACGCAACTAATTCTAAACAGTAAGCAACTTATAAATGATTTAAATTGTGCATGTCGGCGGCTAAGTTTAAAACACCCTGTATGAAATATCAATGAGATGGATATATGGAGTTAACGGGCAAGCGCTTGTTGTTTGTTGGTTACAATTTCACGTCACTAGTAAAATATATCCGAAATTGTGTAAGGTAAGGTGGGGTAACTATCCTTAACATTCGGAAAAATGTGGTGGTTCATGTTCTTCCTCAGGAAGTTAACGATAACTTCATTTTAGTAGAAGTAGGCACTTGACCAGCATACCATATTATACTTTTCTTTCCTGGAACTGGACAAGCACCCATTCGTTCACAGGTACATCAGTCACTTCAAAAACGAACTCTTATCGACTTCTTCATCGTCCGAATATGACTCACCCTTGAATTCAGATTCCACGTGGTAATCTTCTACGTTGCTTTCACTTGAACTCGTATAATTTAGCTTTTGTTTTGAATATATTTTGATATTTTTATCTTCTTGTGCTTCTTTCTTTGCCATGTACACAGTTTTGCGTCCCAGTTATAAACGGCCACATCAAGTGGTTGAAGGATGAATCGTAGGGGACAACTGTTGTGTTTTCTTTGGTCGAACTATAGTTCGAGTACTTTTCTCGCCAACAGCGACAACAATTCGAGTTTTGGAAGGGTCGTGGCAAAATGAGGTTTCACCGCAGTTATAAATCAGTTCAGGTTTGCTGAACAACACAAGATCAGTGAATGTTTTTCCAACAAATCGATATATAGAGAAAGGATTTTGAGCATTTTGGCGTAGAAACTCACTCCGTGTGGAGGTGATATTGAAACATAAGCAAGCAAAATTCTATTGGCAATGAAATGACACAACAAGCGAGATGTGAGGATGTTGTCTACAATGTACACCAACGAATTTGCGTCTTCTAATAAAGGTGACTTAAATAGCGGTGAAAATGTTCTCTGGCCATTCAAGATTACAATAAAAACATGGGCTCTGTGATATGATTCAACCGAAACAGTGAGAAAGACAATAAAGTGGTATAAGAAAACTTTTTTTCCATTTATTTGATTTATCAGTTTTGAATGCCTGTGTGGTGTACAATCAGTTAACTCAAAATAAACATCCAGCAAGAGAATTTCAAATAAATTTGATAAAGCAATTACTTGGTGCATATCATACACCCCACCAACCCAATCAATCTGGTAGGCGTCCAAAACCGAGCCCTACAAAACATTGCATTGTATGCATAAAAAACAAAAGTAATCTCGTTACATATTTGAATCCTGTAATGTTTCTTTATGTGTTGTATCTTGCTTTGAGGTTTTTCATACAAAAAAAATTATATAGTGTTACAAAAATTTTTGAAATAAAATTCCTTTTTATTTGTATAATGTATTCTTCATTTCACTCGCTTATTCTAATTTTTAAAATTTCGCCATAATCTGTGATTCTTGAACTAAAAAATAAATTGTTAACTAATTTAAACGAACCAACTCGCCATATCCAACTTTATCAAGCTGCTTGCTCTACAAGAACTAACTCGCGCCGTCTAAATTCGGCAAACTGCTGAAAACGAATAAACACGCAACCACTGAAATAGAAGCATAGCGAGCACAAAATCTCGAAACGTGTTACGCAGCGAAAAGGATAATTATGTAATACTGATAAAATGTGTTTTACATCGTTAGCGGAAAAATCTCAAATTTATATAATCTGGTGTTTTCTTACAATTTTAGCCATTAGTTGCATGTATAGATTTAATTTCTATATTTTCTATGTGTATAATTACAAATTTTGAAGGAAACAAGTAAACGTCTAATATCCGACTTTTCATGATTATTTTATTATTTTAGCAATGTATTGATTTTATAAATACATATTCAGGACGACGTAGTTTGAGACTATGATAGCAAGAAATATAACATGTAGAGCAATTTTGCGACCTACTACCTACTTTGTCGGTTCTTGTCCTTGTTGTGTTTCCCACCCCCTGTTGTGACGTTACGTCTTTTGCATCTATTATTTACATTTAATTATGATTAAAACATCATTGAGATTCCAATTTGTTTAAGTTTTAATAAATATTTTCCTGTAATTAATTTCGTAAACAATAAATTAATATGAAAATGTAAACTTTCAGCATTAACACTCATAATAAAATACTTATCTTTTTTGGGGTTTTTTAATGGTGTACTTTAAATTATACAATCTAAACGTTTCGATAACACTTACAGTTATCTTCGTAAGTAGTAATGTTTGTTAAAAATTGTTAAAGATGTAGTAAACAATTTTGTCAAATTTGAAAAATTAAAACATAAACATAAGCCTGCTATCAACATAACAGTTTGAGAAACGTATAAAGCCAACTATAAAATTTTTTAGTAAAGAATAACTAGGTCATAAAAATTAAATATTGTTAAACTGCCTCAAAGATGACAAACCAGAACACTCTCTACGACGAAAGCTAACAATGAAATTTGTCAGCCAAAAAACACATTTAACAAAATTTAATCGAGTTATGATGTAAGTGTAAAGTTGTGAAAAACTTCAATTTGAAAATGATAGAAGCATTCACAAATCCAAACATTACATCAAATAAAATAACCCAGTTAAATCTAACAAAGAGATATCTTTATCAATAATTGGAAGTGTTATTAACAATGAAAAGCACAATGCAGAACGTTCTTTGTAATTTTTAATTTTAATTTAATTTCAACTACTTATGTTAAATTATAGTGCTGTGGTAATTTAACGTATAATTGGTAAAGCATTTGCTTCAAGGTCTAGGAAAAACACAGCGAAAAACCTAGACATGCCAAAAGTTAAAATCAAAATCAAAATTAAGACGTATCATTATGCTTTTTTTTTTAATTATAAGATGCCAAAACCTATTTAAACGGAGATTTTCTTCTTGTCTATTAATATTATACGGGTGTTTATATATTTCAATAGCTTCACGTTGCAAACGAACATAACAATGAGTTTGTCTTGACAATATTTCCATATTGTCAAATTGAATGTCATGATTTAGATTATTCAGGGCATGGTCAGCCACAGCAGACCTCTCTGGTTGACCCAATCTACAAAATCTCATATGTTCTTTGCGTCTTGTATCAAAGCTACGTTTTGTGGTCCCGATGTATACTTTTCCACATGAACAAGATAACTTATACACTCCGGATGACAAAGGGTTTGACACATCTTCAGGTGATCTTAAATGTTCTTTAATTTTTCTTGTAGGTTTAAAAATAGTCCTAATGCCATATTTGATTAGGATTTTTTCAATTCTATTTGTAACATTAGCTATAAAAGGAAGAAAAGCAGTACGAACATTAAGAACTGGTTTTTCTTTAAGGTTACGCCTGGAAGGTGTAATAACATTATTAATATCTGTAAGTGAATATCCATTATTTTGTAAGGATTTTCTTAAATATTTATATTCATCATTCAAAAATTCAGGGTCACAAATTTGTTTTGCTCGATCTACTAAAGATTTAATTACACTAATTTTTGACGTGGATGGTGGTTGGATAATTTATGAAGGTATCTATCAGTGTGTATCTGCTTTCCGTAAACCTTAAAAGATAGTAAATTATTAGTTTTAGATATTAATATGTCAAGAAATGGAAAACTTCCATTAGTTTCTTTTCCATGGTAAACTGAATACTAGGATGTATACCATTTATAAAAACCAAAAACTCATGCAGTGCTTCTTCTCCATGCCTCCAAATAACAAATGTGTCATCTACATAACTATACCAAACTGAAGGTTTTTTAGGTGTATTTTGTAACGCTAATGTTTCAAATTTTTCGATATAAAATTAGCTATAACAGGACTAAGGGCACTACCCATTGCTACACCTTCAATCTGTTCATAAAATTTACTATTCCACTGAAAATAAGATGTAGTAAGACAGTGCTGAAAAAGAATGGTTATGTCCTTTGGAAAAAGATGATCAATGTATTCAATAGTTTCTTTTAGAGGTACTTTTGTAAAAAGTGAAACAACATCAAAACTAACCATTATATCACCCTCTTCAATTTTTAAACTATGCATTTTTTCAACAAAGTCGGCAGAATTTTTAATGTAATGGGGTGTTTTTCCTATATGAGGTTGTAATAACAATGTAAGATGTTTTGCAAGGTTATATGTAGGAGAACCAATTGCACTAACAATAGACCTTAAAGGAATATTAGGTTTATGAATTTTGGTAAACCATATAGTTTTGGTGAAATAGCTTCAGAGTTAGATAGTTTCTTTTTTATTTCACAGCACTTTAATTTAACATAAGTAGTTGAAATTAAATTAAAATTAAAAATTACAAAGAACGTTCTGCATTGTGCTTTTCATTGTTAATAACACTTCCAATTATTGATAAAGATATCTCTTTATTAGACTTAACTGGGTTATTTTATTTGATGTAATGTTTGGATTTGTGAATGCTTCTATCATTTTCAAATTGAAGTTTTTCTCAACTTTACACTTACATCATAACTCGATTAAATTTTGTTAAATGTGTTTTTTTGGCTGACAAATTTCATTGTTAGCTTTCGTCGTAGAGAATGTTCTGGTTTGTCACCATTGAGGCAGTTTAACAATATTTAATTTTTATGACCTAGTTATTCTTTACTAAAAAATTTTATAGTTGGCTTTATACGTTTCTCAAACTGTTATGTTGATAGCAGGCTTATATTTATGTTTTAATTTTTCAAATTTGACAAAATTGTTTACTACATCTTTAACAATTTTTAACAAACACTACTACTGACGAAGATAACTGTAAGTGTTATCGAAACGTTTAGATTGTATAATTTAAAGTACACCATTAAAAAAACCCAAAAAGTATTTTATAATAAATTAATAATCGCAAAATACAGGAATAACTGACCAAAGGTTTATTACAGCGACATTTTTTAAAAGTGGTAATTATGAAATTCTACAATTGTAAGCTTGACAAGGATAGTTCCGCGAGTGAGTGAGCCTACTGCTACACAAAGAAGAGAGAACGCATTCGGTGGGAAAAAGACAGGCACTACTCGCGCACGATTGATGAATTAAATTTTCGTGTAATTGAATTGTAGGGAATAGATAAACGATTAGTCACATCTAGAAGTCGAAAAGAATTTAATGTTTGTTCTAATTCAGCGATTATATAAGAATCAAATTCATTGATAGCCAGTTGATTTAATTGTAGTTTCTGGAGAGTTAATTTCATCTATTAAATGTAAAAGTTGCAATGAAGGTATGGCAATAAAGATTAATGTATGGCAGGAGAAATAGCTCAAATTAATTCAATGTTTAACGTTCTAATAAATATCGATTTAAAAATTTATTTATTTTGATTGAAACTATCATACAAGATACAATTATTGTTAAAATTATTATTGAATGATCATGAAAAAAGGGTAATTGTTCTATTAGAGGAGAAATCCTATCTTGTAAATTAAAATTTAATCAAGTAGCTATTTCTAATAACATTTGCATTTTTATTCGTTTCGAGTTAAATGTTAAAATATTAAAATGAAAGATAAGAATGTATTTATTCATTTACATTCAGAATTATAGATAATTCAGTTGTCAAAATTTACATTGCTAATTAACCATAATATGAGATATCCAGGTACAAATTAATCACTGTTTCGACAGCTTAAAATACATGAATAGATATGTATTATTTAAATAGTCGTCACTTAATTTTGTTCATCATTGAAGTTGAACACTGAACGTCTTCTATTCAAGTGACTACTCTCATTCCAATCTCTCTGTCGACCACTGTGCAACAATAGGCGGGGTTTATTTTTATTACTTCAGCCGCAGAGCTATGCTTGCCAAGCAGTAACTTAATTTTCCTTACTGATAGGATAGTTAGTTCTTTAACTTATTTTAAAGCGCGACAAATATAGAATATGTATGTTGATTTGAGTTTGATCGATACTTACTTCATCACAATCTTATTAGATAACAACAAACAATTTACACAATTAAATGTTTTGGTTTATATCATATGGCATGTGTGGTAACCGTTTTACATTATTAACTTGGGTGTCATTTCTTTCTTTTCTCTATTTTTCTGTAGATATTATTTTGGTACAGTATTAAAATCCTCGAGAGTAATTTCAAATGTGTAAAAATAACAACCGCTCAAAAATTAAAATTTGCTTTAACGATTGCTTACTTAAAAACGGCTATAATATTAAAAAAAATGTTTTTCAGATTATTTACAGTATTCAAAATATATATGAAACATATAAAATGTATTGCGCCCTGCAAATACTTAAAATTCTTGTCTTTATTATTAACGAATACAAATTATTTGAGATTTTAATTTGATGATGAATATGAAAAATTTAGAGTACGACTAAAATGCTGGAATTTTAAAATCTGTTATTTGCTATATCTATTATAAATTTAATGTCACTCTCAGGCAATATGCATTTTTAAGTAGGTAAAAAGATTTCATATAGTGGCGCCGGGGAGAGGTATCTCATGGCGGACTCGAGAATGGGGATATAGTTATTACTGTGAAATGCATCTGTTTCCTTTATCTTAGTGCGAAGTTCCGACTTAAAGAAAGACGGGTTATATAATATACGTCTGCTATATATTTTAAATGCAGGACTTAAAAACGTACGTCGATTCTAAAGTCAAAGCGCATGACGCTGTCAGATGTCTTCTAAGCTATTTAACCTCAAATTATTCTTTGTATTTAGTTTCGTATAATTGCATCGTGTTTTGAAGTTTACCTTTAATTTCCATTATCCAGGTACGCTAATAATTTTCACTATTTTTATTTTATATTTATGTAACATTATGTTGCAGCGAACTGCTCTCGCATGCTGCATTTCCGAGAAACCGTAACTCGGACAAAGGCAAGAATGGCTCTCGCTTTAGAATCTGGGAAATCAGCGCCGGATTCACCGCAAAAACATAGGCTGCGTTTGAAGTCGAAGTCAGAGGATGTTGACGAATACGTGAAAGACGTTTTGAAATAAAAATTTTCACCATGCATGCAACTGGTAAATAATTCAGAAATTATTGTTGAAATGGAGTTAATCACTGTTTAATTTTAGGCTCACATATTACTATCGAAAAACTCCAAACAGAACTTAAAGAAGATAAAATATTTACCTTCAGTAAAACGAGTTTGAAACAATTGTTACACAAAATTGGTTTTGAATTCAAAGTTGACGATGGAAGAAGGCGTTTAATGGAGCAGGTTCATATTGATGGTGCTCCAGCAACATTTTTGCGAAAATATTTTGCTAATAAAAGTTGTGAAATTAGTTACGATCCTGTCTTTTTGGATGAGACGTGGATTTTTAGTCGAGGAGGCGTTCGAAAATCATGGCATGATAATGATTTGAAAAGCACAAAAACCAAACCGCTACGAGAAGGGAAACGGTAATTAAAATAGTCCGATTTGTTAAAAATATTTCTAACCGAATAAATTTTAGTTTTATTGTATTGAGTGCTGGCAACAAGGATGGTTTTATACCTAATTCATCATTGGTATTTTCCAGTAAAAGTTAGACAACAGACTACCACGTTAATATAAACGCTGATTTATTTCAAAAATGGTTTCAAGAACAGCTTTTACCAAATTTAGAAAAACCAAGTTTGATCATTCTTGACAATGCCAGTTATCATTCTACATTAGTAGATAAATTACCTTCAAGTAGTTGGAAGAAAGAAGATCTTCAATTTTTAAGAAAACCCAACATTCCTCATTCGAATGATATTCTGAAAGTGGAATTATTACAAATTGCCAAGGATTTACAAGTTCCAAAAATATATGCAATTGATGAAATCGCTCATCAATGGGAACATAAAATTTTACGTTTACCTCCATATCACTGCCAATTGAACCCTATCGAGTTAATATGGGCAAATTGTAAACAGTATTACAACAAAAACGTTGGAAGACAGGTCTTCAGGGACGAGAATGTTTTATCGCTATGGAAGGATTCATTAAACCAAGTAACTGGAGAACTGTGC
Organism: Vesta saturnalis; assembly: GCA_036346205.1. Lineage (NCBI taxonomy): Eukaryota > Metazoa > Arthropoda > Insecta > Coleoptera > Lampyridae > Vesta > Vesta saturnalis. The sequence continues at coordinate 5,212,815 of JARFJB010002087.1, read as the reverse complement.
CAAAAGTGTATTTTACATGCTGAAAAGGAAATGAGCCAGTGGTGGGACGTTCAAAAAAGAGCAGAGGAAATGGTAAAACCTCTAGTATTCAATGTCGGACAGTTGAGTGAAGATGATAGTGAAAGTGAATGTGATGACTTTTAATTATAAGATGTCCAATATTTGAATTTAAAGCAAAAATTAGAATCTTAGTTACTATATATATATATATATATATATATATATATATATATATTGACAAACTGTAAACTGAGATTTTTAAAATCGGTTATATTATTAACTAATAATAAATCTCATTTTTAACATCCAATACAGTGTATTTATTTATGACAAAATCAGTTATTTATAAGTGGCTTCGATAACCAAATTACAGTCTTGACTCTTTTGATGCAGTGAGATCTGTCGGCTAAAAATGATCCACCGCAATTAACCAAACTTTGCGCACTTCATTCGGGCACTGCCTTCTTTTTCTTCTTCTTCTTCAGCCCTTTTTGTTTAAATCCATTTTTGGATATGGGCCTTCCCCAGTTCCTTCCATCTATCACGATTTTGTGCGATTTTGATCCAATTCAAACCAGCTGTTCGTTTGAAGTCGTCATACCAGCGCATAGGTGGTCTTCCTCTTCCTCGTTTATGCTCGTATGGTCTCCATTCGATTACTTTACGATTCCATCTGTTTGTGTCACATCTAGCTACGTGTCCGCGTAACTCCACTTCAGTTAGATTTTCGTCCCTCTATAATCATATCTATTGATATTTCGTCATCACCTGTAGCTTTGTTAAGTTTGAATTCCTTTATTTTTACTTTCTATGCTTATGTCAGGTTGTTCTTCGGATCCAACGTTTTGTATTTTTCTAGTTTCTTTGTTATCTTGGTCTATTTCTTGAGGTATTTTAGATTTATATAGTTCTATGTAGAATTCTTCTACAATTTTCAAAATTTCCTCCCTGTCATGAATTACTATACCATTTTTGTTACGAAGTGCGTATGTTTCTTTCTTTCCCATTTTCTGTTTGAGTATTTTCATTCCTTGGTTTTTCTCTATTACTTCATTGATTTGTTTTTCTTGGATTTGTAGTTTGTGTTCTCTTATACCTTTTCTTATTTCTTTATTCACTTGTTTAAATTCGTCTGTTGTTCTTTTGTTTTCTTTCGCCAGTTGTCTACGTTTTTCCATGAGCTTCTTGGTTGTTTCGTTAATAGTATGTTTGTTTTTATTGTGTGGTTTAATTTTCTTTAGTTCTTTTATAGAAGTATTTATTATCGCTGTTATTTTGTTGTTTACTTCATCCAGTGTGATTCTTTTGTCATCAATATCAGCGGTAGTTAAGTTTCTGTTGATTATTTCTCTGTATATTTCTCCTTCTTTTTTTATTTCTTCTGCTGTCAATTTAATTGAACTTCTTCTGATTTGTTGTTTTCTTTCTAATCGTTTGTCAATTATTAGGCACTGCCTACTTCTAGGTAATTCGTTTCTTATTGAAGATTATGGATATAATTAATTTGTAAAACAGATCCAAAACGAAATTTTGTTGATCCGGTCTCGGTTCTGATAATCGTTTACAGTTGTACAATATATCTTTATCATATCACTACCCACACTCGGTGGACTTTACATGCGAGAATAAGTGCGAACAGACCTTAAACGAAATTCAACTTATTTATACGAGTGGATGAGGATTTTTTAGACCTTTAGGATGCTAAATCCAGAGATATTCGAACAATAATTTTATTTAAATTTGACAGCGCGGCTTAAATTTGAAAATAACCTAGAAACATGGACGATGTTTTGCTGGTATTCAAAATTACTAACTAATATGAACCAATAACGACTACGTTTTTAAAATCTTAAATCATGCTTTACTAAAAGATGAGTCATAAGACTCCTCTCGCCGGCCCGACCTTACCCAAGCGCCTGTAGACATATTAATAAACGAGTTGAAAAATACCAGCGTCTAATTTTTTTACAAAAATTTGAAATATTTCTTTAACATATACTTGTTGATTTCGAATTAAAATAGAAATTATAGAATTATAGAAATTAAAAACCTTTGGTAAATATAAAATTTAAAAATTTAATTCGATAAAAAAGTATATGAACAGACGGGTACTAAACCAGCTTAACGAAACAAACGAAAGGATTATTGCATTGGGATAGAACTTCCAAGAATGAGTCATCTCTCTATGTATGTCTATGAGGTATACTTTACAGTTTACATGCCTTTAAAAATCATAATGAAAACTTTGTATACCCTACAAAGTTTGTCCTTGGTTTACCTGTTTTTTAGAAATATGACGTCAATAACAGCACATAATCCTAAAATGATCAGTTATACCAGACGACGACACACAACAGCTACTAATGAGCAGATAAGAAAGATAAGAACGTCAGTTGCACTTTATTTAGCCACCTCAAAGGATCGGTCAATTAGGAAAGAAAAAACAATTTAATTTAATGTGGATAGTGTAAAATGTGTAGGTTTCAAATGCGGACTAACTTGAACCTGAACATTTTTCTGTATTGCGAAGTGAAATTTGAATGTACCTACCTACATTTGTTACCTTAAAATATCAGCTAAAATTAATTTAATATTATTTTATAGTTAGGTACACAGTTACAGTTTTGAACTATCCAGAATTACAATGTCTCAATACTTCGTTAGAATAATGTACGTACGTTTGAATATCCAGTAAGTTTTTTATAATAAACTATTTAGATATAGATTTTCATGTAAATTTTACACAATTTTTTAATAAACTTTCGTGTGTAATAACGGATAGTCTAGGCGTATCTTTACCGTAATATGGTGATATTCGTATAATCAATTAATAAGAATTCCTTTGATTATAAATATTTGGTAATTTATTACTTTCTGAGCAGGAAGATATATTTTTTGCATTTCGCGAAATTCGGCTCTTTACCTAAATATAACATATTTACAACGATGATGTGCTGGGCCACGCATGATGCGCTACTTTCCTACGTGCTAATCCTCGACTGCACAAACGCTACGATATGATATTGTCAGTAAAGATTTTCGCTTTTACACTATTTAAAACACACGCACATACACGCACAGACACGTACAGATACGTACAGACACGCACAGATGGGCACAGACACGCTCAGATATTCACAGACCCGCACAGATAAGCAGAGATGCACACATACTCGAACAGACACACACAGGCACACACACGCAATCACGCACACACACACGTACGCACGCACGCACGCACCACCACACACACACACACACAACACACACACACACACACACACACAAACACACACACACACACACACACACACACACACACACACACACACACACACACACACACACGAGGCACGCACGCGACACGCGCACGCACGACACACGTACGCACGCCACCACACACACACAAACACAATGCACACATGCGCGCATCAACACATAAACACACATACACTTCTCTCTCTCACACACAGACACACTCACACACACAACACAACACACACACACACACACACACACACACACACACACATACACACACAGACACACACACACACACACACACACACACACACACACACACACACACACACAAACACAACACACACACACACACACACACACACACATCCACACACACACACACACACACACACATGCAGAAAGTGGGGTTGACTTGTTTAATCTAACTAACAAAACCAGTGGCGTCACCAGTTCTATTTATTTTAGTTCGAATGGTTCATTATAACATTAGGTATGTGTGTAAAACGTTCAATAGGTAATATATAATATATATATATATATATATATATATATATATATATATATATATATATGCATTTTACTAAGTAGTAGCTATATTACTCATAGATCATTCCTATTATACTCTATAAGACTAGAAAAAGCTTAATACAAAAACTCGGATGGTAATGCCTAATACGAACTCGTTTAAATGCACTCGTGCGTAAGATCTATATTATGTAATTTGCTATTATATCCAAAGGTGTTACATGTAAACACAAGTACAGACCTCGCTACCAAATACCGATTTCTCAAGATCAACACGTACGACCTCAGTTTTATACTTGCAGAGTACAAAGACGATGTTACAATTAATCTTAATTATTTAAAAAAAATAGTTTTAACCTTTACACATGTAAATGAAGATTATAAACGATAAGAGAGATTATGCAAATTAATTAAGCTGTTGTTCGCAAGGTTAACAATCCCAGTGTACTTTTATATTTTCTCTGTAAATGAATACAAACTTACCCGAAACACTCCATAATTTTGTTAACTTTCTGCGTCGTAATAAAGACCTTACTCCGTAAGAAAATTCTTGGAAGGATAATGATCCATGTCCAAATGGGTCTAGCTGGCGCAGTAACGAATCAATCTCCTAAAAAATAAATACATTATAGTTTATGCTGTTTAAGGTTGTAATTTTTACAGTTAAGCATTGTGCCCATTTCAAGTAAAAATATGATCGGTAACTTCTTTTTAGACAAATCACAGTAATTTGTTACATGATCAACAATTACTTCTGATATCCAAATTACGTAGAAAACTTGTGTTTCAATGATTTAGGAATAATATAGATACATATGCATACAATGGTTATGCTCAAGTGTAGTCGACAATGGAGACTAACTAAAGTGGTGATTTAAAACTGTAAAACTGAGTATTGAATTTACGGTTGAAATTTTTATAATTGTGTAATTTTTAAAATATCGATGTGTGTTGCATCTGGTTGTAACAATTCTACCAACAGAAACCGTGATATACTTCTTTTTTAACGATAAGTAGATATTAAATTAATAAAATTAAATTAAATTAATCTGTCTAAAATCAAACGCATTTTGTTAAAATTGTGGTATATTTTAAAACTTTAATATAATATAATAAAACGTTCGTATTGTCATACTACAGGGTTGTAAATAATGTTCAATTATTATCTTCAAAATTCTTAAATTATGTAAGGGCCTCCTTAGCAACCACACCTTGCGTCCCTAGCAACCGCCACTGACGTAGTTTTAATATATCATTTTGCAAAATTGAAAATTTTATTTACAGAATAAAATTCAGGAAAACATTACGTACTAGCAAAATAGTTTCGAGGATATACGTTTAAAAATTAATAATTGAGAAATTATGTTTGCACACACCTTTGATTACAAGGCATTTGCGAGGCGTAAAGCCAGATCCATATTATTTCTATAATTTCTAAAATACTCCCATACGCTTTGATTCACTATACTCTGTCCCATCTTATTCTGCATTAGAGCAAGCCATGATATTTTTTTCTTTAGTTCTTATGTAACTGATATGATGATCAAGCCTCATATTGAATTAATAATAATTTGTGTCGGATATATTTAAAGTACGTAAGAACTTAAATCACTTTTTCGTGTGCACATTACGTATGTACATGGTTTTAGGATTCACAGCGAACCATCCAAGACATTATAACGGCAAGGCTGCAAAATTTAAAGTTGACATATTGTGGAAAACCAGGAAAATCTTAGTTTTGGGATTTCACCTTTCGAAAAACCAACAACGACTAATTTGACAATTTAAGTTGAAAAATGAATATTTTACTTTGGACAAATTTTATTATCACGTTAAAACAGATTTCGATTTTGATGGGGGTGGAACGACATTATTTAGAATGTTGACATGAATGGGTTACAAACATAAACGTGTCAATGGACAGAACATTTTTAGGTGCAAAGAGAAAAATTATATAGTCTTTTGATTAAGCATGGGTATGAAATTTTACGATTACGCTCTTACCATTGGCAATATAACCCTATTGAAATGGCATGGGGTTTTTGTAAAAATTAGTACAATAACCAAATAACCTCCATCGAAAAATAGGGTTCAGAAATTATGGCTTGAGGCTCTACACTGTGGCAAAATGTTGTTCACACACGGAAAAGAGTATTTCAAATGATTGGGAAAAACATATGGCAACTTTTTCAGCTGAAAATACCCCACCTGTTATTAAAGCACTAGGAAAATCCGATTCAGATTCAGATAGTGATATGGATTCAGATTCTTCTGGTGATATAATGCAGTTGGCCACTATGTGGTATTAACATTTTAATAAAGACATATTTAAATATTCCGTTTTCGCCAAGGCTGGGCCGTGGACACGAAAGCAGTAATTTTGTGGTCAATTCCACTTAGACTTAAATCGATACATTTCTGGTTATTTACTTTCGTGTGTAATATTCAAGAAAGAAACAATGCAGTAAATTTCACCACGAAAGCAAATCTTCATATTGGATTATTTACGAAATAGCGCTATTTCCTGGATAGAAATATGTTTGGAACGTTCAGAAATTGTTCTACCAAACAGCAGCAGAAAGTTACTGATTTGAAAAAATTAGTCGGTTGGAAAAGCTTTACTGTTGGGGAATCCTATGTGGAAGAATGCGTTGAGCATCGAATTGCGGTTGTTAAAAAATTGATTGGATGCTAACCGTTCGTCGCATCAGAATAATATTATATAAAGCAGTCCTAGAAGACCCTACACTCGTTACTGAAATTTGTTTCATCAAACGATTTATTGTAAATCCATTATTGTGACCGAAATTGTCGTAATTTACTAAGCGCAAAAAAATGCCACATCTTGTTCTGGAATTGCTACAAAGAAAACGGATGTTCCAATTAATACTATAGACAGCTGTATTTAATTTGTTCGTTATTTGTATAACTTCAGTTTAATTAAAATAATAGGTATTATTTATAAATTTGTAATTTTCAGGTCAATGTAGAAAAAGCTATTATAACGATTTTCTCTATGGTATAAAATTTACAATAGTGTTATGTCATTTCACCCAAAATAATTTGTCATTTTACAAATCGGTTATGATGCACATAACATGCCAACTTTTCTCAATGTTAAAGAAACCCCTTTACATTATGAACCCCATAAGAGTCATTTCTATTTTGCAATTATAATCTGTACCTACTTGATGGCACTCACACGGGTGTTTTAATGTTTTACTTTATGAAACCGATTTTTTTTATGTTAGTAAAAGTTCTTTGTTAATGTATATGTAAATGTAACATAACCTATTCTTATCTGAAATGTTTGATACTGCTATTGATTTGTTACTATAAAATATCTATATATATATATATATATATATATATATATATATATATATATATATATATATATATACTGACTTCCATAAAAATTGCAACACCTAGAATTTGTTGAAGGATTTTGTTGAAATTTTCGTCAATGATGCCTTTCATTAGAACAAACGATTAAAATTTGAATAAAATCTAGCTAGTAATTTTTGTTTGTTTTTTTCCTTTGCACTTAGTACAATAAATTTGAAGAAATAAACCAATCAATGTGTAATTAACTGTCAATTTTGCAAATTGTTTGTTCACAATTTCGTTCTGAACTTGGGAACAATGCCAAGAGTACGTCAACATCAACATTTTTCCCAATTGATTGATTTTGAACGTGGCCGTATTATTGGCATGAGAGAGGCTGGACTTTTGTAAAGAGAAATTACTCGTCGTGTAAACCGAAATGTTACAACGGAATTGGGATGTTGGTTTAAATAGTCCGAGGAAGGGGTGCAACAAAGTCGCCCTGGATCTGGACGTCCCCGCAAGACTACAGATCGCGGAGAACATCGCTTAAGACTTTTGGTCACAAGAGACAGATTTTCAACAACTCGATCGATTGCAAATGATTGGATGAGAGGTGTAGGACCCAGAATGTCAATTCATCTGTTTACCGCCGGATAAGGTCTTATGGACTGCGTTCACGTCGTCCATTTTTATGTCTTCCTCTTACACCACTTTACCGTCTTCGCAGGCTAGAATGGACCAACGAAAGAGCGAATTGGGCGCAAGAATGGCATAGAATTGTGTTTAGTGACGAGTCCCGATTTTGCTTGTGGACTCACGATGGTCGTAGGAGAGTCAGATGGATGCGTGGAGAACGTAAAAGTCCAACATTTTTTGTGGAAAGCAACCCAGCCCTCACACAAGGAGTGATGATATGGGGTGCAATATGTTACGGTAGCAGATCACCCTTGGCCTTCATTGATGGCAACTTGAACGCCGCTGGTTATATTGCCAATGTGCTAGAACCCGTTGCGCTGCCATATCTTCAGGGGCTTGAAAATTCCATTTTCCAACAAGGTAATGCGCGCCCTCATACGGCACAGGTTACAACACGTTTTTTGCAAGAAGCTAACATTACCGTCCTCCCATGGCCTGCTCGGTCCCCTGATTTGTCGCCCATTGAACATGTATGGGATGAGGTCGGTAGGCGACTGGGTAATTTATCACACCCTCCAGATAACTTACACGATCTCCGGCTACGCCGTGTAAATGAGTGCATTACAAATCGTAGCGGAGCAATCATTATTGAAAAAAACATTTTTAGTTTTTGTTCTTTTGTTTTCAAATTTTAATCCTTTGTTTGTTCTAATGAAAGACATCGTTGACGAAAATTTCAATAAAATCGTTCAATAAATTCTAGGTGTTGCAACTTTTATGGAAGTAAGTATATATATATATATATATATATATATATATATATATATATATATATATATATATATATATATATATATATATGATGTAAGCATTGTTCCAAACGATTAACTGTACTCTACATGTTGATGGTTTTTTACGTTTACAGTAACCATCTGCGTTTTTATCAGTTGCTTGTAAATTAAATCAACCGGAGAAATCATATAGATTGAAGGACTTGTTTCACACATGGAAACACTGTCTCGTCGACAATGTAGAATTTTCGTATTTCATGAAACAGTGACTCTAAACCTGGACATTTAGCTGTATGTGGAAATAACAATAATCTATTTTTGTATTGATAATTGTAATGTAATGGTTACGATACTCAAAACTTAACATGGATGATTTTTCCTTTTCAATATGTGTTTCAAGATAAAGGGTGAATATGCTCTCAAATTATACCGTTTACATGTTTATGTGCAAAATACAACCTTCATTTAACGCTGAGAAATTCTTTTTTGTAATTTATTGACTTACCTTGAGTGTAAATTTTGGTATACGTTATTTTATTCTAAATATAGCGGATTACAACTTGTTTAATTTTTTATTGATTTAATGTATTTAGTCGTTTGTAATGCTTTAGTAGCAAATAAGTTTTAATAACAGGCAAATACCATTGTTACCAACCTATATTCAAAATTATGAAACTTGCCATACAAAGTGCCAATTAATTTTTTTTAAATTTTCATCATAAATACGCAAAATAGAAAAAATAGTATAAGAAACTCATTCCATCAGACGTTTTATCGCACTCGTTCTTGATTTTTCTGTTTTGCCTTTGCGGACGTTGTTCTTATGTTCATGTGTTCTCACTTTGAGTGGTATACTGCTCTCTCCTATGTTTGCTCTGCTTGCTGGAAACTCAAAGAAGTCACATACATCGCAGTAGCAGAAAATCCAATAAGCCAAGCTAGTGTGGAAATGAAATTCATATGGATTCCAACAATGCGCGAAGAGCTTAAGCGCAATACACAAACTCATTTTCAATAATGCAAATTCAAGAACACAACGATCGCTAGGTGAGTTATCTTGACTTGACTGACAATAATGTTACTATTACTCAAATTAATTGACTGTCTGACTTTGACTTTCCGGGTAATAATTAAAACATTACAATTTATTTACAAGTCTGCTATTTAATTACCCGCAAACCTCAAATCTGATCAAACGAAGTGGCCGTCTAGTGGTAGGTACGTTGTACTATCTGAATTAGATCGATGAGGTAGCATCATGAGGGGCAGGTAAAAAAAATGAAACTACTCAAATTAAAATCAACGAGCTTGGCGCAGCGGTGGTTCAGCCCGTTAATCTACTATTGTGGGAAAGAACCACCAATAAAACCCACTTTATTCTTAAATAAGTAATTGCACAAGTACATTAATAAATCAAATAACACAAAAAAAAACGAATGAAAGGGTGAAATAGATAACAAACACCATTAAATCAGGTTAAAGTGCGTACTAAATTAGAACATTGAGAGAAAATGAATAAAAAGCAGTTTAGTTACACAGAAACACAATAAAAAGACACATGTAGTCACAGACATAATTGGGTCATAAATAATCAAAATAAAAATCATAATAGAAATCGTAACACCAAACATGTGGCCCTTTAAAAACCAATCATGCCGGCCTTTAAGTAAATAAGCACATACAATAATAAAGCTAACTATGGTACATATAAAATATATCAACAGTAAAATTTCACAGGTGATAATAAAATGAAGGCAAGGACAAAAGCACAGAATACATAAACCAAATTACAATAAAGCAGATAGAGAAATCAGCTCGCAGGCAAATAATTCTACTTAAACAACTGACAAAAAAAAAACCATTAAGACAAAGCCTTCCAAGGGTAAGTTATAAATAGATCACAACATCGTGACCGCTGTATAAGTTTGAGGGCGTTAGAAAAATACAGCGCTCCTTTCTCCGGTTACACACCCATCTATACAACAATAAAAATAAAATTCGAGATCTGGCTTGGGAGTGTGTACCTACTGGCAATTGCCTTTTACAATTAGTAACCAGCTGTATCCTATACCCATTCACCAGCCACCTTCACAATTATATACATAACCAACAACCAACAATGCTCATTGGCACAAATACCAGAGTGAGAGGGCCCTGTACTGCCCTTTCATTTTAGCAGATTTCAGCTTAATGAGTCCGCGTACGAATAAGATACCTTTGCAAGACAATGTTTGGTATTTAACATGTTATCTAGGCTGATAAAAATGATTTGCTGCGAGCTTTCAGTTATATAAAAATACACACTAACACTAGAATAAATATTCCCTTAATTGATCACAGACACAAATCGTTAACCTACGCGGTTTAACTTCAAAAAGGGTGACAACTAACACTCGAAAGAAAAGACAAATTAGTGTTGGCTAATTCAAAAGAAAATGTACACACACGAAATATTTTTAAAGACAAACTGTTTACAATGAAGGTATTTAATTAACCCAAAAATCGATCTGGCTCGATTGATACTCTAACTGTAACTCTCCCTTCGATTTCAAAACTAACTATATCTTATTAATTTCCGTTGGAACAGTTTCATATTATTATTGCTCGACATCTTAATTTTAAACATATGCATTCGTCCTTAACCCCCTACATTTCTCTCGAAGTTTCAAGTAACAAACAAAGATATCTTTTGATCGCTGTCTGTACCGACACAATTACTTATTAAGCTAGTGACATTTTTTTTCTATCAAGAGCGCGCATAAGAAATTCCAATGATTCGTTACGCCCCTTCAGTAAAGTATTTTTAAGCGTGCATCTACCACTCACCCCTTAACATGTGTTTACATACATATTAGTTACAAACAATCCTACATTCCTTACATAAAATATCTAAATAAAATATTTTGAAAACATTAGCAAATTACGACGTATTATCAAGATATTAAAAATCCACTAATTATCTTTTCTCTCGTGGTAACAATGGCGATTTGGCAAACGTTTATTACAATAATAAAATTTTCGCGGTCCGCTGTGTTAAGAGATTTTGATATAAAAATTGAACATACTTTGACATGCAGCAAAATTCGTTTAACTCTGGATGACGGATGAGCTGTTTTTTTAAATTGCAACCTAGTTGTGCTGTTGCTTCAAGGGCAACAGTCACGTCTAAGTACTTAAAAGGCGCTAGTTTAAAAAATTGCAACAAGATACTACATATGTGGCTATAATAATAATAAATAAACGAAATATCAGATGACGCACCTTACCTAGTCTCTTGGCTGCCAGATATTGTTCCTTGCGACTTTTCTTGTTTTTAAAGTGAAAATCAGCACCGAAAAGATACCGTTGACGACGGTTCCTCATTGTAATAGAAACATATTCTAAAAGAAGCTATAGTGAAAGCACCTCTAAGAAGAGTATGTAAATAGAGGTGTGGGGAGTATTTTGAAGGAGACAAAGACAAATAATCTGTATCGTTAATGATCAAATAAAGAAATACGTCCGGTTATTTTTTGAACAGACCTCACATTTGGCTTATTTTGAAATTGAATGTTTTAGGTTGAAATTTCTAAAAGTTGACCGATCAATACGACCAATTTGCAGATTGTGCTTCATACAGCTTCCGTTTGCATGAAATATTAATTTTTAATTCGAAATTTATTCAAAAGCAAAGGCACGTAGACGTGGGAATTTTAACAAATACAATATACAACTAGACGTAACCTTGCATAATCGAGTTACATAGTCCACAATTCCAAAGTCCTAATCAAGGTTCACAATTGAACTAATTTAAAAAAGTTGTTTATCAGTTCACAATCCACTAAAATATTAAATAAATCGCTAAAGGATTGCTGAATAAATTCTATGAACCTGATTTAAGTAGATTGAAATCTCACACGGTGAATGAGACTCAAACTTTACGATACGATACTCAATAGTAGAATGCGGAACATCGTATTTTAAAGACGCGCTAACAAAATCGGAAACTCTCTCGGAGTCTTTGCTACCTCGAGTTTTCTCCCCAACTTTTCGATGCGCGTAAGTTAAAAATATCATTAACACAAATACACAAACACAAGACTAAGTGAAATCGCAGGGCCATTTCCAGTGATGTTCACTACTACCGTCGGACAGATAGATGTAATAGCCTTAACTACTGCCCCCCTCCCCCCCGGAGTGTCCTAAGTAGCTCCACGGGCTGCTTACCCTGCCTATTACGGATCATAAATACAAATACGCACATTTACACACCGTCCTAGGCAAATTAACTGAAAGTGCAGAAAGTTGTTGTGCTTGAAACTGTCGTGGTTTCCAATGTCAATTAAAGTAATTCACGGTTTATTTCCAGCTTAATTCGAGGTTTATTTCCGATTTAGTTCGTGAATTCCATTGTCAATTAAACAAATTTGCTATTCATTTCCGGTTTAACTGAGAACCCATAACCATTTAAACTAATTCACGGTGTAAGTAAATTAACTCGCAGCGTAATCAAACTAATTCTGGGTATAATTCCTGCATTCCCAGGTTCGCGATTTATTTTATTTAATTCGTGCATTCCAATGTCAGTTATAATACAAATTTGTGGTAGCGGGTTCTAAAGCCAACTAAATTAATTCATGGTTTATTTCCCACTTAATTCGCGTATTCTAATGAAACCTAAAGAAAATTGCTACTTATTTCCGGATTAATTCGCGGATTCTAATATTAATTAAATTCAGTCGCGTTGTAACAAAAAAATTCGCGTATAGGTGAGCATTTAATCAAATAAATGTTATCAATTTATTTAATTAGTGGTTTCAAGATTTAATTAAATTAATGTGAATACCAGGTTGCCTAGTGCAGAAAAAATTCGTGTTTCCTGATGGATAGTATCGTTAAGGTATGGGTACTTTTCAGTGATTACTTGGTTCAGATCAAATTGGGATGTACAGCTTTTCCGTGACGTCATCTAATTTTAAAGTCCCGATGGACATAACGATGTTATGATATCATTAAGATGGTCATCGGGTAAAATCCGTAATCCAACGAAATTAGTCTAAAAATGTATGTTTTAACCAAAATATTGCCCGAATGCTGACCAACATTTATGCACTACAGAATCTGGCTTTTACCCATCGAAGAAATTAATTTTGTCAACAAAATTTGTGTATAAATATAGATTTTGGGAACATTTGGCCCATATCCTGACTAACACTCATGTATCACAGAATTTGTATATATATATATACATATATATATATTACTATAAGCTTTGTTATGAACAAATAGGTTCAAAGGTAAATATGTAATTAAAATTATTATTAATTTTATTAAATACATAAATAAAAAGTACCTCGAGTAGGATTTGAACCTGCGACCTGTACTTTGCTAGAGTACCGCGCTAACCAACTGCGCTATGGAGATACAAGCCCCAAACGATGTAAATTTTGTCTTTATGTATCTAGAACTGATGTAAATTCTAAATATAATGAGCTTACAATCAAATTACTTATATTAATGGAATGTGAGCCTGCAATATCGCAAGGATTCACACATACCAAAACAACTTGACTATTATTAAATACATAAAGACAAAATTTACATCGATTGGGGCTTGAATCTCGATAGCGCAGTTGGTTACGTACTCTACAATACAGGTTGCAGTTCAAATCTTACTCGATAAACTTTTATTATGTATTTAATAAAATTAATAATAATTTTTAATATACATCTATTGTTTAGGTTTCCACAAGTATTATTATTAATTAAAAAAACCATTTTTTGGGGGTTAACTTTTGTTTTATTAAGTAAAAAAATTGAATTCGGAAATTTTTATGTCCTCTTTTTCAAGAAGTAATAAATTAAAACACGAAACAAGCTAACTAAAATATTAAATTATAATTATGATGAACGGGCTCTGCTGTGAGTCAAAGGTCCAAGATATTACGAAGAATTTATACTGTTCGTAGAGGCCGGGGTATTGTAATGATTTTGAAAATTGTCCCGTAAACGACTTCCCCCCCCCCCTTATATAATTATAATTTAATATTTAGTTAGCTTGTTTCATGTTTTAATTTATTACTTCATTCTTGAGGAAGGGAACATAGAAGACCCGAAACGTGGAATTTTATATTTTACTTAATAAAACACAAGTATGGTGCATTTTTGACAGACCCCCGTAGCTCGGTTATTAGAGGACATACGGTATTTTGGTTTAAACATTCTACGCGTACTTTTTCAAGAACTTTATAATAAAAAATAAAACAAAAGAATATCTTTTTCAGATTTCGAGATAATGACTATAGCTTTCTTTTGTCTTATTGACGCCATATTGGATTATTAATGCATTTTTTTTCCTCTTGTCAAAAAATTTATCACAATATGGTATTTTTTTTTCAATGAATACTGAAATAAGAAAACAATGTTGGTTACCTGTAAGTCCCTAAAAAATGTTAATCTAGTTAGGCCATGGTTCACTATAACGTTCAAGTTTTTTGCCGTTCACTAATTAATAGGTACCTCCTTCAATAGGCAACTGAATCCTTCAATAATTATGAAAAAGCACAAGTTAGACAATTAGGAAATTATTCTTGAATTATTATCGATAAAATTTATAGGACGAATGAAAAAACAGACTTTTGCGATCATAAAAGAATTGTTCTATGTGGCCACCACCTTGATAAAAACATATTTGACAACGATTTTGCAGAGAATTTATTGCCCTCATTGAGGTTTGTTGATAGTTAAAAAGAAAGTTGCATTGGACGGGAATAGACTCCGCACCGACCCCGTGCAGACGATCATTTAACCTTTAGACCAAAAGTGCTCTGCCAGTTTGACATCGAAACTGCTATTTAAACTATTAATAACTGAAATTTATGTTAATTATAGTTTAATTAAGCATTTCTATGAACTGTAAATACTAATTGTATTTCCATCGGGATACATAATTTTAGAGAATTCCAAGTCGATTGGACTTATAGAAGTGGTTGAAAAATCAATTACCAATCTTGACGTATACAACATACAAACATTGTGAGTGAAATAAGGCGTGTAAAATGTCCCAAAAAATACAAATCTAGTTGGAATGTTGCATATTTGGCTTGGTTCTACGTAATCATTAGAACCCAATTGTTTTTAATGGCGTCTTTGTCATTTGTAATTGGCATTCTTTGAGAAAAGTATATAGCAATGTTTACTAATGAAGAGTGTGCTGATATGGTTTTTATCTTTGGTTTTGCTAACGGTAATGAGTTTGAAGGTGTTTCCCGGAACGAGAAATTCCCAAAAACAGAACATTTGTGAGACGTAGAGTAGTTTGGAGGCTTAACACTACTCATAGAACACTTCGTTCAGATGGTCGACACCCTTTTCATGAACATAAAGTTCAAGATTCAGTAGAAGGCGACAAGGAAATTCGCGCCAATTTCTGCCATTGGTACTTACGGATGCGCGTGGAAGGTAATTTGAAGAACAAGTAATATGGACGGATGAGGCAACATTTACGCGTGCAGGAATGTTTAATTCACGTAACTCGTATCACTGGAATCACGGAAATCCATTTGTAACTCACCGTGTACATCACCAACATCAATTTCTCAGTTAATGTTTGGTTAGGACTAATAGGATGCTGTTTATTTGAGCCCTACTTTATTCAAAATATATTAAGACTGGATAGTTTTCTAAATTTCTTAGACAGTGATCTTAACCCTCTCCTGGAAATGTTCCAGTATTAGCACGACAGCGAGCTTGGACGGATGTCCAGCTCATAGTGGAAGACAAGTGACTATGTGGATGAATGAAAATTATTCGGGAAGATGGAAAGGACGTTACGGTTCCATTAGATGGCCACCGCGCAGCCCAGACTTAACACCTCTCGATTTTTACGTGTGAAGTTACTTGAAAACCGGAGTCTGTTCGCAGCCTACTAACTCCAGGGAGGGATTTATATTGCAAATTCAAGAAGCTTGTCAATCCTTGCGAGAAAATCCGCAAGGAACTGAGCGTGCTGTTAAGGCACTGTCTCGACGGAGTAGGCTATGTATTTGAGAAGAAGGGGGACATTTTGACCAATTTATGTACTTCAAATAATCATAGTAATTTAATAATTAATTTATCTTAAATATCATACATAAATATGGTAAATATCATAAATAGCTGTTCGTTGTAAAATACAATGTTTGAGTGCTTCAAATGTCAATCGAGCCAATATTTAATTGCTCAAAAAATATTACATAGTTTTTTTTAGCTTTGCAGATGCTTTTTCTGATTTTGCTGAGCTAGTGACTTGAAACTTGTTAACATACAGGGAGAGAAACATCAACAATGAACTAATAAAAAATAACCAATCTTGACTTTAAACACTTCTAGTTTAGTTGACAGACAATTTCAGAGCATTATGTAGTCTGATAGGAAATTTTATGCTCTTGCACGTGGTGTATCTGTTTCTTTGCTACGTGGAATGGGAAAGTCGATATTTTAGTAAATATTTAATAATATCTCTGATACAGTTGAAAATCGGGCCCTTGTTTGTCTGACTTTTTTAACGAAAATGAGCTGTACAATTATCTCCTCAATATCTTCCTCTCGTGGTAGGACGCCCTGCACACACACACACACACACACACACACACACACACACACACACACACACACACACACACACACACACACACACACACACACACACACACACACACACACACACACACACATATATATACATATATATATATATATATATATATATTTAAATAAGACATTTTTTTTCTTTGAAACTTGTGTAAATAAACGTACAAATTAATTCAACGTTTTGGGAACGTCCTTTGTTCCCTTTGTCAAGAATTTATTTTGACAATCACAGAAATTGAAATAAGGTAACTATTTTTAACATGTACAGAATATGAAACAAGGTAACTAATTTAAATTTAATCTGGACGAGTGTGTTTGACTTCGGGTAGTTGGTCTAGTACATGATGTAGAAGGTGTAGAAGTGGGGACGTTAGGAATAGTTGCAGCCTAAGTGTTTGAAATTTCTGGAAGATTTGGAGTTGGTTGAAATGTCGAATCAACTTGTTTAATGATATTCTTCCAAATTTGTGGCATTCCAGAAATGTCATCTCGTTTATTGAGGGCGTTTGGTCTTCTTTCTCTAATAATTCTTTCTTGTAAGGTATATAGAGGTGCAATTAAACGGATATTGTTGGTGTTAATTTGGTGTCCTGTATCTAAATGATGTGCAGCTATAGACGATGATGGAGGATATTGTTGGTGTTAATTTGGTGTCCTGTATCTAAATGATGTGCAGCTATAGACGACGATCTATTGTGCTGTTTAATTTCTAGTTTGTGTTCATCAGCTCTCGCATGTAATATTCTATTAGTTTGTCCGATATAAGTTCTTCGACAGTTGTTGCACGGTATCGCACACACTCCTTGGTTTTCATTGAGAATTTTGTCTTTGGGGTTTCTTAAAAGTTGGGACAAAGTTGAATGTGGTTTGAATACCGGTCTGAAGTCGTTTTTGAGAAATTTCTTTGCTATTCTGTCTGTAATTCCTTTTATATAAGTTTCTTCTATACGGAGAAGAAACTTTGAAGACCATCAAGACCTACAGAAAGTTACGTATAAAAAAATGGGAAACACTTACTAATTTAACTTTTTTAAAGCGTTGTCGTGACAATAAAATAATACCCAAGGGATTTAAATTGAAACCAAGACCGGACATTAATGGTTCTTATAAAATTTTATTCAAAACAAGCCTTGCCTTTTTAAGAAAAGCGATTGCCAATGAAAGGGCTAAACTTGACTATCTCAACCGTACCCTTTATGATACCTTCCAAACTTTACATGCTATCAAAATTCACCCTTTCATATTCGATACGGTGCATCGCGTCATTGAAAATACTGTAGAATCGTCCTTGATGATAAAAACTAACCGACAAAAACAAAAATTTGAACGTCTGTCTCATACTTCGCAGGCAAATAATGTAGAACCGTTAAGGACAGTACACAATTTCAGTGACAAAGAATTTAATAATATTATATATTATATATTATATATTTAGGGAAAGGGTTTAATTTTGCCATCACTCCTAAACGATTCCCGTAGAAAACATCATTACCAACGTGGAATACGCCTTAAAGGATACAGAATCTACGGTCGCTAACGAAATTAGGCTCAACGTAGCACACATTCTTAAGAACTGCAAACTTCCCAAACAGAATATCACCAAACAAGACCTCCAAATGTTAAACCAAATCAAAAATGACGAACAAATATTAATACTACCCGCTGACAAAGGAAACGCTACTGTCATTGTCAACTCTAAAGACTATCACCACAAGATGTCTGAACTGTTAACTTCTTCAGAATATAAGAAAAATCAGTGCAATCCTACCACCTACATAGAAAAAACAACAAAATCTATCATTCATTCTACTAAATTAGACAAAGAAACAAAACAGAAACTAATTCCAAGAGAGAAGAGTTCAAGAATCCCCAAAATATACGAACTCCCAAAAATACATAAGGAAAACTGACCATTACGCCCTATCGTCTGTGCATTCAATTCTCCGACTCATGAGCTTGCTCGTTATCTAGCAAAAATTATTCAACCGATTTGTGAAAATGCTGTATTGTATCCTACATCAAAAACTCTTATGATTTTCTACACAAACTCAAAATTGTACCCTTGGCTCCAAATGACATTTTAGTTAGCTTCGACATAACGTCACTTTTCACTAAAACACCTATTGAAGACACGATGAAAATTCTAGAAGAAAAACACTCAATAAACCAAGATATACTCAAATTGATAAACCACTACATGCACTCAACCCATTTTACATACAAAGGGCA
This sequence comes from Vesta saturnalis, assembly GCA_036346205.1. NCBI lineage: Eukaryota > Metazoa > Arthropoda > Insecta > Coleoptera > Lampyridae > Vesta > Vesta saturnalis. The sequence continues at coordinate 5,193,430 of JARFJB010002087.1, read as the reverse complement.
ATTCTACAAGCAAATTCAAGGAGCACCTATGGGCTCGCCACTCTGTCCAGCTTTTGCGAATGTATATATGGAACATTGCCACTGCCTTAAATTCTGCAGATTTAAAACCTAAATGTTGGTTTCGTTATGTTGACGACACATTTGTAGTTTGGCCCCATGGAAAAGGAAACTTGAACAGTTTTCTAGGACATATTTACAACATTCACGACAACATCAAATTTACTATGGAAGTTGAAGAAAATAATTCACTCCCTTTTTTGGACACCCTGGTAACAAGACTTCCTAACGGTACATTTACACACAAAGTTTATCGAAAACCAACTCATACGAATAGATACTTGAACTCTCTCTCGCTTCACCATCCTGGTCAATTACGTAGCGTTATGAAATCCTTGATATACCGTTCTTACCACTTGTAACGCCTCCTTCCTCCCACTTCTGTTCGTTTTACTCTACTATGTTCGGGTGTCGAACGTAAATGCTCAACTGTTTACTTTAATTACTACTACTAATTAATAATTCTTACTTTTCCCTTTTCTAGTTCAGTCGGAATTTTGTACTTGCAAAATAAGGATCGGGGTTCGTTATTCGGGCTCTTAACACGTTGAACAAATAGATTACAAAGGTTCATATATACATATACTTTATTCCCTATTTATTTATATTTCTATATTATGTAACTTAAGATATAGATACCGGCAAATTTGTAACTCTTCCTTCTTCAGGTGGTCTTTAGGCGCCAGATGTAAACACTCTTCCTTCCTCAGGTGATCTGCAGTCAGGTGGTCCTCTGTAGTTTCTGTAATGTGACGTTAATAGAAGGGTTGGGGTTTTGACTTTTAGTTTTCGTCTTTGAACTGTTTCAATTTATATTGGTTAATTTCTAATATAAATAAATAAATAATTTTACCTGAATACGTCCCTGTATAGCATACAGAAGCAGGTAGTCAGATAACGCGATATAAACACGTGCGCGATAAGATGGGTTCAATACTCTGCCTTTAAAGAATAATCGATATTTTAAACATTCAATTTTGCCCTTTTAAATAAATGAAAGCTTTTCTTGTGAAAATAGCGTTTATACGGTAGCTGCGGAATTTATATTTCTTTTTACGATATTAATTATCTTATACCGGTTTTTATTTAAACAAAATAAAAATTACAAGCTTTTGTTATGTTGGCCGTGTTTTAAAATATAAAACCTTCGTTTTCTATTTTAAAGTAAAATCCTTTCTTTCGTGTTTAACAATCACGATTTGGTTTATTTAACACAAGAAACTATCCGGTAGTCTCTGGTTTACGGGTAACAATCTTAATGCTTGTCAAAGGTGCAACTTACGTTCTTACGGTGACGGCGGTGGTGATTTCGTTTACTTTACAGGTGGTTGTTAACTACTGACGGACACGTCTCGTGTTTACGGTTACGTTTCTATATTACTGGATTTACGGCGTTAACGAGGTGTTCTACTCAATCTTCCGACGAGGTTTTAATTACAGGTATCTGGCGGTCGATGGTACGTTTGTCGAGGTGTATTGTGTGGTGGTGTTTGTGTAAATTTGTGTAGGTGGATCTCCTTTGTCAGTAATCTGGGCAAACCACCCGTTATACTAAACAGTAGGATCTCGGTCTGTCAAATGGAATGTCGGGCAACTACCCTTCAAACTCCACTGTGTTAATGCGTGTATATGTGGATCTCCTTTGGTAGTAATCTGGGCAAACCACCCGTTATACTAAACAGTAGGATCTCGTTCTGTTAAATGGAATGTCGGGCAACTACCCTTCAAACTCCACTGTGTAGGTGTGTATGTCTAGTACTAGAAGAATACGTCTGGTAACAGAAGAGTACGTCGGGCTTACAACCCTGCATATCCCTATAACCAGGTATCTCAACTTACGTACTTTCAACGTTAGTTTTCTGCAACTCTAACCTTTTAACTTCGGTGATGCTATCAAGTCGCGGAGTCGCGGTTTCTACTCGGACGGTGGTTTCAGGCGGCTGGTTTACAACAGGTAGTAGTCGGCGCGAACGCGATTTATAGCACACGGTTTCGATTCGAATTCTTCTGTAAGATTTAGAAGCTTGAAGACAGCTAAGAAAACTAAACAAACAAAGGCTCTCTCAGCAGCGCGTGCCGCGTTTTTTATATATAATTCGCAAGGGTGGTTACTAAACTTTTTGGTGAGCTTCCGTAAGCCCGGATTGGTGGAAGATGCTCTGACGTATCCAAACTTTTAAACGTTTTGGGATTTTACGTCTGGAGGGAGGATGCATGATTAATTATTGTGCAATTATATGCAACGTTATGAAATCTGTTTAATTTTTACTAGAACTTCTACGAATCTTTATAATGTCTTGCACCTGTGCATTTAGCGCGTCACGTTATCTTACTAAATTCTAAAACGGAAAAGATGAAGGCTATTAATAAAATATTACTTCTAAATGGATACAAAGATCAAGAAATATTGAAAATTACCAACGAAGTAAGAAGACTAAGAAATAATAACTTGTCAAACGACTTCAGACCGGTATTCAAACCACATTCAACTTTGTCCCAACGTTTAAGAAACCCCAAAGACAAAATTTCCAATGAAAACCAAGAAGTGTATGAGATACCGTGCAACAACTGTCGAAGAACTTATATCGGACAAACTAATAGAATATTATATGCGAGAGCCGATGAACACAAACTAGCAATTAAACAGCACAATCCATCATCGGCTTTAGCTGCACATCATTTAGATACAGGACACCAAATTAACACCAACAATATCCGTTTAATTGCACCTCTATATATACCTTACAAGACTTATTAGAGAAGCAGTTGAAATTGAAAGAAGATCAAACGCCCTCAATAAACGACATGACACTTCTAGAATGCCACAAATTTGGAAGAATATCATTAAACAAGTTTATTCGACATTTCAACCAAGTCCAAATCTTCCAGAAATTTCAAACACTTAGGCTGCAACTATTCCTAACGTCCCCACTTCTACACCTTCTACATCATGTTCTAGACCAACTACCCGAAGTCAAACACACTCGTCCAGATTAAATTTAAATTAGTTACCTTGTTTCATATTCTGTACCTACATGTTAAAAATAGTTACCTTATTTCAATTTCTGTAATTGTCAAAATAAATTCTTGATAAAGGGAACAAAGGACGTTCCCATTAATTTGTACGTTTATTTACACAATTTGTCTCTTGGCCATTGAGCAAATCAATTTTGCGACAACCCCAACGAATTTAGTGCGTAAATATAGATTTTGGGTACCATTCGACCCATAATTATGTATGGGGCGCAAAATGTAGCTTTTGGTTATCGAGTAAATCCATTTTGCTGCAACCGTACCGCAATTGGTGTATAAATACATATTTTGGGCAAAATTCGGCCCTATTGGCATCAGGTGAATTAATTTTGCCGCGACCGCATCGAAATTGGTGTGTAAATATAGATGTTGGGCAACATTGAGCCCAAATGCTAACCAACAGTCATGGGCAACAGAATTTGTTTTTAGCCATCGAGGAATTAATTTCGACGAAACCACAACGAAATTGCTATGTAAATATTGATCTTTGGCCACATTCACCCCAAATGCTCATGGGCCACATAATTTGGTTTTTGGCCATGAATGAAACCAATTTCACCATAACCCCAACGAAACTGGTTTGTAAATTTTGAGCAACATTCAGTCTAAAAACTGACCAACACTCGTTGACCACAAAATTTGACTTTTGGTCGTCGAAGGAATCAATTATGCCACGACCCCAACGTAATTGGTGTGTAAATGTAGATTTTTGGCAACATTAAGCTTAAACGCTGACCACCACTCAATGGCTACAGAATTTGGCCGGTGACCATCAAGGAAACTAATTTTGCCATGACCCCAACGAAATTGGTTTATAAATATAAATTTTTAGTCTAAATTTTGATAGGACACAAAATTCAGCGACTTCAGTTTTTTGGATTTTTACGGAAAACCGAAACTTTAAGGGAAAATAGTGTTGAATAAAGCTTTATTATATCGTTCTACTCTACCTTTACCACCTTTAAATAGTTTATGATTATCCTGGACACAATTATTCACCAATTCGCTTGTTGAATATTTATTTTTTGATGTTAAAACATTTTTTATTTTGTGTGTATAATACATCCGTTATAAATACCTTAGGCGTATCTTTCATTTGACTCACGATAATGTACAGAGTATTTAAAAATTTCTGGGGCGAAACTCCATGAGTCAAAATAAGGAAAAAGTTCCAATTCCGCGAGTACGCAATTTTGTTTTCTTCGGTATGGAGGGCCCTGAATGTCTATGAGAAAGTGATTTTGTTTTATCCAAACCGGTTCAAACAGTCCATAAAACTTAAAACAGGAGAGCGTGGTGGCCAGAGTGGAGGTCCGGCTCATCAAATGTATCTGTGCTGGTCCATGTGTAATAATTTCTTTTCGTATTTATATTCTTTGTCATTTATTAGTTATATCAAACCGCATATCCAAACAGTATTAATTTCCTGGCGTTTTACGTCAACTATCCTACAATTATATTGTTCTAACTGTAGTTTCTAATATATTTCTTGATCCACGCTGATACATTCATTTAACTTCCTAAAATACTTGACAATTATTTGCTGACCAATACTTATGCTGGTATCCTGAAATCATGATACATTAACCTGTATTCATAATTTTATCATTGCGGGTAGGCGTACTACTTTCTCGTAATCATATGTATGTACACCGTACTAAAGTCTGAGCAGTGTAAAGAGCGGTTGTTGGATCCCTTTTTACAGATCATTCATTCTCCCGTCTTAAATAAAGATAAACATACATTCAAGTTTTAATTTCACATCGTTTATTCCACAAATTAAATTTTCATTTATTTATACTTACGTCAAATAATAAACAGTATATACATATATATATATATATATATATATATATATATATATATATATATATATATATATATATATTATATATATATATATATATATATATATATATATATATATATATATTTATTGGTGCCTCTATGTATAAATTTAATTTACCTTCGTAACCGAGATTATACTTACACAATTATCAATCTAGATGTTTAAGCACCTGGATTAGTTCATATTTGCAATTAGCATTCGCAAACAGTTCGCCCAGTTCGCCTAGTTTCCTGAGCACGATTAATCACGACAAAATAACACGTAGCCCTTACACCCTCATAGCATCCAACATATATTCATTTGTCACACATATAATAATAAGACAAACCTTAGTAACGTTCATTGTTCAATTTATTCAAATATAGCCGGAAATTCAAGAACCGTTCAATTTCATTTCCAGCCCCACCGTTAAATCCTGCGAGAAGGAGACATCTGTGAGATTTAAATATTTAATTATGTTTATTTACATATTAAAGTTATTCTGGTCATATCCAATAATACAGCAATTAGGACGTTATAATATTGATTATACATATAATACAGTGGACATTATAAATTAGTAATTCTTAACTATTTATTTGTCAATTAGAGCTGATTTTTTTTCACCCACTTATGCGTGTATTAGAAATATCAAATGTTTTTGGCAGCCTAGAGATGCATATTGTAAAAGTTTATAGTGTGGTCTTTCTTAAATGCAGCATCTGTGGTGGATAGTACTATGAAGGGTAAGTCTACAGCTACAGCAGAGGTTTGAAAAAAAAAAATTAAGATCTGGAAGATAATTTGTGGTTAAAGGTGATGTGCATGGAGTAATTGACTAGATATAACCATATTCTGGTGTATTTGCAAATGAGCAATTTCTATTTCTTACACAGTGGCTTCTGTAATTTGTAGAATCGTTGCTGTTCATGGATTCCCTAAGCCAATTGAATCTTCAATCATACCAAGAGTAATATTTATTGTTTTGGCAAAATGATTACTAGCACAACCATTATTTCATTAGCAAACGGTTTCACCCAACTTAACAAAAGAATAGGGTTTTCCATGTTGAAGAAGGGTACATATGCTCAATAATTCAGAAATAGCAAAATGCATGAATATTGAAATAGAACAGGAATAGATTAATGCTAACAACTGAAAATGAAAAGCATGTAAGATTAGGAACATGATATAAAAATTTTATGCTAAGCCATGTAACTAGGTTTTAATGGTATCTTAGCGTATCCATCTGGCTTAACAAACACTCTCGATTTTAACATAATTATTTGTATACCATCTTTTTTACAGATAACACTAATCATCAAAATTTTATGACTTGAGTTTGATTGGTAGTCTATCGGTATCCAGTTAAGTTTAGTTATAATCTAACATTTGTAACAAGTAGTATGTATTGTAGTTATAATGTTATTCTGAATACATTGGGTTAGAATATTTTAGAATTACATTACCTTCTATTAAATAAGTCACAGAATTTGTATTCCAATAATGGGATTCACTTGATTTATATCTAACTAAAAGTATACAATCAAGCCGCGTTATTTTGTTGCAGTAGAGAGATACGTGTTGCCTAACCTTAAGTATTCCAGATCTAGAAATTACATTTATACTAATACAATATTAACACATTTTGAAGTTATTATTTAGGTATTATTGTTAAACAGCTGTTTATGTAACGTTTCTAAACATCCGTCTTACAAAACTTTCTTCAGAGCGACCTTTCGAATTTCTCTTCAGATCACAGATTTGTAATAATACACTACTACACATTATTTATTATTTACAATGTAAAATAATATTTAGTTGCCAAGAAGTATTTAAAGTTATAGTTTAGAGACAGAAAATGAGAGGTAAATAAATGTTCCTCCCACCTTCTGGGATGTATTGCGATAGGTAGACACAGTTGACATAGAAAATGAAATCTTTTAAACAAATTGAAATTAATTTATTAATATTGATAAATATGCAAAATATTAAGAATTTATGGGAATAAAAAATTTTCTGGTTGAGATGTGAAAATTGTTAACATCAAGGGTATTGCTGAGGTATCTTCTAAAAGTGACCACGGAATGAAGATTTAGATACTGTGTTAAAAAATTATTTTCATTGTAAACCATGTTAATCCCCTTAACCGCTCATAAATATTACTTTTATCTAGGTTTTTTTTGTAGTTATTAATCAAAGGACGGTGATAGTATAATAAAACATTATTAGGATGCTATTGCAATAAGTCTCAGTAATTAAATTTAGTTATATATATATATATATATATATATATATATATATATATATATATATATATATATATATATATATGTCGTAACTGCTAATGAGGTAACCGTTATCTCAGTCAGTTAGGTTAAGCACTTGGATGTGTGGGCGTGTGGCTGGCGTAGAAACGATAAATTTTAAAAGAGGATTCCACTTGGTTTGTATTTATAACCCCCTCAAATCGAGAACAAGCCACGATACAAATAAGATTAAGTCACCATTAAAATAAAATGAACAGTTATAAAATAGAGGACTGGTCAGCTTAAGCTTCAGTTTCTAGGATGTCGAAGAAACTAAAGAAATTACTAGAGGTATAACACAAATATTTATTGTTCAAACAACCCAAATACCCAAACAAAACTAACACTTTTTGTTTTATCTTTAAACTCAACTATTAATTGTACATATGTAGGGGCCTTAATCTATAAGAATTGTTTTTGTTTCTGTTGGTGTTGTTTCACGGAAGTAGTCAATGTACGTAAATATTTCTGCAAAATAACCAGATTACTTAACTCATTATTTTACTCGAATTACATTAATCTGCAGTTTTAACAATTATTATATTATTAGATTTCTGTGTTTTTATTTTATATGTAAAGTTACGTAAAGGATTGCACAGTTCAAAGATAATAAAGCTTTTGTCATTTTGGCTAAATGATTGATCAGAAAATTGTTTATTTTGAGTCAGATTGATTATAAAAAATACTGTTTTGCATTGAGTATATGGTATTAGTATAGATTTGCGTTTTTCAATTCTCGACATGAGTTGATGATTTTGTGGCTAAAAATTAAGTAATAACTCAAAAATACTAATTGTTTTTAAGTACAAAACCCTTATTGATTTAACAAAACTTGTCACAATAGCTACTAAACTAAATCGTCACCAATCGTACGTCCACTTACCTTTTCAGTGCGAAAGAACAAAAAATGGTTTAATTTATTACAAAACAACTCAATTATTGGCAGTAAATACTCAATCGCAAATTAGCCAGATGACTACCACTGAGATTTGGTAAGTTTAAGCACATGAAATAAATAGCAAATGTAGCAATCTGTTTGGTTTGCCTGGGTATTTATTTGCCAATTTCGGGGTAGCATCTTTAAGGACGGTAGCTGGAATACCGTCAGGGCCAGTCGCCTTGTTTGAGTAAAGTTTATTGATAATTGATCCTAGGAGCTTGTATTGAAAGTGGATTGGTTTCATAGCGTATGTGGTAGATTTGGCCGACGGCACAATTTTACCAGAATCATTGAGACATGAGTTTTATGCAAAGTAATCGACAAATAGGTTGGGTTTGGCAGCAGGATCAGCTACGACAACTCCGTCGCGAGAAGTCATCGGAGGGAAGGAAAATGTACTAAAGTTTTTATTGATGGCGTTAGCTAATGACCTAAAAGTACGACTACCGAAAGGACATGAGCCTAATTCTTTCCATTTACCTTCTTCAAACATTTTTTTGGCCTTGGTGATGATGCTTTTGCAACTATTTCTTGTGGCAATATAGTCGGCGTGATTTTAGACAGATTTATTTGACTTCCATTTGGTATAGAGTTTATGATTTTGCGATAATATATCGGTGCAAGCGCTATTAAACCAGGATTATGTTTTTTAACTCCATGCGCATCAAAATAACTTCAGTTATTGAAAGAGCCATGTTTGAAGAGGAGGACCGTTTAAAGCAATACTCACACCAGGGGAAGGTTACAAAAATATCTCGCAGTTCGCTCCAGTAAGCTGATTTAAAACACCACATAGATCTGTTTTTCGATTGAGATTGGGTACAGAGGAAGTTATTTCGATTAGGCAGTGGTCTGATTGACCAGGTGGGGAAAGGACTCTGGTTTTATAGTTATATAGTTGCGGGCTTAGTGGTAGATGAAAATTGAAGCCAATTGGAGTTGTGTACATTAAACTCTCTCAGAATTGAGATATCGTAAGATAGAAACTGTAATAAGAGGTAGTCTATTTTCAGACTAACGTAATCAAAAAGATCTTGGACGTTATTATCATTGGGAAACCTATACCAACAACAGTAGAGTTTCACAAATTGGGGCCCAGAATGTTTAAACCAAATCGCGTCAAATTTGTTATTTTTCAAAGTGGACATCCTCTTACAACCTACCTTGTCCTTGGTACATACTTCGCCTTTAAGGTAAAAGACTTCCAGGGGAGGCTTGTGTTTCTGATAGAAACAGAATTTCCTATTCCACTTCTTCAAGGTGTAGGTACACACCATTAAGATTCGACGTGATACCACGTATGTTGCAGTAATGTATCCAAATGTTGGTATTTTCGATGACCGAAGTAGTTTGAGTCCTGACCCCGGGTATCCTAATGAGACAGAATTTATTTCTGGCAGATCTTGCTCTCCTTAGTCTCCATTTTGGCGTTAACGAATTTTTCCCCCAGAATCCTTGGGACGGATCCACGAATCAATGTGAGAGTGTGGGCGTCTCGTCCTACTCGCCTGGGGTATAGCGTCTGTTTTATAACTCGTGATTTTAAGAGTTTAGCAGTTAAAACACCACGCTTGCTATTGCGTGTGGCGAATACATAAGGAATAAAGAAGATAGTGACCGGCAGCCCTCACCGAACTCAGAGAATTGGAGCACCAATATTAAGGAGCCCATGGTAAGGGTGGTGGTGTTGCACCGGGCGGCATGGAGTATACATGCCTTCCACCTATATACATGCCCTCGACACTAATAGTGAAACCAAAATCCTTGTGTTATCTTCTAGGAAGGCTTCCGCGACACGAATGTGTAGTAGGCTCTGTTTCGATAAATAATCTAATCGTGAATTCACACCCTAGTACGAGAAGTCTTCAAATAAGGTGAAGAATTGATCTTAGCGTAAGTCACTGGAGAATCGTAGATAAGCCAGAACGAAGAAAAAGAACCAAAGAAACCCACGTCTTAGTTACGAGACAAACACTAATTGTAGAATTTTAGAATTTAGAATTGTAGAATATTTAAGCAATAACCTGCACGGCATAACAAATTGTAAAGAGCACTCACCTCCAATCGAGATACGAAGGAAATGAGTAGTGTTTAAGAAACCGTTTAAATCCGTAGAACGAATACTAAATTATTACTTTAGTATAATGTTAGATATGTATAAGAGAACTATAACCAGCATAAAGCTGAGTGTAACCTTACATTATAACTATTACAGAGAAATTTCTCCAATAACGCAGTTTTTTAGAACGCACTTATTACAAAATGGCGTTCTCTTTCGAAGACCGCAAGAAATCACCTGTTCACCTTTTGGAATCAAAATTTTCCTCCTTATCTCAAATTTAAATTTGCGGCGTACAGATGAATTATTTTAACCGGTGTTACCATGTCTCCCCGCCTCGTACTAGATGCACAACGTGTTGCCTAACAACAGGAACAAGAAATTCTTACATATGAAAACACGTTACACATATTCAAACCGTTTGACACATTGATACTCAGTGCTGCTATTAACAGATTAACTTTGCAAATCAGTTTATTTTTATGCCATAGACACACACGTACGCAACCACACACACACACACACACACACCACACAAACCACACACATCCACACACCACACACACACACGCACACACACACACACACACACACAACAGACACAACACACACACACACACACACACACACACACACACACACACACACACACACACACACACACACACACACACACACACACACACACACACCACACACACACACACACACACACACACACACACACACACACACACACACACACACACACACACACACACACACACACACACACACACACACACACACACCAGAAAAACCAATCGGAATCTGAAAAGTTTCGAGATGGTTTATTTGCAATGAAATTGAACTACTTGGTTGACATATTCCAAAAATTACATATCTTGACTAAAAGAGAGACGTTAGTCAAGATGTTTAATTTCTTTAATTGCTGACAATAACTTAATAACAAGCTACAAATGGGTTGGGATCCATTTCAAAATTCTCCTGAAGAGGTTTCATTTGCAGAAGAAGGCTTTACTGCAAGTGTGAAGTCAAGACAACTTAGTAACAAATTACTCTTAAAATTATGGACAGGGCGTAACGATAAGAATTTTTTGTGGTGGCTGCATTGAAGACAATATATAGGCCTCAGGGAAATCTAGAAAAAGAACTTGTTTTGAGTTTAGTATTGGAATTATAAATACATGGTGCGTAAACACAAGCTAATTATTAAATATATTGAACAGTAAAGACATAATATTGTGTATTATACCAGTGTGAATGTGTATTTTATTTTTTATGTTCAGAAAGTATTTTGTTTTGTTTCCTTTCAGTAAATTAATCACTGATTTTAATATTCTCTTTTTGATACGGTCGCGCCTCCTCCTTAAGAGGGCGCACGTACTAGGTTAAGAATCACTTGGCTAATGTATTCAGTAACATAACTGGTATATTGTAGACCTTAAAGAAAAACGCAAGTGGATCACTTTCTCTTCAAAAATAATGATAGGTATTTGACAACATTGGGTACTTGAAATGAAATGAAAATAAAAACCGGAAATTAATAAACTGATGGTTCAGCAGATTATCAAAGCAAAGTGAAATTATTTTTATTAAGAATTGGGTATTGCAAACAAAATTAAGTTAAAAATTAAAGAAAATAAAATTTAAAACACCATAACATTATTTTCAAACAATTAAACATTTCACAAATAAGAATAACAAAAGTAATAATTATACATTTACGTGAGATTATTAAAACAGATATATTTAATTTACCATCTGTATTTACCATACGTAAAAGAGATAGATCTTACTATAAAATATAGAACTTAATTAGGTTGTAATTATTATTTTATTATTTATGATAGACTTTTAATTAATTTAGAAACTAGAATTACAATAAAAAATGAAGTATGCATTCGGTTTATGCATGTAGAAAATAAATAATTATAACTTTTTCTTTATCATGCTTGCTTATTTTCTCTATTTATCGCGTTATAACTTTGTTTTGAGAACATATCTAACGTATTAGCCGAGACCCAGGAACTCACAACGTTATACAAGAAAAATAAAAAAAGTTTTCCTTTTTATGAACATAGTTACTTTCTACTGAGGAAGATAGCCGTATTGGAACCTTTAAATATTGAAAAAATATACGATTTCAACTCAAAAAAGTTAAGTATTTTAATCATGAATGAAAATCGTGAACGTTTACGTTAATCTTGCATTGAGTTACGCCCGTTAAAACACGTCAAAATTGGCAGGAATGAAAACAAAAACCTCTAAATTAATTGATTTAATATTTGACTGAGTGGGGAAATTAGACAAATCAGTCGAATCATGAGGAATCTATTCGGAGATTATTGCTCAGCCCTATTTTTACTTTTAAGCGCAAAGCAATCATAAGTGGGTGTATGCGCGTGTGAGCGCGTGTGTGTGTGGGTTAAAAGTACGTAACCGCTTTCAATGAAACTATATTTAAAGTAGTTAATTATTAATCAAGTTTAATTAATGAAATTTTTATAGTCCTCAAAAAATCAAAATAAGCGCCGAAATAACGTTTGTCTACATCGGTAAAACTCTCAACTTTATGACAAACACTCTAAGAATTTTTAAATGTAATTCAATGTTATCAGTATCACTTGCATGCTTATGCTGTAACCTTTTTTAAATGAAATTCAATTTTAGATAGGTATCACTTGTCATAGCTTTTAATACGTAAATATACAAGCTATAAAAATTAATTTCAGGAGTGATTTCACAACGGAATCAATAATTGACTTTTAATATAACCTTGATTTTCATATTTGACAAAAAAGATGAAACGTCAGTATTTTATTGATATAAATCTAAATGATACTGATTATTTTGAATTAATTGAATGTCAAACCAACAATTATATATATATATATATATATATATATATATATATATAGTCAACGATAAAGTAACAATTAATTTGAAAAATGTGGGTGCTTATGTATCATTGCCGGAACATATCTAAAACTTGCAATGTCGAAAATCCAAAATATTACCATTTTTGCAACATTCAATAAGCGGTTATATAGAATTTAACTTGAATTTACAATAAATACAGATTAAAATACAAAAATATATACATCATTCAAGTTTTAATAAAAAACAGGATAAGTAATACATAGAATTTACCAACTTAACGTTGAAGTGACAACCAAAAACAACAGTACACCGACTGAAAAATTAGAATTAATATAAAATTAATTACCACCAGAATATTGACTACTTGTTTCAAATGATAGAACATAACTGTAGACGCTACTTAGTTTATCAATGTCATTGCATTAATGTAGACCATTTCCAAAAAGAGGCGTGTCGTTAGGATTTTTTCTTTACGAAAGATAATAGGTTCATCTCATGATGTTGCTGGACCACGTATTCAGCTAGACCACACGTGGTTAATTTTCTTTTGCAATCACTTTTGTGTGATGTAATTCTACCTAACAAACTTCGCGATGTTTGCCCTATATACGATATTTGAATTTTCCAAAGTTGTTACAGGAGATTTGATTTTAGAATATAAGTTACGTACAGTTTTAACATTTCGCTATCTTCTAAAAGTATTAAAAGGAGTCACCTATGTAGGTGAGTCCTTTTAATACTTTTAGTATCTGAGGGGTGAGCAAATAATACATTATCTGTGCCAGGTAGATTTTGACTAGTATTCTGGGCTATGGATTGATGTACATTACTTTGACTAGATGTTGAGAAAAGTAGTTTATTGAGAAAATGTCTCGGAAATGAATTCTCTAGCAAAATTATTTTGAGTGCCTTAAGACCATTTGGTTGGTAGTTTACGTGAGGTAGCATCATGACTCTGCATTGCAGGTTTTAGATATGTTCGGGCAATGATACATAAGCACCCACATTTTTCAAATAAATTGTTACTTTATCGTTGACTAGTGGTGATGTTTGTGTTATGTGTTAAAAATTTTATTGTGTACATGTGTAACTTTAGTTAATGATTCACGTTAGGTACGTTTTTAATATTTATTAAATGCAAGCACTTTTTTAATGTTAATTTTTAGTTTATCTTGATAAAGGAATAAAGAATTCCGAAAGCTCGACTCAGCAACAAAGGGTTTTACTTTCCTGGCCTTATCTATTTTGACTGCAACTTCAATTAGCATTTATTTATCTAAATTAGTCAGTCAAGACTACCAAAAGTTATATATATATATATATATATATATATATATATATATATATATATATATATATATATATATATATATATATTATATACAGGGGTTTCAGGATATTCCAAACTTAAAGAGTAAATTTCAATTCAAAATGACTTTTTGTATAAAAGATACAGGGTGTCAAAGTTTAAAGAAATATTTTTTTATTTGGTTATAACTCGTGTAAATTTAAACTGATTTTGATGAACAATAAACAAACGAAGACCTTTAATTTGGCTATATCAGGTTTTGTAGATGTTTTCCAGTGGCGTCGATATGCAGGGCTGGCCACTATTCCCTCCCTATCTTTTAGACCACTGCATTTTTTCAAATCTAAAGTCTTTTTTAATTATAAATTTAGTTTAGAAAACGAAATGGCTCTTGAAAAATTTTGATATTGTAGATAGTCTTGGATTATTTAAAATAATGTATTTTAACAAAATCAGTCCATCATTGATAGGTAGTTTTTTTATAGCCATAATTATTTATCGTTGTCAAGACATGTTGGCTTGTTGTGCATCAGTTTCGTGTTTTCCTCGTTTTTTATTATTATGGAAAACTACACACCTGCTGAATTAACAGATATGCATTTTATTTATGGTGCTGCAAATGCGAACAGTAGAGAAGCCGCTCGTTTGTATCGAAAACGTTTTCCTGATCGGCGGCATCCAACGCATTCATGCACGTTTAAGAGAGACTGGACTTCTCAAGCGTCCTGTACCCTGGGCAAACATTGCGTATTGAAGAGGAGGCTTTAGAATGTGTAACAGAAAATCCATTGACCAATGAAATGGCTCACGATATGCGTGCTTCTCGCATATCGGTTTGGAGAGTTTTACATGGAGCAGAAAGTTCAATCGTTAGATCAAGCAGATTTGCGCGTACAACAGAATTTTGTCGCTAGTTTGTGGAGAGATCTGAAGTCGTGCCTTCTTTATAGATGTGATGTTTTCGGATGAGGCATGTTTCACAAGGGATGGTATGTTCAACACACGCAACATCCATATCTGGAGTAACAGGAACCTTCACGCTACCGTCGTAAGTGGTCATCACCAACAGTTCTCAGTTAATGTCTCGGGAGATATCATTCAAAACTTTTTGATTGGACCTTTTATTTTCTCTCCCAACATTAGCGGTCAATTTTATCTTGAATTCATGACGAATTCCCTTTTGAATTGCTGGAGGATATTCTCCTAGATATTCAGTGTGGGCTGATATTCCATCATGATAGAGCACCGCCTCATATTTCGGCCCAAGTCCGAAATTACTTCTTATCGTATCGATGCGGAAGGGCGACAATTTGAATATTTATTATAAAAAATAATAAATTTAGTTTTGGATACAAAATTAAATTTATTATTAAAAATGTTATTTAAAAAATTATTTAAAAAATAATATTGTTCAAATAATTATTTTTTAAATTATTAAAAAATGTTATTGTTCCTATCTTGTTGTGTTTGATCTTTAATCTTTGATCTGTAATAAAAAAATTATAACTGTTAATTTTTTTTCTAAATTGCAATGTCCATGGACAGTTAACAAAACGAGATACTTCTGAAATATCTCTGTAAATAAGCTTCTAATAAAAATTTATCAAAAACCAAACATCCAAATTAAAGATCTTTGATTGTTTATTCATATATATATAATAAATATATAATATATAATATATATATAATTATATATATTCACGGTTATCAAGAGAAAACATATTTAATAAATAAGTTTAGGAGGGTAGGCTATATATAATATTTATTACTTTTTTACAATGTAAAAATTGTGTACGTGTATATGTTAAATGTGGTTTGTACAGGCAGGCCAAATTTCGATGTTTTAATGGAAATCTCGCAAACTGTAGTTCGTATGAGAAAATGAACCTCGTATCCTCGATCTCTTTTTTTGAGAAAAACTCAACGGTGTATTTCAAATTTGGCTCACGTCTTTTGTTTTCAAGTTATGGCCAAAAATTCATATTTTCGAGTTTTCATTTTATGGCCATACCTCGCTTATTGATGAACTTAGAAACTAATAATTTCTACATCCTTGGGGCACTTTTTTGATGAGAATAGAGCGGTGTAGCCAATTTTTAAAATATTCTTGAACTTCGAGTTATAGCATAAAGTATTTTTATATATGGAACGCGTAGTTTGCTATGGCAACAAAAAATTATTCATTTCTTTCTTATTCCAACGATATACATCATGTTAGGTGTAATTATTAATTTTTACTACATTTTACCAAAAAATAGTTTTTTTGGGACATAAAAATTTCAAGTTTGGAGAAGAAATATTTTTTAACTCAAGTAGGCTTGCATGATTTACAATTTTTCTGATAAAACAAAGTAGGCACCGATCTGTCATTGCGTTGTTACAAAACTGGCAATTTAATAGCATTTTATTGTTTATTATCACCTTAAAAGTACAAAATATGGCTTTTGAAAATAATGAAAAATTTGATATGTTAGAATGTTTTATCCAAAGTAATAATAAGTGAATTATATTTTAATCGTTACTCCTAATAATTCTATTTTCAAACCATTAAAAGAAAATCTCACACATCACGGGACTTTTAACAAACCCAGAACAAAAAATTATAATATTGAAGATGTTGAGGAAGTTGCCGTCAATGTTATCAGAATGGTAGCTGCAAATCCTTCGATTTCAAGCCGTCAAATTGAAGCCGAGTCTGGTATACGACGAAGCCGAGCATTCTCAGTTCTAAAAAGATACAAATGCAGACTACATAAAATAAGAAAACAACAAAATATCCAACCAACCGATCCTGCATGACGCCTAGAATTTTGTAACTGGTATATTTAGTAAACAGGGCAAAATACATTATTCTCAACAAATATTATTTGGACCGATAAAGCATACATTAGCAGTGCCGGGTTTTCAATCCACACAACAAGCACTGGCGGTCCGACATTAATCCGCACCGTATCGTTGATGTTCAAATTCAGAGACGCTTCGGTTTTAGTGTTTGGTGTGACCTATTCGAACATCGCATTTATGAAAGTAAACTGAATGGCCAACGATATTTTGAAATTTGAAACCAACAGTCGAGGATTTTTTAGATGACTTACCGTTGAACATTAGACAAAAATTATGTTTTCAACAAGATGGGACACACCCTCACAATAGTAGAAACGTCTCTGAAGTGTTAAACATTCATTTCCATGCAAACCAAGAAATATCTAATCCATGTGTTTTCGAAGTAAGGGTTCTTCATGGATTTCGTTCCTGCTGTTTCATTTCGAAACCTACATCTTGTGGTTTTCTTCTTTACAAGTCTAGAATTAGCAGTATTTTATGGCTTTTAACAACTTTGAGAAATTCTCAGAGACACCTACCTATTTTATTAGGCATGGTGGGTTTTTTAAATTAAATTTTACACTTAAATGTAGAAATTACTGGGTTTTATATAAAACTTTCTCATCATAAAATATTTTAGATTAAACATACATTTAAAATAATATTTAATAAAATTAATTGTAAAATTTATTTGTCTTTAGTTATGCTAATAAAAATTATTACCTTTACATTCTCATGATTCAGTTCTTCTTTTTAAGTTTTATCCACATGTATGCTCATATAAAAACTTTCGTTTAAGTGAAAATAATTAATATGTATATTAGGGGGTCAAGCACTAGAACGAAACCTTGAAGTCCAGGAAATACGCTCACTAACTTTTGAAGGGTGAGAAAACTGTTTTATGCGCTTACGGTTACGTACATTACGAAGTAACAAATGTTTACGTTTGTAGATGATGTCCACTTCCACATGCAATTTTACATTCCATCGAATATTTTAACCGTAAAGCCTGTCCTTTATATGGTTTTAATTTAGGATGATGCTTCCCATTTCATATACTCATGCAAATAATATAGTATTACGGTTATTGCGTTTTCCACTTTTTGTGAAATAGTATTTTAATTATTTTTACCGTTTTATTTAAAGTGCAATAAATTGTTGGAACGTATAATATTACCAAGATTTGATGCAACAATTGTGTTTCATTATAGGTAAATTAAATAAAATACCTTGAAAACGCACTCTTGTGCGACGTTAACGTTAAATTGCTTTTAGCATTTTTAAATTTTGGAAATGAGGTCAGAATTAATTTTCAATAACATAGAAACGGTAAACGATAGTTTAAAATTTGTACTTTGGCACGTGCACATAATGGATTATTCACAAATATTAGAAAAACCAAACAATGTTAAAATTTATTTATATAAAATAAAAATGTAAAATAAGAAATAGGGATTGCTAATTCGTAAAATCACTGTTTGTAATAAAATTTAGTGGAATCTGTACTAATTAAACTTACCTACCTACGCAGTTTTTCAGCTAAACAAAATTAATTGCTACCTACCGGTTGCATTTTTATCACACTAGAATTACATGCAAATTTCATCCTAATTGCTGATAGCTTCTTAATTAAGAAAAAAAATTAATTTAAGGTTGTGATTTAATTGAATCCTTTTTGTGCAAAAATAAACTCAATATTGTAGCAAACGATAGCGTTGCAGTTTTAAAGTAAAAGTAAACTAAAGTAAGGGAGGGCGGGGTGCTGTATATATTAATTACGTATGCACAGAGGAATTAAGGGTGGGTGCGTTGAAAGGATCCGAGTTAGGGATTTGAGGGGGAAGTTACTACTCCAGCATTTCTGTAACTAGCCGTGCAGGATGCACGTACACAGTGATGAAAAAACCTCATACAGCGTGTCACGTGGCCGTGTTTTTATCAAATATTTGCTGTTAATTCCGAAATTATAAATTATTCCATAGTACCGTACATCTGAAATTCATGCAATTGAATTTGATAACGCATATATTCTTGGAAGCTTTCCGATTGTAACGTTTTTATTTTGTCTTTTACGTATTTGGAGACTATTCGAAATTTTTACAAATAGCGATCGCATTTGGAATTCTTTTCTAAAAAAATGAAATATACGCTTTGGTTTGTTTATCAGGTTTAGATGGAAGTTTAAAATTAAAATGTGATTTACGTATTGGTATCAATAGTTAGTGAAGCCTTTTTTACTAATTTGTAGGACAATTGAATAGTTTCTGTGTAAATAAATGTTCTCGTTGTTTTAAATCTTGGTGAATTTTGTTAAATGGGTTTGAAATTTGCATCATGCAAAATTAAATTAAGTATGAAATTATTACGTTGTATGGTACACCTTTTGTGAATTCAATTTGTAGCCGACAAACTGTCGCCTTTTCTTTTCGATAAAATGTTTGGTACTTAAACAAAGAGTTTGGGTTTTATGTATGTTATTTTAAGGTTCATTATCGTAAGAGTTTCGTTATTTAGACATATCATATTACAGAGGCACCTTTGGGAATGCAGTTGAAGTAGGTGACGTAATCTTTTCCGATTTTTTTCGAAATGCTTTTTTTAGCACGTATGATAGTTTAAATTAACAAAGCTGCTTAATTGGTTAAAACGAGATTTATCGGGGTTAAATTGAAAATGACAAGATCTGAATGATGTTGAAGTTAGTCAGGTCCAAGATGTAGTGGACGGCTCACGTTTTTTTTTGTTTGCGGTTTCGCAATATACGCGAAAGGGGTTAGTGTAGTAAGAAGGAACAGGTTATATCAAATCGAGGGTGCATCGAACATTACCGCAGGAATATTTTCCGCTTCAGTTTGTATGGGAGAAGTTTAAAGTTTAAACACACCCCCGGATTATCTTATCGTTGTGTTTCGTTTTGTCAAAAGTAACAATTTTCGGTATAGAAGTAATTGGTCTTAGTGTTTTTTTAAAGCGCTGAACCTTTGTTATGTTGACCTGTTTTAATGCATTTTGCTTATGCGGATTAATTTTAATGGGTTCCTGTTAAAGGGGTAGTTTCACGTATATCGCGCAGCTCAAACATATAAAGTACAAACTTGCTGTATATAGTGCCACTTTACTATAGTTTAGACTAAATAGATTAACGTTAAAGAACGCTTTATAAATAACGCAATATTAGCAAGTACGGATAAAGATTGGTGCATTTTCATTAAATCAGATCAAAAATTAGTTATTTGGTGCTTTTGGTTGAATTAACTGTCGTAAATTTAGTTCGAGTAATTATAAATGGGATGATGCTGTTTGTGAAATTATTTGGAGAGCATACTGTAGAAATTCAGTGGAGTCCTATTTAATTCAGCACCTGGTGGACCAGTTGCACGAACTATTATTTTGTAGTTTGTAGTCCAGAGGAAGGAGAGTATTCTATTGTTGCAGGTACTAATTAAGGTAAACTTTTACGTTTTTTATCCTGTTGGTGATAACAATAAAGTGTGTGTTTTTTGTGTTTGTGTGGAGGATGCATTCACTTGCTTTCGTGTAAATTATTGTATCAAATCCCTTCAGGCAATTTAGAAACAGGCGTAGTCATTCAATTGATGTATTTGTTAATAACCTGAAGTTTTTTTATCTGTGTAATGTTGTGAATTGAAGGTTTATTTCACGAAGATTAATCAAATTTATGTTACCGATATATTTATTGTTTCCGTTGGATTGATTAAAAGATAGTTATTGATAAGATGACCTTGCAAACACCGACTGAATTTTACTATTAATTTTTTTGGGTTCTTGTTGCAAAATTTAATGTTTTCATGTAACCGTACCTACTAAAGTTTGTTATGTAAATGCCATAATATACGACCATTGTTAATGTTTATAAGTGTTTTATTAATAAATATGAATCTAATGTGACTTCGTCCTCTGTGCCTATTTTCCCGATGTAAAGTAATAAGTTGAAAGATTAGATAGTTCGATTCACGTTTAAGATTTCTAGTGTTCGAATTATTTTGATAAATTTCCAGTTAAGTAATTTTATAGCGACAATATCCATTTATCGTTCAGTTTGATTGTAATCAATTTTATTGAAGTTTTTAAAGTAACCTTTTTAAGTTTCATTAAGCTTTAACGTAATGAGAATTTCTCGATTAGAGCGTTTGCTATTTTGATTTTGGAAATAAGTCACTTTAAAAGCGATTTCAGATTATAAAGTAACGTAATAATGAAGTAAATCGGCCGTTGACCGGTCAGCTGTTCTTTGGCACATGATAGTTTTGCGAGTAGTCGCAACTTTTTGAAGTTTTTTTATACAAATCATCTGATCAGCTGTCGATTACCTGGATTCGCCAAAAGGTAAGCAGTTTGTTATTTGTAGAGTGAGTATTTTATGCAAAATGCATATCGCTTATTTTTTATAGTTGAAGAATATCGTTTTGTTTTTAGACGAATTGCACTAAATGCAATCATTTGACATTAATTAATTTTTGCATATTTTGCATATTTCGCCAAATACTGCATATATTGCAATTTTATGCATATTTTGCCTTTTTATTCATAATTAACATATATTTCGCATTTTTTCTATATCTTCCAAATTCGCTTTAAAATGCATTATTCTAACTTATTTTAAATTTTGTTATTGTGTCTAACTAAGAAATGTATTTTTATATGAATAAGACAGGTTTAAAGAAAGATTATTACCTGCAGTTAAGTGCAACGTTAATACTTCCGGATTATGAAGTTTCAATGCCGCTATTTCGTAGTATTTGAAAATTCCAATGGTACCTAAGTAGATAGTTAAAGCATTGATTGAGGAATTCCCGCAATCAAGGGTTAAAGTTATTTGGACTTTTTCAAGGTAAGTGTTTAGTTAGTTAATCCTTCTTGAAAATAATTTGAGAGTAACGGACAAAATGCAAAATTTTAAACATTCTTTGGGCGAAGACGTAACTGAATGGTACGGCTTTGTTAAGTGAACTTCAAGATGCCGAAAGTTAAAAATAGTTTAGTTCAAGTATGGATAAAAAATATATCCGAGCTACGTCTGGATGATGAAAAAGTGTTTTGCATAGCCTGTGGAAAAATAGTAAGTACCATTACATATTTTTAATTGATTTCGGAAATTAAACCCTTGTTAATTGATGTAGGTTATTGAATTCACCGTTTTATCAGTTTTTAAACGCAATTAGATACTTATTTTTAAAATTAATTTTTCCTTAGATCATGTGCGAAAGGAAATCTCAAGTTACATAAACCTCTCTTCATAAAAGAAAATTTAGAAACATTTAAGAAAAGAAAAGTTTGTTAGACACCTTTGCGCCAGTCGTTGTTTCAAGAAATGCACAAGAGGAATTTAATTTCGAATTGTGTAGTGCACTTGTTAAAGCCAATATTCCATTAAAGAAATTGCAAAATCCTAGTTTCTGGTCATTTTTAGAAAAAATTAGTGAAAAGCAAGTGCCAGATGAAAGCACGCTTCGAAAAAGGTATATTAATGATTTATATCTTGAAACTATGGGGCATATAAAGAAAATTACAAAAAATAAATATCTTTATTTTATAGTAGATGAAACTACAGATTGTTGCGGGTGATATGTTGCAAATTTAATGATTTGTTATTTAAGTGAGGCGCAGTCTAGTATATCATATTGAATCGCTTCCAAAGTTCTTGAGAAAACCAATCATGCAACAATACTTCGCTTTATAAACGAAGCTTTCATGCAATTTTTATTCCTGATATTGTTGCAACAGATAAAATAGTTTTAATGCTGTCTGATGCAGCACCGTATATGGTAAAAGCTGGACAGCAATTAAAATTATTTTATGAAAATTTAATACATGTAACATGTCTCGCACATGGTATTAATAGAGTAGCAGAAACAATTCGTAATCAATTTCCATTAGTAAATAGTTTAATAAGTAGTATAAAGAAAGTGTTTTTAAAAGCTCCGTTACGAATTCAATTGTACAAAGAAAAGTTACCTAATATTCCTCTACCACCAGAGCCTGTGATTACGCGTTGGGGTACTTGGTTAAATGCAGCTCTTTTTTATGCAGATCATTTGGAAAAAATAAAGGAGTTAGTTTTAGAAATTTCTGATAATTCAAGTACTTACGTTCAAAAAGCTCAATCCATTTTAAAGAAAACACAATTGCGCAATGAGCTGGCATTTATAAAAGCAAATTACTATTTTGTAAGTTCAACCATTGCTAAATTAGAAACGGAAGCATTGTCATTAAATGAATCTATGCAAATAATTAATAAATTTCAACAGCTGATTTCTGCTGTTTCAGGAAATATTGGTAAAACTATTTCTAATAAATTAAATGAAATTTTACAAAAAACAGTGGATATCAGTTGTTACTAAAAGTTAATAATAAAGTTCTGAAACTTGAGGGAAATTCCGATGATCTTGTTATAAATTTAGATTTGGCCATATTAGCCGCATTAAAATATGCACCCATAACTTCTGTGGATGTAGAAAGAAGTTTTTCTTTGTACAAAAGATACTATCGGACAGACGCCAAAATTTTCTGCCCGAAAACTTGGAAAATATTTAGTTATAAATTGTTTTGCAAATAGTAATGAGAGTGTAATCTTTATAAATGTATAGTGTATAAGTAAATATGTAGTTTTTAAATAACACATAATTTTGAATGTTAAAATAATAAGTTTGTATGCAATTTATCTTTTTCCTATTAAAAAATTACAAGCATATATACTTTTTTTATATATTAATGTTATAATTTGGAATTAACACAGGTAAATAGAAGATTCAATATTTATGCATATTTCAAGGTTTTTAAGTGCATATATATGCACATATTTCGGCATTTTATAGTGCATAAAATCCGCTTTCTAGTTATTTGTTTGGGAATTAGTTGCGTTTTTTTTCTCGAATTTAGGAATTATAACGCCGATTTCGTCATTTATTAAAATTTTAGGACTGTATAAATTTTCGATCGCGCTTAGTTTTGTTGTGACGTAGTTTTCGTCTGAAATTAAATAATTAATAACCATTTTGATCAATTATGTTTGGGTATTAGAGCCAATCATTTTGGCGCTGAGTTTACCGAAGTATTGAACGAGTTTTAATTTTATTATCGCGATTTAGCGGCTTTTATACGGATCTTAGGATTTCTTCAAGCTTAGTGAACTTAGCGCTTATATTTTTAGGAGTAGAATTTTCAGGAAGGAGAGTAGTTTATTTCTAGTGAATATTATGGTTTCCTGTTAGGCCATTATAAGATCTAGTTCATGACGTTTTTCCGCTATAAATGTAACAGGTGGCGCCTTTTTTACATTTTTTTACCCAATTTTGAGGTTTTGCAGCATTAAGTAGGAACCCCGCCCACACCACGCCATGCGCACAAATTGCCTTTACGGGCTGATGCTCTAATGAGTATTTGGCCTGTAACAAGGGTAGACGTTAACAGTGGTTTTTTAGGTTTGGATGCTCATCTAAATTTTTGTGATATGGTGCATAAAAAGTTTAGATAAATGTGCACTTCACTACGCTTGATTTTTAAGATATTATTACACTCCAGTTCTATTAGTTCCTTTTACATATTGATGAGTGCCCGAGTTAACTCAAATGTGAAAGGGTTGTACAAAACGGGTAAGTGCATAATGAATGGAATTCGATCCAATTTTTTTGTTTACTGGGCTATCTGACTTTAAATTAGGAAAATGGTCCAGTACTTGGCTTTTCAACAAATCATTTAATTGGTTACCCATATCGATATAATAGATTAAAATTATTCTCATCTATCCAAACGAATATCTTGCTCTGTTGGATGTATTGATTCAGAACCTGGACGTATCTGACCTTCCGTGTTTGTTTGGAATTTATTGTGACAGGTTCCCTGTGTACCAGCTTCATTGTCAAAATCCACTTTCCAGGTGGATTTTGGATAAGAGTTTCTCTAACCTTTATTTTCATTTCTGTTAAAGGCATTCCACAATTATCTTCCACAAATGGCATTGAACTCATCTTCCGTGTGGATTTTAGGCTTCAGTCAAACTTTATGAAGTATAAGATATCTAACAGATTTTACCCACTCATGTGGCGATCTTCGGTAGAATTATTTACTATTTTTTACTTTTGATAGCTTCCTTTTCAACAAATGACAGCCAATCTTCTGGCAATTTAAATACGGAGCACATTTCATGTGAATTCAATGTTGGCATGGCAGAAAACGAATTACAGCATTATGACACAAAGCGAGGAGCATTAGACTGTCCAGTCTTCGGATCACCGACAGATTTTGCTAGGATACTTCCACCAAAAAGGGTGTTATTAAATGCTGCATTTACGAAAGGTGGCGTCTTGGATCTGAAACAACTGGTAACAAGGAACCTGCATTTTCTTCCATCGCAGAGCAAGTTTGTGTAAAGCTGCAAATGTTGTATTCTGATGCTTCCATTCCGACAGTTTCAAAGAAACGTGTCCTTGATATGATTAATGCATATCACAAAAACATATTGATGTCAAGGCGGTGCATAAAAGAATAGAGAAAAGAATAGTAACTAAAGCAAGGGTGAGAAGTTTAAAAAGAAGAATCACGCTTTCTTTTGATATAGCAGCTTGTAAGTGCTCCACGTTTACAGACTGCAATAGCCGAAGGAATCCAAGGCCCCGGTTTAGGAACAGATATTTCCTACAGATCAAATAGCAAAGCGCCTAATGTGCATTAGATCGCTCGATTTGCAATAAACTAAAAAGCTCCAAGCACGTACCGAAAGGAAGACAAAGGAAATACTTCGTAGTACTACATTTACTGCGTTCTGCTCCGCCGCAGCCCTCATTAACATCAACGTGCTTAGAAGATGATGAGGCAATGGATGTGGATAAGGAACCTGAACCTGATAACTACGAATACAATACCGGACCGTCAACATCATCTTCTTCGCAAATGCGAAGGAAACTTACAAATACCGCCTTAATAAGCCAAAGATTTGGGGTATTTTGCACTACGCAGGACTTGTCTCTGAATCGGGTACATATTTAGTGATTGAGAAGAACAAAATTGCTAGAGAAGGTACCAAACCGTGCAAGAGCTTAAAAGTGAGAGGTCGGACATTGACGATGATCATTCAACAAGTCTTTATTTCGCCGACCGACGTGACAAAACATTGTCAAGAGAAAGGTGGATGATAAATTCTACCAAAGAACAATTGTAGAGGAACATTATTCCTTGGTGAAAGACGTTGGTCATTTTACACCTGCGTCATAATCAATTCTGGCCATTGCTGAAAGTATTTACAACTATATCACAGCAGCAGTGCCCGGAGATATCAACCATATTTATGTTATAGGGTATGATGGAATGACCGTATATACTGGAGTACACAATGGGGTACTGCGCCGTCTTGAACTGAAGCCCGGGAAAATTGTGCAATGGGCTGTTTGTCAACTAAACTTTAACGAATTGCCTACCCGCCACTTGTTCGAGTTCCTCGATGGCCCCACCTCTGAACCATCTTCCTACACTGATTGCATTGGAAAACCTTTCAAGGCGTGTGAGCTGCTTCCAGTGGTAACATTTGAGCCAGTTAACTGCACCTTATCCGCTTTCAGTAAGGACCAGAAGTATCTGAGGGTTATTGCTCTCGCCGTTAACTCAGATATGTGTCCTCCAGGTTTTGCTAATCGAAATCCAGGTCCCTAAACATGTCCCGCTGGTCGACAACAGCCAGCAGGATATTAAGACTGGATGTTTCCACCACGGAACCATGAGGAAGATTACGTGTCATAGTAGAGTTCGTTATAAGGGTGTATGTGTCACCTTGGCTCCGCATCAAAGTCCATAATTCAGTTAACGATGGAGCTCGACATCTTTACCACTTCATTCAGTCATCCATATACTTGGATCAAGTATACCGCGACGTCATCGACCCAGTGATTTCTCGGAACGCTTACTTCGCATCACCAGAAAACATTCTGCTCGCGATGCTGATTGATGAGAGACCAGGTTTCAGAGCCCTTGGCATTCGCAGATTCACGAAAGCATGAGAATCAGGCGAGAGGGTTGGACACGTTGGGATTAGAAAGTTCAATATTCCAAATGTGAACTTCAAAGCAAAGGAATACATTGACGTATTTGACTGGTCGTCCAGCTGTAACGTGCCAATTCTTGGCTATCGTTACCTTAATTAGTTTTCAATTTTTGGCTATCGTTACCTTAATTTAAGTTTCGAAATTTGTATTATTATTGGTAAATATATTTACATCACGTTGGTATCTTTTTTTTGTTCAGTGATTAAATTTTAGTATATTTCGATATTTTCACTTTAGTCTACATAATTACGAGTACCTCTGTATATCGTGTATTACGGTCTAAGTTTTGTGCGCAAATGCGAACTTAACGCGCTTGATTCACTTCCGTACCCTCTGCGTTGCAATGAATTTCGTTTTTTAAGTGTACTTCCTTGCATAAGGTATGTAAAGGCTTCTAATTACATTTTTCTATATATTATATTTAATAGAGAACAAAGAAGGGTGTAAGAGTACGCATCTACATTAAGGAAACCGCTTGTGTTAAGAAAAAGCTGAAATTTTAAGAATTTTGTTCGTTGCAAAAGCGTGCTGCATGACGTCACGATAAAATTCATAAAATTCGTGCTGACCAGGATGATATGCAATTTTTGTCTTGAATAATTAAAACTGGGAATACATTTGTATCATTACGTCTACTGTTAGTTTTCCTGCGTTTGTAGTTTTTCCATTAATGACAAATGAAAATTATAGTACCTTACCTTACGCTCATATTATGGAACTTACGTTACCTTCATGTATGGTCTACAGTTCGTTTATTTGTACGTTATTGGCAAATGTAAATTATCGTATGTTTATTTTATGAATGGGGAATGAATAAGTAATACGTATCCTTTCAATAAGTTTAAGGAAGTAAACAAATCAGTATATTGTTATTTTGATACGGTTATAAAGGAACAGGTGTTTTCTGTTTCTAAGATAAAAACATTTGAGTTCATAACCTATCGTACTGTAATATTTGTCGACGTAGGTCACGTTTTATTATGAAATACAGTGCTGATCATATTACATTTTGAATTTTAAGTAAATATAAATTATAAGCTTCAATAGTTATGTTTAATTTAGTAATTTTAAAATCGCTTAATTATTAAACCTGTAAATTAAGTGGCGTCCAACAAAACAGATGCTTTACTGGTTATACCTACGGATATATCTCTGCCTCCCTCACTACCTGAAAATCAATGAAATCTAAGTTACAGTAAGGTTCATAAGTTTGTACCTCACTGAGCTAGACCGTGGTGCAATTTACCTTTTTTAATATAACAATAATCCCGCCTAATTTTTTATTTGTTATACAGCGAAGTAACTCCACCACCAATACTGAATGATGTGACTACACAAGATTTGAAAAGTATGCTGGAAGAACAAATACCAATTGACTGGACTTTTACAAAGTTTCCATGCCACACAGAAGCTGTGGAAAGAACGGTAAAATTGATTACGGAGGTCATAACAACCGGGACGGATTTACTCGATCCACTCTGAAATCGAGAAAAGCCATGTCTGAATTTAGATGTAAGACACAGTACAAAGCCTAAAGTCCTAACAAAACGCACATTTTTGTACTTCTAATTTTGAAGACTTCTTTCTTATATTATATGTAATAGTATGCGAGTGTATGACTATTCTGGTTTAATAAATGTTAAATAATGAAAAAAAACACTGTATTTCGATTTTTGGGTAATTTCAGGCTCCTTGCCAGAACAGAAGATATGTACGTGGGGTGTCAAATTTTGCACAGTAACTAACCATAAATAGGTGCTACTTTTGCACACTATTGCAAAGTGCCGTGATATTTGAAAAAATGTTTTTGGCGATCTTACTAATTTTTTTAAATTTCACGTCCTTTGCCAGAACAGAAGACGTAACCCTAGGGTGGTATAATTTGGCACAGAAGTTACTTATATATAGAGACTACTTTTCCGCACTAATCCAAAAGTATCATCAACCATTTGTTTCTTCGACCTCCCGTGTTAATTATAACAAAAAAATCTGTAAACATATTTTTTAAAGAACATTTTATTTCACATAACTTTTCTCTATAAATTTTCTTAATATAAAGCAAAATAAGTTTAAAAATTAATCAGATAGGACTGAAAATGCTTAAAACGTATTATCGGTATATTATAGAAGCCGGCAGCTTTATTTTTTTAAGTTTATGTCTATTAATCTCTATCTGACATGAAGTTTTAAACGTCATTCTGACATATTTCATTCCTTTTAATTTCCACTTTGTAGGTTGGAAGGTCGTGTATTGTTCCAAACCAGATATTTAGGATAATTATACTCTTTTTTAATGTTTAATGTAACGAAATTAAGCAACCCTTGTAAAAGAAAAACAAAATCTGTGACATATACGTTTAAAATTTCATGTCAGATAAAAGTTAATAGACATCGAGATGCAAAGCCGTCCACTTCTATAAACATATCGATAATACAGTTTAAGCATTTTCAAACTTATTTAATTAATTTTTAATGCATTTCGGCTTGGTATGAAAATGCTTTATAAAAAAAGTTATGTGAAATTAAATTATCTTTAAAAAATATGTCTTTACATTTTTTTTTAAATACAATTAATCGCTATTCAGATATTGTAAGAAGTTCAACCTTGGGAATTTTTCCGCCAAATTAAGCCTCGTTTCAAAAAATTGCATAGAACGTTTTAAGATCTATATCTACGTATCTTTATATTTTGACATATGCAGTTGTTTCAGAAATATTTGATAAAAACTAAGAATTACCCTTGATAACCCCGTTCTACGCCGCTGGATTTTTTCCAAAATCTAGTCATCTAGGAGAAGTGAAAAAAACATAAATACAACATTTGAAGTACGCACGTATTATGGTTATGACCACACAGCACGCGCACGCATCGACACGACACGCAGCACACACAACAGCACGACACGCAACGGCACACACACACACACACACACAACCGCAACAAGCACACGCACACCGCATCACACACACGCAACGCGACCGCAAACGCACCGCACACACACACACTGCACACGCACGCCACGCACACGCACACGCACGCACACGCACAGCACACGCCACGCACACGACACGACACACACACACACGACACACCACACGACACGTTCACGACGACGCACACAACACGTACACGCACACACGACGACAGTACACACACGTACACGCACGTACACGTACTACACGTACACGACACGACACGTACACGTACACGTACACGTACACGTACACGCACGTACACGTACACGTACACGTACACGACACACGACACACACACACACACACACACACGACACACACACACACACACACACACACACACACACACACACACAACACACAACACTACACACACACATACACACACACACACACACACACACACACACACACACACACACACACACAACACACGCACACACACGATTTACGCACACGCATACACGACACATACACAAACGACACCACACACACACACAACACACACATAACACGACTACACACAACACACACACACACACACACACACACACACACACACACACACACACACACACACACACACACACACACACACACACACACACACACACACACACACACACACACACACACACACACACACACACACACACAACACACACACACACACACACACACACACACCCACACCCACACATCATGACCGATCTAGGCTAAACTTTGTAAAATGTAAAATGAACTAATAGTCAATTTAGCGTTAGTGTCGATACTTATATATATATATATATATATATATATATATATATATATATACACAGGGTGCGGCGTTAGTGCGTCGAAGTACGATATATCCGTTATTAAAGGAGATATCAAAATAGTTGTTTACAATAATTATAGGCA
This sequence comes from Vesta saturnalis, assembly GCA_036346205.1. Lineage (NCBI taxonomy): Eukaryota > Metazoa > Arthropoda > Insecta > Coleoptera > Lampyridae > Vesta > Vesta saturnalis. The sequence goes on along the minus strand of JARFJB010002087.1, from coordinate 5,162,255 downwards.
ACTTCAAAATTCACATTATAAAATTGTTTTCGTGTCTAGATACGAAAATTACCATGGTGAACCAAACATAGTTTTTTTTAATGGGACACCCTATATATTATTTCAAATTTAGATTAAGCTCATCTCCCCCTTACTTCCAATATAGGGTTTCATTGCGTTATACATGGTATTTCAAAAGTTATGGTCAATTGTACACGAAAATCATTCTAATTTCAACGTCCTGTATACTCTAGACCTAACAATAAATTTTTTCCAGGCATAACTTTTTGACATTGGTACAGTGTTACGAGAAGTGCTATTTCTTTATTATTGCACCGAGAGAGCGAGCCAAAACTCGAACACATGATCTTGTCAATTTTTTCAAATGAAATTTAAAAAGAATTTAAAAAGTGAAAATACTCTTTGTTCTTTCATTTTTATTAAGCACCCCCTATATCTAAAATCGTTAATTTTTGAGATATTTTCGGGGATAATATAACTAGTGTTATGATTATCATCGGTTAAAACCGATGAAAATTGAGCGAGTGCGTATCACTCGTTTTTCTACTCGATTTTCTACAGATTTTAACGAGTGGTATCATCTATTATTAATCATAACACGTGTTATATTTGGTAAGAGAATATAATGAACGTTAATAGAAAATATATTTTTTAAAGTTTACAATTCTAAACGATCTGTCACTTTGATAGTAAATATTTATTTCTTTGAAACTTTTTGTCACTTTGACAGTAAACTATTTTATTCATTCAAATCATGTGACAGTCAACATGCGGTGATAAAATTATCACCTATTTGATAGCCTATTCTGCGATTTTGTTTTTGTATGTAATCAAAAATGTACCATGTGACATGTGAATTATATTCTCAGTTTAATAACAGAAAGAGATTTTTTAACGATTTCTATTATAACAAGTTAGCCGTGAACAAATGACAGATAAATATTATATTCAGTAATAATTAGAAGCCTGTCATTTAACAAACTTCTTTGAGATTGTGTAGTGTTGAATAATTTGTAAACACTTAAATACTGTTTGAAGTGAACTTTCATGTTGAGGAATTAACAGACATGATATGGGTACTGGGAGAATATATGAAAAACTGTTTATTATCACAAACAATTTAAAAAGAGAGATATCCTGCACGAAGACAACCCGAGAAAATAACCTTGGAAAGGTTAGTAGATCGTTTTAATCGTACGGGTTCAGTAGTTTATGAAAAAAAGGAAAGGACAAAACCTGTACTTAACGAGGAAAATCAGTTTAACGTGATGCTTGAAGTTACACATAATGCACACGTTAGTACACGTGAAATCTCGCGTCAGCATGATATTAAAGACGAGTCCGTCCGAAGAATACTGCGTAAAAATAAGATGCATTCATACCATATCCAGTTGCATCAAGAGATACTCGAAGATGACTAACCCACAACGGTTGCTTGTTGTGAATGGGCTCAACAACAAATCCACATTCAGGCGGATTTCTTTGGTTTTGTCCTCTTTGGACACGAAGCCACGTTTCATAAAAATGGAACTTTGAATAGCACAATTTCCATTATTATTCGACAAGTAATCCCATCTTATAGCAACTCATAGTCAAACTAGGTGGTATTTAATTATTTGGGGTGGTATAGTGGGAAATCACGTGATTGAACCACATTATTTCGATGGAACAGTGAATGGTCAGGTTTATTTGGACTTTTTAGAAAATCATTTACCATTACTGTTGGCAAACGTTCCTCTTAACTTTCGTCAAAGAATGTGGTTGTTACACGATGGAGCTACGGTACATCACACTAGATTAATTCTTAATCATCTTAATACCCATTTTCATGGAAGATGGGAGGGAAAAGAGGACCCATTGCATGGCCAGCTCGTTCACCAGAGTTAAGTAAAATTGACTTCTTCAAGTGGGGTTATGTGAAAAACCGTGTGTATCAAATTCCTCCAACCACACAAGATGATATGAAGAATAGCATACGAGAAACATTCCAGAGTATTAATGTAGAAATGTTAAGAAATATCAGTCGAGAATTTGAATATCGTCTGCAATGCTGTATTGATGTTTTCGGTGGACATTTTGAACATTTATTATGAAATTAATTAATTTTATAAGAATTTTGTCTTTATAACCCATATTTTTTTAATTTTTTATAATAATTTGTCACACTTTTATTTGTTCACGGCTAACTTGTCATAATAGGAATTAAAAAAAAATCTCTTTCTGTTATTAAATTGAGAATATCTCAGAAACTAACGATTTTAGCTATAGGGACTGCTTAATAAAAGAACATAAAGTGTATTTTCACTTTTTAAAGTAAAATACAAGGTGATTCATTTGAAAAATTGACAAAATCATGAGTTCGAGCTTTGGCTCGCTCTGTATTCAATTGGTGCAATAATATAGAAAAAGCATTTTTTCGTAACACTGTACCAATGTCAAAAGGTTATGCCTGGAAAAAATTATTGTTAGGTTGTTCTGTCTAGGGTATACAGGACGTGAATGATTTTCGTGTACAATTAACCATAACTTTTGAAATACCCTGTATAACGTAATGAAACCCTATATTGAAAGTATGGGGAGATGAGCTTAATCTAAATTTGAAATAATATATAGGGCGTCGCATTTTAAGAAAAAAACATGTTTGGTTCACCCTGGTAATATGTAACACCCTGTAAATACGAAAATTTTATAATGTGAAGTTTGAAGTTGCCTATAATTTTTGTAAATAAATTTTTTTGATAGCTCCTTTAATAACGAATATATCGTACTTCGGCGCACTAATGCCGCACCTATATATATATATATATATATATATATATATATATATATATATATATATATATATACTTTTATTAAATTTAAAGTAAACAACTCAGTCTAGCGTAAAATGTATGAGATTATATTATTAAACATTGTGTATGAAAGATTCGCTGCGGTAGACCTTTACTTGAAGACATGCACATTTCTTACAATATTTTCTGATTAAAAAACTGTGATTGTAAATAGTACAAAATATATAAAATTTAAACAGCTAATAGAAATCAAGAATAACCTGTATAATTTTTTGTCGTACTCACCTGATAGAGGTTATTATATAACAATCTACATACCAATTTTTTTGCGTTTACCTTTCTTAACGAAGTGTTATATCAAATATTAATAAGCTTTAAGCAGAATAAGAAATGCTTCTACGCTATTAGATTATTAGTGAAACTTAAAATTATTTTAAATAATTAAAAAGCATACGTTTACTTGCAAATCACCAACGTATATTCTGGCTAACTGCTGCAAATGTTTTATATTAACTTTTCCACTATTATTGGGATCACATAGTTTAAAAACTACCATTAACTGTCTCACAGAAAATTCTTTTCCTTCCCTTCTAACTCTTTTGCTCATTCTAACGCACAAAAATCACATTATATTAACAGTTAACTTATAGGTGACAGAAATTTTATTAATTTACTACTAAATCAAATAAACGGAAGCTCTCACTTGCTAGCGCGGACACAACAGTACTAATAAACAAGTCTATTATACGTGATGGGCTCTTGCCTACTTGTGGAATAATAATTTTCTATTACCTTGTGACGCTACCGAATCAACTAAAAATGATTATAAACAAACCAAATTAATTAAGTACAGTAAATTCGCTCCAAATACTTTAAATAATTGTCCCGAGTAATGACCGTTGTTATAAAAACAATTTTATTTATATGAGAAATCTAATTATTTTTACCTTCTTTACGCACATTACACAACGAAAACAAATTTTTTATTGTTAATTGCATACCGTCATCCGCTGTTTAAAATTGGCGGAAAGCAATTGCCTTATTTGTTTATGAATTTGCGCTAAATACCTGAGTCATTATTTAATTGTTAGCGTGTTAATACAGTTATTAATGCACAAAAATTCAGCCTAAGAATAATTAATAAGGCCACATACTTTTTATACGTAATGTCACATTGTGTGATAATCCTAAGACAAATCGCGTACTTAATATACTTTTTTTTGTTGGTTTGCTCGATAAAAATTAAAATTTTAAGATTGCTAGTGGAAAAGATATTTCTTAAATTGTTCCAGTACAAATGTATGAACGCGTAGATTGGTTGGTTGCTAAATTTAATGACGGTTATTTTCACATCCTGTGGCGTTCTGATATTATGTTAAATTATACTCTGGAGCCTTGGTATATTTCCATTGAGTTATTTACATAAAGTCTGTCGTATGTAATAGACTGGTCTGTGTAGGCTTTTGTAAATATTGTTGAAAACTTATTTGACTGAGTGTATAGTCGTGGTAGTATTATGTTTCGTACATTCCTGAACTGACGACAGTCTCTCGCTTTTGTATCGTTGAGCTTCCATATGAAGTGATGAGTTGTTATTTTACCGATCTAAGTACTTTTAAAGGACGCAGAGGATTACTTCCCTTTTTCGTTCAGTTGGAGTTGAGGTTTCGATCTTGAAAGTTGAAGTAAAAATATATTAAGATGTAGTGCGAATTGTTGTGATTGTGGCCCATCGGCATCCCCCGCCGTGTTATTATGCTTAAGTGAAGTGTTTCGTAATTTGAGCAGGATTGTATAATATTGGTGCTATATTAGCAGTTCGCTTTGTACGGTTTTGAAGTATAAGTAGTATAAGTACACCCTGACAAATTTATAATCGTATACCGTCTTATCGTTTTATTGGGAAATTCCGAGTTCAATAGGTGAAGCCGAAGATTTCCAATTTAGCCTTGTTCTAATCTGAAGAAAGAAAAAACGGCTTCTTAATCTGGATTTAACCGATGATGGCGCCGAGGGGACAGCGAATTCTGTGATTTTGTGATAAAAACTTTATTGAATTTATTGAAATTATAAACATTATTACCGTGATTTTTGAGCGTAATAAAAAAGCATCACGTGCTATATTTTTTAGTGAAAGTTAAAAAACCAGTTGATTATGTGTTGAGAATTTATATAAGAATATTTAAAAGAATGTGCCTACTTAGGATTTTGTTAAATTTGTGTTTGTGCGACTCTATAATAAAAAGTTGTCAGCTGAGTGATGAAATCTGGACCAGAACATTATGGAAAGTACGCGGGTAGAAATTTCGATGCCATAGTAGTTTTAACGTTTTTTTTATTCTCAGAAAGTTATTGTTTATTTTTATTAGTAATAAAGTCAGTTGTTGGATTTAAATTGAATTGGAATTTCGCATTTGCAGTAATATTTTTTGTACTGTTATTTGTATATATGTATGTATTGATGATGCCTACGCAAGAAGAAGTAATCGATATTACTTCTGCTTGACATTCGCGACAGCTGCTGAATAGGTAACTCAGTTTTATTTTTTTTAGGTGTTTGTTATTGTTGTGACAAATATTTATTTTAAATTGAATGATAATGACCGTGTTGATCAGTTATTTTTTTTGTTAATTGAACAAGTAATTTTACGTTGAAGTTTACACCGAAAAATTATAATAGATTTTGAGTTTAGTTATCGCAATTTTTGCGATTTTAAATGAAGCTTAAAATGTTATTTAAGTGTAAGTGTGAACTTTGAGGAGATGCTTTTGAAGTAGAATTTTCAGGTAAAGGTGAGTATTTTCTCTTCGAGTGAAGCTTATGGTTTCCTGTGAGGCCATTATTTTCAGGTCTAGTTCATAACGTTTTTCTCGCTATAAATGTATGGTGGCCACTTTGTGACATACTTTTCCTGATTTTGACGTTGTTGAGTAGTGTCGAGTGCCTTTTTGAGTGATCAGTAAGAATCCCGCCCATACCACTGGGCTATGTCGGTAACATGCACCATACCTTTACGGGTTGAAGTTCTAGCGAGTGTCTTACCCGTAACAGTACGTACATTATGCGTAAAATTCCAATTGAAATGAGTATGTTTAGATAGATATTTCTGGACAGCGAAATTAACCAGTCAGGTCCAAATCAAACATTCAACAATAAAAACTATAATATATAAATTAAAGTAATAAAAAACGTGTAAATACTTCAAAATTTAAAAATCGATTTTCATACCTTTTTCATAAGACTTTCTGTACACATATTGTATGTAGACAGAAAGTAAAAATGAGTCGACCCTCTACTTTTATTCACCTCTACTTTTAATTTACATTTTTTACTATTACTCTGTTTACTACGTATAAAAGTGTTTGTTGGCCATGGTTTATAGTTGTTATAAGTTTTCAATACTGTGTTGAAAATTTGATATTGGGTGATCTAGTCAGATAAACGTAATTTGTTAATGTGACATTATACGATTACGAGCGTTTGGTATTTTATTTTTTACCAAAACAAGCGAAAACATTGCTGATTCACTAATTACGAAACAAAAGATTACCTTCTCTTGTTTTCAGTGGACTGTTAACGTCCTTTTATGTGTGAGTTATAGGTACTTGAAATAATAATAAATCCGATCTTTTAAATAAATCTATTGATATAGTATGTACAAAAGGTAAATATTGTTTAACAAACGAAAAAATGTTTCTCATTTGGTGAGTAGCAACGAGTGTTTTACTTCGCCCTTGTTGATTTCTTCTCTTTTATAATTTGTGTTGTGTATAGAAATTTACCATTTTTACTTCCAAATACTGTCACTGTAAAAATTGTAGTAGAACATGTAACACTTTGTTTTATGCAACATAATTTCATAATTTACTTTCATTCTTTTTTCAAGGTTTAATATTAAAACTTTACATTATAATACCTGGTGGATAGACAACTTTTCGTACTTTAATCAATTCAAACGCAAAATGATGATATTTGCTCACAAAACAGGCACATGCTCGTGCTCATTTTTAACTTATATTATACGTCAGTAAATCCGTTGTAGTTACACATTTGGGATCATCAATTTTACTTTAGTTGATACAGATATTAACATTTCTTTAATGATTTGGTAGTTCTCAACAAATAACGTTCATTATCTTTTTCTTCAAGTCCGTTTAATACGCCATTGACCTATTAAAGCGTCATCTAGTATTTATTTCTACATACATTCAATAGACATCTGTGGTACTTTGCAATAAATTTTTGTATTGAATCTCGTGTGTTCTGTGATGCTAAAATAAAACAATCAGTTTAACGATTTAATTAATACAAATCGGATCTTCGTTAACTGATACTTAATAAAGAGGTATAATGTCGGTAGCTTGATGGTTTATCGTAACACATTACATCTTTTATTCCCAATGGGGCTTTTTGTTCTATTTTATTAATATTGCGACACGCGGGTAGTTTTTCCTGTATAATTTTTACCACCTGGTCAATATGAAAAATTGATATCCACCACGGATCTTATCTAATTTGGAACAGTTGGAACTTATCACTCCACCTGTCCGGTTAACCTATGACCTGCTGTTACTGGAATAACAAAGTGAAATCTTGCAAACAATAATTTGGGACACGCAAGTATAACTAATTAACCTGTGATATTCAATAGACACACATGTGATTTTACTCATTCAACCTATATACTTTATCACAAGTGGATGTTACCATTTTCGTTAATCTTCCTTAATAATGTAGAACTTGAAAAGATTTGATTTTTCATGCTAAGTGTTAATTGTAACCATTTTAGTTGCTTGATATCACCATAAGTGCTTCACCCTAGACTTTATTAACCTCAACGTACTAACCTTTTGTTTATGTTTTCAGCATATTATCTATAAAGTACAGGTCGTATAATGTTCATGAACTTATACAGTCTTATACGGGGTATTTATGTGCATATTAATAATTAATTAATAATATTTAACTGCCTTAATTGATAACTTTACTGTTATTTTACGTTTTCGCATATAAATGTGTGTGTGTGTGTGTGTGTGTGTGTGTGTGTGTGTGTGTGTGTGTGTGTGTGTTTTGTGTGTTGTGTGTTGTGTGTGTGTGTGTGTGTTGTGTGTTTGTGTGTGTGTGTGTTGTGTGTGTGTGTGTGTGGTGTGTGTGTGGTGTGTGTGTGTGTGTGTGTGTGTGTGTGTGTGTGTGTGTGTGTGTGTGTGTGTGTGTGTGTGTGTGTGTGTGTGTGTGTGTGGTGTGTGTGTGTGTTGTGTGTGTTCTTTTTTGTGTGTGTCATGTGTTTGTGTGCTGTGTGTGTTGTTTGTGGTTTTTTTGTTTGTGTGGGTGTGTGTGTGTGTGTCGTGTGTGTGTGTGTTTGTGTGTTTGTCTGCGATTGATTGTGACTTGTATACAGGAACCATGTGGCTGTCATTTAAATTGTGGGACATACACGTCGCAATTTCTTTGATTTTACGCTTATCTGGTATTCCATCATCAAAGCTTTTCAAGCCTCCAGTGTTACTATAATTTTTTGTCAACAGGGATTAAAGACTACGAGCAAAAGTAGAAAACTGAGGTCCTCTTAGTTAATATAAAGTGCACGTGTTGACATACATTAATTGTGGGGACTTCGTATTTGTGTATAATTGACTGATTCGTATCTGGCGGCTGTTCTATTTTTAGCAAACCTTACTCATAATGAGATACAGAGGAAGTATTTGTTGACATTCCTATACGCTTTCAATAACATAAACAGCGACATGGATTATAATGCATTGTTGACCACTCCATTTCATCCAGTCATTTGCGTTCAAATGGAAATGGTTTTTTGTTGCAATTATAATTCATTACTCATTGGTAGGATTTCACCATCATCATGTGAGGCAAAACGTTTACTGACTTCTATTTGTAATATTTAAATGAATCTATCGATATGCAATTAGCTTAATTAGATTGCAGGCCTCGTATCGGTCACTATTTTATGTATTAGTACGTATTTTTTTACATTGGTACATAAAACTAGGTATTTCGTTCTTTTATACATAAAAGTACGTATTTCACCAGGAACATGTCTTCAAAAAAAAAAAAAATTAGCCCACCTACGTAAATTTCTGTGTTGTCAATAATCCACTCTGCGAAACAAGGTGAAAGAAAATACACCATAGAAATATGCTTGAATCGCATTTCCTTGAAATATGGATAGCCTTACTTTCCGTTTTATCTTTACTACCTTTCCATCGTATAACTTCCTAGGTAACTAAAATGATGAACTTCTTCGAGTCTCTCATTGTCGACTTGTGTTTTTCTCCTAATTCTATGTTCACGCACTCAGTAAAGTAGAATTTCGGTTGTTAATATTTAGATATAAAATTTTCGAAAACTGATGATATTTAAAGTGTATAATTTTTTTAAAATGATACTTGCATTATGTGTGGTCATATATTAGGTATGTACATATGTACTGACCATCAAAAATTCCGCATTAAAGGAGAAAAGTTTTCAATACGAAGGTTTTCAAAATTTAAAATTAGTCAATTAGGAGGGGCTGAAAAGAAAATACAAATGGACTAAACAAAAGTTGTCACATGATTTACCGTATATGTCAAATTTAGATTTTTTAAATAATTGCGAAAAAGGTATTTATTAGCCAAGACAGAGAAAAACTTGAAAAGTTGTTTAAAATGTAATTTTCTTAGTGCAAAAATCTGGTTCAAAGCTTTAAAGATAAATATACTAAAAATTATTAATAATTTTATTAAATACATAAATAAAAAGTGCACCTCGAGTAGGATTTGAACCCACGACTTCCACTTTGCTAGAGTGGCGCTCTAAGCAACTGAACTATCCAGATACAAGTTCCAATCGATGTAAATTTTGTCTTTATGCATGTAGAACTAATGTAAATTCTAAATATAATGAGATTTCAGTCAAATTACTTACATTAATGGAATGTGAGCCTGCAATACTGCAAGGATTGACACATACCAAAGCAACTTGACTAATGTTAAATTATTTTAAGTTTTTAATAATAAATATACTACATTGCCTACCAAGTTTCTTTTTAGCTAGTGTCCCACTTAGACAACTATAAAAGAATTTCTTCAAAGTGAAAGTAATTTACTAAAGGGATAGATTATAGTCTTTAAAAGCTATATAAATAGATACAATTATCAATGAAAATATTTCTCTTTGAAGCACCTCAAATCAAAAACGTAGCATTTATGCAAAATTGAAGTTACTTTTGGTAAATAATAAAATCTATATTACCAAACAACTTTATCTATTATTTCGTCCATTGATAAATCTTTATAGTTTCCACACAAAAAGAAGTTTTGAGATGTTGGTTTTGAAAAGATTAAAACTTACTGTAAGTTATGCTGAATAAATTACTATACTATACTATACTATACTGTACTATACATACTACTCCGCGGACAACTTCCGACTCTTACCTCATAGATTGACAACGGTACCAAAAAACTACAAACATTAAATTTTAGGGAAAATCACGTTGGTTTTGGCAGATGGGTCCCAGACTCAGTATGAAAATCGGACAATCTCGAAGGTTTAAGTTTTCTAAGACGTGAAGTTGAAAAGGTAGAAGGACTAAGCATGAATTTAGGTAAAATTAGATCAATATTTACTGCATATTTAAGTTGTGGATGTATTTATAAACTTCACCGTTTGTTGCGATTACATTTTGTTGTATGATTCTTTACGCAGAATTTAATATCTCGCCACGTTCTGTTATCGAGGACACTGGAGGCGTTCTTCAGCTCCTCAATTTGTTTCTTTCCAGGGACGGTCTCGTTTTTTATTTCTGTCCTGAAGAAACTTGTCACTGCCTTGACTTCTTCACAACTCCATGGTTTTTTAATACATTTCTTGCGTCTTCTAACAGGGACTGCGATATCTGAAAGTGTTCGATTCACATTGGAAAAAATCATATTGTAATATTTGGATTTTCTCAATTATTTTTAACTCACAAGAAGTTTGAAAACGTTTTGCCTGACTCATCTCCTGATATGCTGCTACTTCCTTTTGGTACTTTTCGTTTGGTCCTTTTGGTTTTTTTATCCATTTTTGGTTTATGGTATGAGATGCTCTAAAAAGACGCAAAAAGGAAGTATATTTACGATACTAAATTAAAGAAACTTACAGGATTCAGCTGTTCTAAATTCCTTTCTCTTTCTTCGATAAAATTCTCCAAGTCATCACTACTTGAGTCTGAGACAGGTCACAAGACAATTATTATTTCTGAATTTGTGAATAACTTTTGATGGCAACAAGTATAACATCCTAAGTTTTCTTTGAAGTACTGCCTATTGCAAGGAACGTCGCGACGCATCTTTAGGAAAATTTCTATGCAGAAATCCGTTTTAGCCTCCCCTGATTCCAAATCTAACTTCCGTTCAAATGTGTATATATGTATATATATATATATATATATATATATATATATATATATATATATATATATATATAGGTGCAATAGAAATATTAAGTTAGTTCTTTAATATCTGTACTTTTGAGTTCCAAAATGTTGTTAAAAGAGTTTTACGCTACAGTTGCAAATTCAGAAGAAAGTGCCGTGAATTTGCTGCAGCAACATCATCTTTTAAATGACGATCTTCAAAATAACCCTTGTCACAAATGTGGTTCTGTAATGCAACGGAAGACATGGAAATTAAGAAATGGAGAAGCTACTCCAGTGTTTCGCTGCTGAGAAAAGGATGTCAAACGACAAGAAGCATCCGAGTAGGAAACGAATTTTTCCATTACACAAGTTTAAATAATAGAGTAAATTGCAACCTAACGTTTCAAATCTTAGAATTGGTCTATATGTATATTATGGAAGTGCATTTACCAACAGCCGCTAGTTTGACTGGCAAGACAGAACATACCATAAATGATTGGTACAATATGTGTTGCGAAGTGTGCACCGATATTGTATCAGTAAACCGACGAGGACCCTTCCAGATAGACGAAGCATATTTGTCTGGTAGAAGAAAATACTAGCGAGGGCGAATGTTACAAGGTGATAGAGCTTCTGAATCTGAGGACAGTGACGCGGAAATACAGAGTAATCGAAATCATGGAGCAAGAGTTGATGAAAAATGGGTGTTTGGTTTGGCTACCAAAACCGAAGCGCGGTATTTTCTTTAGCTTCGGTGGGACCGAGCAAATTGCTACCAGTTATTACAAGAGAAATACAACCTGGATCGACGATTCATTCGGACGAATGGCCCGGCCCGCATATATAGCATTTTAAATCAAAAGGGTTTTATTCATCACACCGTGAACCATCAAGTGAGTTATGTGGACCCAGACACTCTGGCTAACACCCAACTTATAGAAAGATTATGGCTTGATATAAAATTTATATTTTAAAAAGATCATCAAACATTGGATTGTCTTTTATTTTTTTTCAAGGCATATACGAAAATATTGCCGGTGGAGCACACTGCAGTAAAATATGGTAGAGCGCACACTGCAGTAGGGTTATGAAGTTAGAGCGCATACTACAGTGGTACCCATTTTGTTTCATGTCCCCTGACCCCAAAACCATTACGACCGCATTTCACAACGGATTTTCTTCGAATTTTTCACAAAAAGAGTTTGGGCCAATTGCTCGTCTAAGTTTGCAGATGGAATGTGTCAGGAAGGGGACAAGGGGGCCAAAAAAATTAACACAATTTAAAAAATGCGCAACGGCGGCACATTTTATCCAAGCTTTGCAGGTCACTATCTTGGATGTATCCGAAAATGGAGGGGTTCGGAGGGGGTGCTGGAGTAAAAAAATTTTTAAAGTATAAAAAAATCATAACAAATTTGAACCAAACTTTAGAAAAAGATTCGTTTGGTCAATACTTTGCACTAGTTAGCAAGTCGGGACATCGAAACAGGAAGCGGGGGGTAAAATCATTAAACAAAACTTAAAAACTTGCACTTCTTAACGGATATCAATGAAACTTAATCAATATTTCTGGATTAGTATCCTGGGCGGGTTCGTAAGTAATAAAGGAGAAGGGTACGGCGGTAGTGGGCGTTTTCAAACGTTTTATCAAAACTTTGCAGTAACATGTTATTTGTTGACACGGTTACGGCCGCAAACGGATCTTCTTCTAATTTTCTAAAAACACTTTGGGCCAATAGCTCGGCTAAGTTCGTAGAATGTGGTGTGTGTGTGTGTGTGTGTGTGTGTGTGTGTGTGTGTGTGTGTGTGTGTGTGTGTGTGTGTGTGTGTGTGTGTGTGTGTGCGTGTGTGCGTGTGCTGTGCGTGCTGCTGTGCGTGCGTGCGTGCGTACGTGCTGCGTGTGCGTGCGTGCGTTCGTGCGTGCGTGCGCGTGGCGCGTGCGCGCGTGTGTGTGTGTAATTAATTGAAGATTTGATCTTTTTGGTATAAACTGCAGTTCTTTAGAGAACCAATGCTTGCTGCTTGTTCACCCGTATGTGATCCATTTGCTAATTTTAAGGGAAACTAGATTCATTGTGTTATGCAGTAACTGTAGCTAACCACAGTTTGTATATTTTTGTTTGTGCTTGCTTACTTACTTATCACTGGGTTAGGTCATTCACGAATAGTATTAAATTTAAGTCTTATTTTATAAGTAGACGTTTGTACCGGTAAATTCGATGTGGAGGGACTCTCTCTAAGTCCGACATTAGTCTTCGTGGCACAATAAAGTTCATTGCACTTTGTGGGTGTTGTGATTTCCTGTTTTGTGGTGTTTAGGTTACTGGGAATTGGGTATTCCTCCCAGTGATTGGCTTCTTCCTGTTCGAATACCCTGGCGCTCGAACTATCGACAGGTTAGCGAGAAAAGCCCAACTCTGAGATACCGCTCTTAGCTAGCCGCTGCACACTTTATGAGCGGGACTTATGCGCCAAATGATTCCGTCATAAACATTATGGTATTACTAGTTTTGTTGCATTATTTTAGTCATGATTGGATGGTTTATTAGCGTTATTGGAGTTTAGAAGTTGTTATAAAGTATTCATATTCAGTTTTATGATTATTGCGTTTTTATTGCATAGAGATATTGAAGTTTTAAATTTGAATGTGTTTGTCGCGTATTATAGGTATAGTGGTTTACGTTAATCCTTGTAGGAGAAATAATTAAAGAAAGATCTTATTTTGGTACATATCAGATAATCCTACTTTTGGGTAATTGTTAATTTATAGCTTAGTGTTGAGTAGAAATTACGTCATGGGAAAGTATTTGTAATTAAGATTACTGTAGGCACTGGTGCGATACGTGGAATTGAGAGTAGATATGAAATTATAAGTAGACGACTGTGGTTTTTATAATATATTAAGTTAGGGCTGATTTTCCAAAGTCCATTGACGACGAAAATAGATCAGATTATAATTTTATTTGCGTGATAGACGAACGTTGCGAGTTGGTGAAGTTAACGTATTTTCAAGATCGAGTATACTAAAATTGTTTTGGCTGTACCGCACGTACGATTTAAAGGAATTTTAAGTTTGTGATTGGTTATGCTCCGTCAAGTTTAAAATGTCGAAGTCTGGAAGAATCGCGAGAGAAGGTAGATCTTTGGTTAAGTGGCGAGCGAGGAGTTAAGTAGGTTGTGCGTAGGAACCTGAGGAACGTGTAGAGTGTGTAACAACCCATTGTGAGTTGTATTAAAATATACCGTAATTTAGGTTCTTCATTCATTTAGTTGTAAATATAGGAAAAATTTTATTTATTAATGATTTGTAAGTATGAGTTAGGCAACTTAATTTGCATTTTGGTGTAACTTAAGTGCATATCTTCTTAAAGGTTTAGGCTCGCACTTCTTTAAATTATTTTTTCTGCTCAATATTTTTGCGCAATGCGTCATCGTTGACTTAATTCTTTGCGCAAATTTTTCGCGCACGGCTATATCATCCAACTTCCAAAGCGTCCATTTTTTCACTTCCTGATGAATGTTGTGTTGTTTAGGAAGCATTTTTTTGGGCTTCCACCTAAATTTTGTGAAAGTGCCATTGATTTAATGGTAAGATATATTTTAACGCATTATACTAAAAATTAAAACATTTGCTCTTTTCAGGCACTTTCTTTTTTTTTGCTTTGAGTTACATTTTTATTACTTTTACTTTTCTACTTTAATTACATTTTAAGTACGTTTAATTCTATTTTTACCTACGCTTTCATTTTATGATTGAAATTTTTTATTTGAAAATTTTAAGAAAATGCAATAAACGGATTATTCAATTTCATGAAAATAAATTTATAAGAAGGAAAATTCCATTTTTGGGTGTGGTTTACAACGTAAATCATTATTTCAAGATATTGCGCAATATTGGTGCAAAGATGACATCACCTTTGGTTTACATTTCCGTAATCGTTTAGATACCAGAGGTTATTAAAAAGTTTGTGTACAAAAATTTTACGAACAGGTATTTGTCTTTAATGATTTTTTTAGTAATTTAAGGCTATTTTTAAGATATATTTTAAATAACCCTAATTTAACTGTTAATAAACATAGTCTGTATATTTTTTTATTTTTTACATTTTGATAAAATTTTTATTGTAAATAGCATTATTAAAAAATAACTTGGCGTCCGAGATCATTTTTATTAGTGTTACATGGCAATTATTGTATTGATGTTCAGTGGAAGTAATCAAGCAGAAATTGTGGTAATTAAGCAAATCAAAAGATTGAATCGGCCCTACTTTAATCAACCGACTGAGCCAACGGCATTATTTTTGGTGAGTGGTTTGTATCTCGAGTTAGTTTAACGATTTGTTTTTGGAGAACATTTTTACACATTTGATTATTAAATTATTTAAAGCTTTTTATACGATTACCATCACCTCATTATTTATAAGTGGTGAAGTTTAGAGCGATTGCTTTTCCGTTTCGCGAAACGTATTTTGTCACACCTTAGTTTAGTAATCTTGTGTTCCTAGTACACTAGAATAACCCAGGGGAAAGTAATCGTGAACGACTTTATTAAAGACTTCTGTAATTAAGAGGATTGGTTTAACAAACGTGAGTGTTGAGGAGTATCCGCTGAGTACACGTGTTGGTTGTTGTTGCTGTATGTAACTTGAATGCTCCAAAAAATTACGTAGAGCCCTTGCTGACGGCACTTCTATCCAGCCATCCACTAATGAAGTAGAACTCATCATATCAACAGGAGAAGCTACCTTTATTGTTTCTACTTTGGGATCCTGAATGTGTAAGGTAAAACTATGAAATGCTTATTGTGGTTTGGGTTACAATAAACTAAACGTTTGTTTTAAAGAGGATTAACGAATTGTTACGAAACAAGTTAATCATTAAGTTTCTCTTGTTTAATGATGGATGCTGATGACGTCATGTTCGTGTGGTTTGTGATTATTCCTTTTAAGGTATATATATATATATATATATATATATATATATATATATATATATATATATATATATATATGTAAAATATTTGGTGTGGAACAACACGCGACCTTTCAACCCACAAAGTGGAGATTAAAAGAAATGAAATAATTTTGAAAACATTTTTTTAGGATAATTATGCAACCTCTTTACATTACGAAAATAGGCACATTGTTAACGCAAAAACAATAATTTATGTCAAACAAACGTCTAAATCTTCATGACAGACAGAGGTTAATAGATATCTAGATGTAAACTTAAATTAAAAGGAATGAAATTTAATTTTTTTTAGGATAACTATGCAACCTCTTTTTATACGTTTATAACAGGCGACATTGTAAAAGCAAAAACAATAGCTAAGTCAGAATGACGTTTAAACTTCATGTAAGATAGATTTATAGACATAAACACATGTTGACATAAAAAAATTCCAAAGCCGTCCGCTTCTATAAAAAAGTGGATAATACAGCTTCAGCATTTTCAATCATATTTATTTAACTTCTATATTTATTTCGCTTTACATTAAAACACTTTATGAAGAAAATTTATGCAAAATTAAATTTTATTTAAAAACTACGTCCATACTTTTTTTTATAAAATTAATCGTTATTCAGATAATGAAAAAACTCGAACTAACACTTAAATTCTACATTAGGTTTTTGTGCCGCTAAATTATGCGTCATACCAATGCAAAATAATAATATGTAGAGCTATATCAGGTATTTATGTGTTTAATATCTGTTAGAAATATTTGATAAATACCAAAAACTGCCCTAATAAATCTTCTTCGCCGCTGGATTTCTCCCAAAATCTAATCAACTCTAAACTAAATGAAAACAAGCTTAAATACAACATTTTAAGTACGTAGGTATTTTTGTTCTGGAGTTACCGTAGATACTAACATACATGTACACAGACACACTCACACCACCACACCACACACCACCACACACACACACACACACACACACACACACACACAGCACCACGCCACGCACACGCACACGCACACGACACGCCACGCGCCACGCACGCCACACACGACGCACGCGCACACGCACACGCGCGCACGCACGCAACCGTCACGCGTGCACGCAGCACGCGCCACGGACGCACGAGCGTGCACCGCACACACGCACGTGTGTTTGTGTTTGTGATAAGTCGATTTAGCGATTGTGAAAAAAAGTCGATTGCATAACTTTCTACACCTACATATGTATATGTAGGTTGAAAGGTAAAAGTTATAATTAAAATTATCTCATTTCCTTTAATTTCCACTTTGTAGGTTGGGAGGTCGTCTGCTGTATCACACCAGACATTTTCTTAATTGTTTTAATAACTAATAAAAATACTTACTGGTACCAAATTGCGATTAACATATTACATTTAATGAACTGAAAATGTTATATTGCGCCTATAAAAAAAGCAAACAAATCGAAGTTCTCTATATAGTTATAATTTATTTAAAAACCAAACGACTGAAAAATATAGTAAAATATTATCTCTATATTGCCATTATAATAAAATCCGTAATGGAAGTTAGGGTAAGGCTTTTTGTGGCTCTCGTTCTTTAACTTCTAGCTCATACGATGAAAATTATAATTACATTTTTTTAATATTCCATTTTAAATTCTTGTACTTCTTCTCTTTAATCCAAACCAATAATCATATTTACTACGAATAAGTATGGAGTCTTTACTTTGTATAAACGGGATAACCGTTTTTTCGATTGGTACAATTTGGAAACGTGAAAGTAGACTGAACATTACAATTTTCATTGTCATTAAAGCAAACCGGTTACCTAAAGGATTATGAAAATTATTTTTAAACTGTTTAGTATATATCTACATACCAATACAATGTCTTGGACCAACACCAAACGCGTGATACGCATAAGGATTAATTTTATCTTTATTTCCATCACTAAATCTTTCTGGGTTATATTTATCGGGATTATCAAAATATTTTGGATCTGTGTGTATTGCAACACTTGGAATGAGAATTTCAGTTCCTGGTGTTATAGTAATTTGTTTTTCGTGCGATAAAATTGGTTCTATTACGAATGGTTTTACACACAATCTTAATAGTACTGTTGCTGGTGGCCATAAACGCAGGATTTCTAAAATTAGATAATAAAATCAAAGATATATACTTTGATATGATTTTACCAGCAATACACATATCTAAATATTTCATTTTCAAAAGTACATCGTAAGTTATTTTTCCATTACAATTCAATAACGTTGTATCAATTTCTGTTAATAATTTTTCCTGGGTATCTGCATTTACCGTTAATTCATAAACAAGTTGGCATAACCCAATTGAGACTGTATCATATCCTCCAAAGAAAAACAGTAAAGCTTGAATTGCTATATCCTCGTCAGTAATGGGCGTTTTTTTAGAACGATCATATTTGATACTATCGATTCCTTCAGTGCAGCAAAACCGGAATAACCCTCTTCTTCTTCTTCAAATTCTAATCTGCCTTTTTGAGCTTCTTTTAAAAGATGAATCAGATCTGGATTTACTACTCCTGTTTCTTCCCGGTACTGAATCGATTCTTTACAGATACGTAAGAAAAACTGTTGTATTTTGCTAGAAAAGAACGTTATTCCTAGTATCTAAAAAAAGAATTAATACATTTGCCTGCATCAATAAATACAATCACATACTTTCATTAATTGATGATTTAATTTTGACCCAAAAAATCTTATTGATTTCCATCCAGAAAAATCGAACGCTTCTTGTCCCATCATAAAAAATTCATTGTTTTTGTTTTGAAAGGAATCACATTGTATTCCGTACGCACAAGAAGCGGTAGCATCGCTAGTAAATCTATTAAATACATCTCTCATTTCTAATTGAATTACACCCGTTTCATTTGCAAAATGATTAACAAAATTTTCTGCACATTTATGTACTAGATTAAACATTCTTCTCATTTTTCGAGTGGTAAATACCGGACTAAGAACCGATCGCATATCGTGCCAATCTTTACCTTTAATTTAATTCTACTTCACTAAACCTATTTTAATAATTTTTTAACAAACCCTCGAGATTCTGTAGTGCTTTCTTCCAAAAGGGGTCAACATTTCCAGGTAAAAAGTCTGGCCGGTCAGTAAAGCAATCAAAATGTTTTATGCAAATTTGTTTAATTAGCTCAGTGTCTGAAACCACAAGACACGGTGAAACGAACTGGTAAAATCCAAAATACCTACAACATACTATTTGACTTTCAGTAACTAAATAAGTCTATACCTGTGTGATTCGAATTGTTTATAGGCTTCTTTTATTATTTCAGCGAATGTTTTTTGCCTAAAAGCTGCAGATGTTAAATTTCCGAAAAGTAAAAATGGTTGCACGTATGGTATTCCCTTTTTCTTCCAAAATTGATTAGGTAAGTAAAACTTATAGTACACAAATAATGATAGAAGACTGATAAATATTGTTATAAGCCACATTTTATTAAAATGCTTAAGACATTTAATACAAAACGGTTTTCAAATGAGTATCAGAAACTCTAGTCTACCTTTGAGTAGAACGTTAAATGGTCTTGGTTATCTAATCTAAAATTATTCATATTTATTGTATAGTCAATTTTAATATTAAAATAATCAGTATCTATTTATCTAATAAATCTTTGCAAAGAGTAGATACCTAACGATGACCGTTTAGCTAATTTAATAGTCATTGTATTTATTAACCTCTGACAAAAAAAAAGACGGGTGTTATAAGTTAAACGTGTGTATTTGTCCCTGACATCATAGCTCCGTAACGGGAGAACCGATTTTGATTTAGTTTTTTTTTTGAAAGGCGACTTGATCGAGACTGTTCCTAGTTTTGATTCAAGAAAATTTGTTTACTTTTTAGAGGTTTTCAAAAACAGAATTTTTTGCTTCGTTTTTTTTTTAATTTTTAATTTGATGTTATTATATATTTGATATTAACTTACCATTGGTTATTATTATGGATATTGTGAAAATCGAAGTTTCAAGTCATACTTTTTACGTTTAAACTGTTGCTCAAATAACGTAAACCGGTATCTGTAGAACAACGTCTGTATGTGGTACAGACAAGAAAAGTTTTCCATTCGTACCCTCCTGATAAGAAATTTAAGTGTTTTTCGTTTGAACACTCATTTGATCAAATGAAAAACATCTGATCAATCATAATAATGCTCAATATGGATACCTTTAATCTTTGAAAGTGTATTGTTATCAAACTAAAATTATTACTACGTGATAATTTTAAAATACTTATCTTTTGAGTATCACATTTTTATTTATGTTTTACACAAATTTAATCATTTCGATTACGGTTATTGTCCCCGGTAAATGGTAATAGCATTAAAAATTTATTAAGGTGTCAAAATAAGTTTATGAAACATGAAAATGGAAGATAAGCGCTATGAAGTAAAATAATCTAAATCTTTGTAACATTGATACAAACTGATAAATACCATGATTTCTTTAAACACACACACACACACACACACACACAATATATATATATATATATATATATATATATATATATATATATATATATATATATATATATATATATATATATATAATATAATATATATATATATATATATATATATATATATATATATATATATATATATATAAAGTCCGCATCATATGGAAAAAAATATTATTATTCGATTCAAGTAAATTTTGATTTTGTTAATCGCTTTTGCTTGAAAAATGACGTCAAATGAAGTGCTCAAAAGTAGTCACGTGGTTCTCGTCATCTGAAATTTTTGAAAAAAGTGGCTGAAAATGGCATTATTTGTTATTGTTTCTCTTCCACTTTTACACCTATCCACCAAATTTCAGATCTCTAGAATACATTTTTATTTTCTCCGTTTTTTTTCTAAAAAGCGCACTTAATTACACTTCATCTGCTGTCCACATACATTTTCATTACATATAGTCTTAAACTAATTTTTTTCAAGAAAAACTGTAATTATCATTTTAAATTTTCTCAATTTTCATGCAAAGTTTATGTAGTTTCAATCATTTGCCCAAAACTAGTTTTATTTCATTTTGTCGAGGAGTGGGAAGATCCACTATTACATTCATAACTAAATTTGCCACCAAATTATTCGCCACTACTTCAACAATAATTATCTTTATAATAGAAATTCACCAAAAAATACAATACAATACAAATTTATACTATTTTTCTTTATTTAACGATTGTCGCTAACAAAAAGCAACTATTAACAATTTTCACACGTATGCAGGTAACTATTTAATAATTAAATACAATTGTAATTATTACAATCTGGATTAAATAATTAGCTTAAAAATCACATTTCTGTATGTCGCCCATCACGTTCAATACAAACTACTTTTCTTCTCGACACCTCGTTAATTAAATTTTAAACGCTTTGTGGTCTTATGTGCCTAATGCAATTTTCAGTTATTCTTCCAAGTGGTCGATATTTTGGAATGGCTTGTTTTTGTGAACTGTTTGTTTTACGTAGCCCCATAATAAAAAATCCAGTGGGGTTAATTCTGGAGACCTAGTTGGCCAGTATTGCTTCATATTACGCCCAATCATTGTACCCCTAAACATTTCTAAGAGACGTTCCTTTACCTCCCTTGAATTATGAATAGGGACACCATCACACTGATACCACAAGGAATTCCTTATTTCCAGTGCCATGTTATCAAAATTTCAAATAATTTCAAATTTAAGAAACAGGGAACCTTTGTGAGTTTAGATTTTGTCTGAAGAGATAAGAACCAATAACTTTATCATTTAAATGACCAGAACACACATTGGTCTTAAAAGAATATTGGTCTCGGCATTCAATCCAAAAATTGGAATTTTCTTACCCCACCATCTGCAATTTTGAGAACTCACGACACCGTTAGATGTAAAAGTTGCTTTATCAGTCCACAAAATATTCTTACGAAAACTGTCACATTCTTCTACTTCCCCTTGGTACCAAAAAAAGAATCCGAAAGAAAAAGTTGATCAGAGAAAGTTAATAATCATAATCACCCTGTATACATTTATTTAGTTCTTAAATTGAAAACGTGTAAGTATGTGCATAAAAGTACAATTTTTATAAACATATAAATCCACTTGTTACCCATATCTTTTTATTAATGCGGTTATCATTTTTACATTTATTCCATAGTTAACTTTCGTTGTGGCGAAAACATCAGTTGTTTATTTAATTCCTAAATGACATAAAATCTACGTAGTAATAAAAAAAAGTAATTATAATTCTCACATTTTAAAATTTATCATAACGTGTAAAAATGAAAAAAAAATTGCGTAAATTTTTGACCACAGGGCCAAAATTTTTTTTTTCCAAAAAAATCATCTGAAATGGTCAGAAATGGCTCAAAACGATTAAAGATAAAAAAAAAATTGTCGAAAAATTTTGACCAAAGGGTAAAAAAAGTTTTTTTCCCAAACGCTCTGCCACTGCGCTACGTTCACGAACAAACGAAAAACTTGTTAGATATTCAATTCTAGGATGGTTCACTTAGTTGCCTACGTAAGGACGTGCCGGTTCGCTACGAATAGCCGTTTGTATTTATGCACTATAATAGTCGTAATCTGGAATTTCATTTTGACTGGACAGATTTCGCTCAAAAGTTCCGTCTACTCATGGATCAAAACCTGGGTACCAAATTTCATGACGATCGGATTATCTTTCTGGACGCTATCGCGTTGGAACATATACAGACAGACAAACATACATTTTGAAACTTTCATGTTTGAACCTCTTTTTTTCCAACTTACGGTAAAGCAATTTTTAAGTATGTAGCTCATTTTAAAGGAAATTTAATCCTCTTTAACAACATGCTAGGATCTACTTTCTATCTGTTCTCTATTTTGCTGCACTCGAAATTTCGCCGACCGATTACAATACCTCCCAATACTTTCGTATTGTGAGGTGAAAAGGTATGTATTGGTTAGCACTGAGGTTCAAATGCATTGCTTCATATGGATAATACTCAGAATTCAGATCTACTTTAAGGTTGGTGATGTTAATGTGATCAAAATTTTCAGCCCTTGCCGACTTTGTATCCCTTTTACCTTGCTGGAATGCAAAAATTATCTAACGTGGCTGTTCCAGTTGAGTTGATGTTTATATTTGTTATATGGCCGAGGTTGCTTGTTTTAAAGAAATGGAACAGTAATAATAGAATTTTTATTGATTCCTTCAAAAAAATTAAGTTTCACAATATCACTAACTGTTAAGTGCGGTACATTCCATTGAACTTTATTTAAGGTTATTGTCGCATTAACGTTGCCACAGTAGCAGTTTATATCGCTTCTAGACCGAATTAAGATCAAATTTTAACGCATATTCACAATTATTTAGCGATAATTCCAAATTATTTTGCTCAACGCATTCTACTTGTAATGGATCTTCATTCTTTGGTGACTACCTCAAATGGCTTAGTGCGTTGCTCTTGCTTGCCGTATAAAAAACGTATTCCTTAAATGCAGACGTTATGTCTGGATTTTTGCAAACGTCCACTCTTTGACCACTTAACTTATAACGAATTTCTTCAAAGGGAAAGCTGTAAAAATTCTTGGTTGTTGCATGATTTTTATCATCTACTTTTATACAAAAAACTATTGTAGGTATCCCTAATTAGATCTTGATTTTCAATTAAAATGCGAATTTCTTCGAAAGGTCAATATTTAAAAGATCCATTCGGAAGATAAGTGGGAATATCTGATTTAATTAATAGTATCGTCAAAATGTACATTTTGAAAAACGCAGACGCAGACACAGACCAGACACAGACAGATACAGACGCAGACACAGACACTGATTCAGATACAGACACAGACACAGACACAGACACAGACACAGACGACACAGACACAGACACAGACACAGACACAGACACAGACACAGACACAGACACAGACACAGACACAGACACAGACACAGACACAGACACAGACACAGACACAGACACAGACACAGACACAGACACGACACACAGCACAGACACGACACAGACACAGACACAGACACAGACACAGACACAGACACAGACACAGACACAGACACAGACACAGACACAGACACAGACACAGACACGACACAGACACAGACACAGACACAGACACAGACACAGACACAGACACAGACACAGACACAGACACAGACACAGACACGACACAGACACAGACACAGACACAGACACAGACACAGACACAGACACAGACACACACACAGACACAGACACAGACACAGACACAGACACAGACACAGACACAGACACAGACACAGACACAGACACAGACACAGACACAGACACAGACACAGACACAGACACAGACACAGACACAGACACAGACACAGACACAGACACAGACACAGACACAGACACAGACACAGACACAGACAAAGACACAGACACAGACACAGACACAGACACAGACACAGACACAGACACAGACACAGACACAGACACAGACACACACAGACACAGACACAAACAAACAGACACGGACACAGACTCAGGCACAGACACATGGACACAGACATACAGATACGCAGACAGGCAGACACGCAGACCCACAGACACACAGATACGCAGACACACATACAAACAGATATACAGACACACAGACACCCAAACACAGACTCACAGACATACAGACACAGACTCACAGACATACAGACACAGACTCACAGACACACAGACTTAAAATTGAGTTGTAATTAGAAATCTGTTTAAGTATTTGATTAAGATTCATTTGACTGATATGATCGATTGATTTGGTTAATTGAGTTGATTAATAGATTTAATTGATCGAATTTATTTGATTGATTGAATTGATCGAATTGATCGAATTGATCGAATTGATCGAATTGATCGAATTGAATCGATTGAATCGAATGAATCGCGATTGAATCGATCGATTCGATCGAATCGATCGAATCGATCGAATCGATGGAATCGATCGAATCGATCGAATCGATCGAATCGATGGAATCGATCGAATCGATGGAATCGATCGAATCGATGGAATCGATCGAATCGATTGAATCGATCGAATCGATTGAATCGATCGAATCGATTGAATCGATCGAATCGATTGAATCGATTGAAACGATTTCCTGTGTTATCGGATTTCGCAACGTTTTATATTTATATCTAAATACTAAATCTAAAGGAGAATGCAATGTTGTAGAGGAAAAATTGGAGTTGTAAGATTTTACCAGTTTCCCAACTTTGTCCGACACAGAAAGTTTTCTTAGCTTTTTATCCAGCAGAAACTTTTTCAGATAGTTTTTTACTGTTTGAACTCCTGTCTCTGCTAACCCATTTGAGTGACTGTGATAAGGAGGTGTTTTTAAGAACTTAATGTTATTGTTTTGACAAAAATTTTAAAATGTAATGAAATTAAACGGCGGCTCGTTATCAGATACCGTAGTGTCTACCAATCCAAAACACATAAACATTTCTTCGAGAAGATTAATAATTGTTCTCGCATTTGTATTTTTAACTATTTTCATATCAGTGAATTTACTAAATGCACCAACCAAAATAAAAATGTTACATTTTGAAAATAAAAAAAATCTACTTGAACGCGATCAAACGGTCGTTTAGCCATTGGCCATTTCGTTGTAACTACTTTTTTACATTTTGAGTTTGATTACAAACTTGGCAACTCTTTACAAGATGTTCAATATCCTTTGAGCAACCTTTCCACCAGAATTGTTCTCTACAGTTTAGTTTCATCCGAACTATTCCTTCATGATTTTCGTGAAGCGCTTTTAACGTTCTATAACGTAAACTTTCTGGTAACTATTCTTTTATTTCATCTCTCTAAAACTAACTTTAACTTTTCCCTACATTTTTCTAAAGTACTATCTCCTAAAATTATGTCATCTAAATAACAATACACTTTATCTAACCCGATGAAAATCTAATCCATAATGGATTGGAAAATTGCTGGTGCACTTGCTACTCCAAAAGCTAATCTTTTCAATCTAAATAACCCTTTTTGCACGATAGGACAATTTTAGTTAATTACCGGGTTTGTTGCGAGATCAGAAGGTTGTTTTTACTGGTGACTAGGATACACACGTCGGGTAAGTAATTCACTTACCGTGCATATAGCGCAGTAAGTAAAAATCTAAATATATAATTATATAATTCAGAAAATATTCAAAAAATATTTATTTGGCATTGAAATTAAACGTACAATTACTACAATTACTAATTGTAATCCCCTGTGTGCGGTACTTCAGTTTACAAAACTGTTTCTGAATTCAAGAAAAATGTGGACATTCTATTTAAAACGTCACTTTTGACTTTCGTTTATTTAGTAGAAATTAAATAATTTCTATTGTGGTAAATTTAATACAATCGTGCAAAAAACAGTATGAGCATCACGAACATTAAGGGTTGTACCGGTTGTAAACGTCCCTTACAGTTCTTGATACTCAATATACTATTGTGTGTATTAATAGTTAAATACTGTAATGAATTTTCAGATAGTTTTACTTGCTGATAAGCTCCGGATAAATCTAACACACAATAACATGCACAATTACTCAAACTTGCAAATAAATCGTCAGCTCTAGGCAATGGATCTGTTTGAATATATCCGTTTATGGTAACCTTAGATTATACACAAATTCTTATTTCCCCATTTTTCTTTGGAACTATTACAATAGGACTGGCCTATTCGCTAAACTGAACCGGTTCTATAATATCTAACTCTTGTAACCTAATTAACTCGTGTTCTACCTTATGACGCAATCGAAATGGTACAGTATATGCTTTATTAAATATTGGTTGACTATTACTTTTAAACTAAGCTCTCTGCTGAAAAATTCTTAATACACTGGTTGACTTCATCTGACAGTACCTTTGGATAATTCATTCTGATGTTTCGAACAATTTTAGTTTAACTGCATTAATATCATTTGCCTCGAACAATGATCTCCAATTTGGGAATAATAGGTGCAACCCTCTTCCCATCAAACAACATTCATTTTCTACAATAATTAATTCCAACATCTTTCCTTCCACCACACCTTGCATCTTGCACATTTACTTCGATACTACCCATTATTCATATTGATTGGTCTGTAACAGTTGATAATTTGATACAATTAGTTTTCAATGGAATAAAATTTAACAGCTGCATATACCGGGTGTCCAAAGCGTCACGCGACGGAAGATTGTAGCTTCGCTGTTGATTTTTCATTAAAATCATCTGTACAAAAGTTATATGGTTCCAATACGTGCACAACTTAAAAATATTTTAGCACCTACAGGGTGATTCGTAAAAGTAGGGGGGTCAAGTTTATATTTAAATGGAACACCCTGTATATCATTACATTTTTTGATAGCCTAATGGATAAGCTTTTCAACGATGTATACATTTGTACATATAAAATGCAACGTTGCCAAGGTATTTAACAAAACTGTATTTTTTTCCTGAATGTAAGGTTAGCAATAAAAATTAATTCTTAGTTTATTATCCAAGTTGAGACAAATTAGTTCAGGGATATAATTAAGCTAGTTATAGGCCTTGAAAAGATGTAAACGTTTTATTGATATATTGAATAGGGGAGGGAAGGCTCCGTGTGAAACCAGCATGTTCAACGTACATCAATTCTCTTATTTCAAACGGAACATCCTGTATATTTTGATATGAGCGATAGTACTCTTAAAGACCTAACTTTATCTAAACACATTGATACCGTTAAAATTTATGGTTTTTAAAATATTTCCATTTTGTTAATTCTTCTGTAATTATTTTATAACGTAACAATTTAATAGAGTGCCATGATTTCAACTCACAATACCAGATTAGTAATAGTAATAATAAATTTTATTAAATATTTTTAACAATAAACTAAACAATGTAATATTGAAATAATAAACAAACAATTAACAAGAACAAGAAGTAGGTAAGTCAAACATATGCAAATGTAGCACTTAAAAAATATATAAATAAGGTTCAAACAAGCCTCCTCTTTTCTCAATGCACTGATTCAATCGTTGTCTGTAGGAACGTTGTAAATTATGCGACATTTGTTAGGGTTACAGTACGAAACGCTTGTTGAATTTTTTCCCTCATATTTTCTGCAGTAGTCGGTGATGTTCTATAAACTTTATTTTTAATGTAGCCCCATAAAAAACAGTCCATGAAAGTCAGATCAGGTGATCTAGGTGGCCACCTCATAGGCCCATAACGACCTATCCAACGATCAGGAAATTGCTGATTTGAAAACTCCGTCACATCACGATCCGAATGTGCAGGAGCGCATATTTCCTCTTTAGCGTATGGGATGTTCTCTTCAATCCATGGTAGCACGTTGGTTCGCAATAAATTTAAATAATTTATTGCATTTAAATTGTTTTCCAAAAAATAGGGTCCTAATAATCTGTTGCCCAAACATTGAGACTCTATCGATGCTGATAGTTTCTGTATCTAATTATATGTGGATTTTCCATGGCGTAATAATGACAACTATGTCTATTTACAAACTAATTGTTATGAAAAGTAGATTCGTCTGTCATCATAACTGTATTAAAAAAATTATGTGGTTGTTACAATCCCCAACGACAGTAATTTAATCTATTTTCAAAATCATGTTCATCCAATACCTGGTGGAATTGGATCTTGTATGGATGGTATTTATATTCATTAATTATATTGTGTATCGTTGATTTCTGTAAATCATGTTTCACTGCAATTTTTCTAATACTTATTTGAGGGTTTTCTTGTATAGCTTGAAGCGCCACTAGTTGAGTTTCCTCGTTGTTTACAGGTTTTTGACAATTGTTCTTTTTATATGCAATCGATCCTGTTTCTTCAAATCTACATTTTAAATTTTCAAGAACTCGTTCACCTGGACAACTGCATCGGGAAATTTTTGTTTATAAATTCTAGAAGCAAGTAAACAATAACCTTGGATTTTTTCTATTATGTAAATCACTTGAATTAATTCGTTCTTCGTATATTTCATTTTAAAATTTAGAAGCAACTTCTCTTAATTCAAGTTTTCTCCTAAATACAAATGTAGCGGAAAAGTAGTTTTGAAAGAAATCAAGTTAAAATACATCTAATTGACATATTAAAATTTTGTTTGATTGTTTTTAAATCATGGCACTCTATTAAATCGTTACGTTATAAAATAATTATAGAAAAAAAAATGGAAATATTTTAAAAACTATAAATTTTAGCGGTATCAATGTATTTAGATAAAAGTTACGTCTTTAAGAGTACTATCGACCATATCAAAATATACAGGGTGTTCCATTTGAAATAAGAGAATTGATGTACGTTGAACATGCTAAAGCTGCACACGAAGCCTTCTCTCCCCTCTTCAATATATCAATAAACTGTTAGCATCTTTTCAAAGCCTATACCTAGCTTAATTATATCCCTGAACTAATTTGTCTCAACTTAGATAATAAACCAAGAATTAATTTTTATTGCTAACCTTACATTCAGGAAAAAATACAGTTTTGTTAAATAACTTGGCAACGTTCCATTTTATATGTACAAATGTATACATCGTAGAAAAGCTTATTCATTAGGCTGTTCAAAAATGTAATGATATAACGGGCGTTCCATTTAAAATAAAAAAGTTGAAACCCTCCTACTTTTACGAATCACCCTGTAGGTGCTAAAACATTTTTAAGTTGTGCACGTATTCGAACCATATAACTGTATTCCGTGGCGTGACGCCTCTCGACACCCGGTATTTTGTAAGGCTTAAAATTGATACACAAGCTCCTGTGTCTATCTCAAAGGTTATTGGTGCATTATTGACCTTAACAGTCATAGATAAAGGTGCATACATTACCCTATCACGAACTACTGTGTTGATTTCTAAACTTATTAACTAGCCTGCTAGTATGTCCATTCCAATTACTTTTTCGATGATTACTTGGTTGTCGGCTGTAGCTACTACTTCTTCGAAAGTTACTAGAACTTCTTCTGGAGACTGATCTTCCTCTTGCATAACAGTTTCTCTTAACATGACAAACACTGCCATAACAAAAATACTTCACTTGAATATTACTCATTTGTCCACTTCTTGCACTATCTCTTGTTTCTACATTCTGATTTCGCCTATTAATGCCATGCCCATTTATGATGTTAATTTCACTTGTACTTCCATTTTCCTTCTCAGCTGCCTCCCAGTTTAAGGCTTGCTCACATGCCTTTTCAAATGTCAACATACGTTCCTTTAACAGCATTGTTCGTAAATGTATGCTTCTGACACCAAACACAAATCGATCTCTTAAGGCCTCTTTAGAAAATCTCCAAACTTACATGTCGCTGCTTTTGATTTTAACTCAATGATATAATCGTTAATTGACTGTCCTAATTTTTGATCTTCTTTATGAAATTTATACCTCTCCAGAATCTCATTTAACTCAGGTTTAAAATAATCCTTTAAACACTTAACTAACTCGGCGAACGTTTTCGTCTTTGGCGTCCCTGGGCTTATCAGTTTCTTTTAAATAGCATACGTGTTCTGTCCCAGTAGTGTTATTAAACATGCTACCTTTTTCTCGTCCAAAATATCGTTTAACACAAAAAATTGCACTAACCTTTCTATATAATCATGAAAATCTTCTCCTGGTACAAAATTTTCAATTTTTCTCGTACTCACAATCTACACACGTGCTTACTTTTTTTTTCCTTTTCACCCGACGCATTCACTTATATTAATTTAATCTCTTCATCCTCGTCGCCATTTATGTTGTGTATTGATTTAAACACAAAGTTGAACCTACCATATTATTTATTTTCACTTTTATATATAATTTCTTATACAATTTATACAATACTCTGTTAACACTGGCACGCATACGTGCACAACGCCATTACACCAACGGGATACGCTCCGTAATAGCGACCTCTTTTGTACCTACTATATAACAATATATATATATATATATATATATATATATATATATATATATATATATGTTATATATATATATATATATATATATATATATATATATATATATATACATGTATACAGGGCCGCAACAAGAGCGCCTTCTTCTATATCTTCCGTTTCATATAAGCTAGATTAATAAAATTTGGTATAGGGTTATAGTTTAGTTTTGACCATATTTTAAAATTATTCACGTGTATACAGGTTGTTTATTTAAAGATAACCAAACTATAATAAAAAAATTTAAATGGAACACCCTGTATATTATTACTTTTTTTGAATTCTACACATTGTATCTAACAAATTCGCAATATATTTCCCTATCCCTAAATATAGCCGTTTTTGAGTTATGTCGATTTTTATTAAAAAAATTGATATTACAGAGATAGCTTTGAAAATGTACCTCCTTAACCGTTGAAAAACAAACGTTATCTAATTTATATCAGAACAAGTACACAGATAGAGCTTTCTTATAATGCAAAGAAAATGTCATAATTGATTACAGAGTGTTTAAAATTCACTTGCCAATCAGACATTATTCCAACTAGTAAAAGTTTACTTTTTCAAATAGAACACCCTGTATATTGTTCCGTTTTTGGTTTCTGCATATTAACACTTATCAATTCGATATACAATTCCCTATCCCTAAATATAGCCGTTTCCGAATTATTTTTAATTTTTCAAAATGTATAAGATTATTGGAACATTTTTTTTAAATCCATGGCCTCGTATAAATAGAAAAAAAGTAGAAAACAATTGTATTACAAATTAAAAAAACGCAACAGAAACTAATACACTATAATTACTAAAATTATTTTTAAAAATACAAAACTAATAAAATAAAAAAAAATTTAACGTTTGTCCGTTTTCTCGGATGCAGACCTGAAGTCGATCTTTAAAAGGTTGTTCAACTCTACGCAACAACTCAGGAGTAATGCGATGAAAAGCCTGTGTTATACGATTACGCATATCTCCGGTAGTGGTTGGTGCTTCCCTATACACAATAGTTTTTATGTATCCCCATAAAAAGAAATCTATTCTTGTCAGATCAGGGGACCTAGCTGGCCACCTCACAGGTCCATTTCGCCAAATCCATTTATTTGGAAAGACTCTATTGAGATAATCTCTTACATCTGCAGAGTAGTGAGCAGGAGCGCCATCATGTTGATACCACATTGAGGCTCTAATATCAAGAGTAATATTTTCTAATAAGCCCGGTAAATCGTTACGCAAAAAGTTAAGGTACTTCTCACCATTCAAGTGTCCATCAAAAAAGAATGGACCGATGACATAATCCTCACGATGGCACCCCAGACATTTAAAGACCACTTATGTTGATTATCAACTTGTCTTAATAAATGTGGGCTTTTCTGAGGAATAATAATGAAAATTATGTGTATTAACAAATCCATTCTTATGAAATGTTGATTCGTCTGTCCATAAAATATTATAAAAAAATTTGGGTTTTGAGTAATTTTTTCTCTGGCCCAGTTACAAAATCTTACTCGATGATCGAAGTCTGCATCGCTCAATTCTTGGTGTAACTGAATATGATCTTTAAAATATACCCACTATTTCACTTATGTCCTTTTGGCTTCTGTGATGATCCTCTTCGATGGCGAGAAGAACCCTCAATTCACTATCTTCATTTGTAGAAGGTTTAACATGTTCATGTTTGGAGTAATTGGCACATGAAGTTGCAATAAATCTACTCATAACTTTCTATCTGCATATCTTTCAGCATAAATTCTGGTGGTCAATAAACAGTTTCTTTCTGCAGCACCCAACACGAATATCATATCAACTAACTCATTTTATGTAAAATTCATTTTATAAAAATCTTGATTACTAACAATAACACTCGTAAATGGTTAACTTCAGTTTTATTTATTTACGTCAAACAATCAATTTTTATAAGAAGCAGACTTGATTTTAGAATTTTACTTGAAATTGAAGTAAATATTTGTCAAATTCTTGTTAACATGCAATGCCTCCAGTACAAAAATTGTAATTAGTCTTCTATCATAATATATTAGTTTCTGTTGCGTTTTTTAATGTATAATACAATTGTTTTATGATGTTCTGTTTTATCTATACGAGGTCATACATTTAAAAATGTCTCAATAATCTTATACATTTTGAAAAATTGAAAATAATTCGGAAACGGCTATATTTAGGGATAGGGTGTAGTAAGGCGAACTGATAAGGGTTAATATGTAGAAACCAAAAATGTAATAATATACAGGGTGTTTTATTTGAAAAAGTAAACTTTACTAGTTGAATAATGGTTGATTGGCAAGCAATTATAAGCACCCTGTATGCAATGATGTCATTTTCTTCTCATATAAATTAGATAACTTTTATTTTTCAACAGTTAAGGAGGTACATTTTCAAAGCAAACTCTGTAATTTCAATTTTTTTTAGAAAAATCGAAATAACTCAAAAACGAATGAATTACTACACCATTCATCCGATCACCATGAAGCTTTGGGAAGTTGTTGAGTACACTCCCGCGAAGGTTTCTGGTATAAAAATTTTTAATATCATTCTCTCCCATTCTGAGATATCGGCGCGACGGGTACGGCTAGTTTGTTATACGTGCTTTGATTCCCTATTCATTAAGTATACACAAAGAAATAAAGTATTATTCTTAAAGAATCGCGTTTCTAATCTAGTGTAATGTCTTTATTATAAATATCACGATACTTAAAATAATACTACTGCTCTTACTTAAACTACAATTATATATTACTTCATAAAATACACTCAAACTAACTAATTATTTCTTTATTTGTAAAAATATGGTAAAGTTCCAATTGTTTTTAAATCAAATTCAAATAAATCATTAGTATAAATAACCAGATTACGTTTCTATATTTGTTTATTAACAGAGAACAAATAATTTTCATTTCTACTATAATTGTTATTAATAATTAATAAAAAATAATAAAAATACTTACTGGTACCAAATTATGATCCTTGTTTTATACATAACTAATTGAAAATGTTATATTGTGTTAATAAAGAAAACATCATTATAAACAGTTGTTAATTGGTGATACTATTTATTTAAAAAAACAAACTTCTAACAAAATATAGTAAAATATTTTCTTTATTTTCCCTTTATAATAAATTCATAATAAGGCTTAGTGAGTTGAGAATTTGAATTATAATTTTTTTGGTTGTTTGTTATTTAAAAATGCAAACTAGAATACATATATTATAAAAATTTATTTCACAGTTAAGAAACTTATAATTATATATTTTTTAAACCTTTCATTTTAAATTCTACTACTTCTTCTCTTTAATCCAAACCAATAATCATATTTACTACGAATAAGTATGGAGCTTTTACTTTGTACAAACGGAATAACTGTTTTTTCGACTGGCACAATTTGGAAACGTGAAAGTAGACTGAACATTACAATTTTCATTGCCATTAAAGCAAACCGATTGCCTAAAGCATTATGAAAATTATTTTGTCACTATTTAGGTATATATCTACATACCAATACAATGTCTTGGACCAGCACCAAACACGAGATACGCATAAGGATTAATTTTATCTTTATTTTCATCACTAAATCTTTCTGGGTCATATTCATCGGGATTATCAAAGTATTTTGGATCTTTGTGTATTGCAACACTTGGAATGAGAATTTCAGCTCCTGGTGTTATAGTAATTTGTTTTTCGTGCGATAAAATTGGTTCTATTACGAATGGTTTTACACATATTCTCTGTAGTACTGCTCCTGGTGGCCATAAACGCAGGGTTTCTAAAATTAGATAATAAAATCAAAGATATATACTTTGATATGATTTTACCAGCAATACACATATCTAAATATTTCATTTTCAAAAGTACATCGTAAGTTATTTTTCCATTACAATTCAATAACGTTGTATCAATTTCTGTTAATAATTTTTCCTGGATATCTGCATTTACCGTTAATTCATAAACAAGTTGGCATAACCCAATTGAGACCGTATCATATCCTCCAAAGAAAAACAGTAAAGCCTGAATTGCTACATCTTCGTCAGTAATGGGCGTTTTTTTAGAACTGTCATATTTGATACTATCGGATTCGTTCAGTGCAGTAAAACCGGAATAATCCTCTTCATCTTCTTCTTCTTCAAATTCTAATCTGCCTTTTTGAGCTTCGTTTAAAAGATGAATCAAATCTAGCTGTGTTACTCCTGTTTCTTCTCGGTACTGAATTGATTCTTTACAGATACGTAAGAAAAACTGTTGTATTTTGCTAGTAAAGAACGTTAATCCTAGTATCTAAAAGAAAAATTAATACATTTGCCTGCATCAAGAAATACAATGCACATACTTTAATTAATTGGTGATTTAATTTTGAACCAAAAAATCTTATTGATTTCCATCCAGAAAAATCGAACGCTTCTTGTCCCATCATAAAAAATTCATTGTTTTTGTTTTGAAATGAATCACATTGTATTCCGTACGCACAAGAAGCGGTGGCATCGCTAGTAAATCTATTAAATGCATCTCTCATTTCTAATTTAATTACATCCGTTTCATTTGCAAAATGATTAACAAAATTTTCTGCACATTTATGTACTAGATTAAACATTCCTCTCATTTTTCGAGTGGTAAATACCGGACTAAGAAC
This sequence comes from Vesta saturnalis, assembly GCA_036346205.1. Taxonomy (NCBI): domain Eukaryota; kingdom Metazoa; phylum Arthropoda; class Insecta; order Coleoptera; family Lampyridae; genus Vesta; species Vesta saturnalis. The sequence goes on along the minus strand of JARFJB010002087.1, from coordinate 5,126,506 downwards.
CGATCGCATATCATGCCAATCTTTACCTTCAATTTAATTCTACTTCACTAAACCGATTTTAATAATTTTTTAACAAACCTTCTCGATTATGTACGGCTTTCTTCCAAAAAGGGTCAACATCTCCAGGTAAAAAGTCTGGCCGGTCAGTAAAGCAATCAAAATGTTTTATGCAAATTTGTTTGATTAACTCAGTATCCGAAACCACAAGACACGGTGAAAGAAGCTGATAAAATCCAAAATACCTACAACATACTATTTGACTTTCAATAACTAAATCAGTCTACATACCTGTGTGATTCGAATTGTTTATAAGCTTCTATTATTATTTCAGCGAATGTTTTCTGCCTAAAAGCTGCAGATGTTAAATTTCCGAAAAGTAAAAATGGTTGCACGTATGGTATTCCCTTTTTCTTCCAAAATTGATTAGGTAAGTAAAACTTATAGTACACAAATAATGATAGAAGACTGATAAATATTGTTATAAGCCACATTTTATTAAAATGCTTAAGACATTTAATACAAAACGGTTTTCAAATAAATATCAGAAACTCTAAAGGTCTACCTTTAGGTGGACTATTGAGTGGTCTGCATTATCTAATCTAAAATTATTTATATTGATTATATGTACCGGGAGGCCAAAAGTGCGTGGGTGGAAGGTTGTGGGTTTATTAAGGAATATTTCTAAAGTTTGTTGATGGGATGTGGATTGTGGAGTGATATCCTTAAGGCTAGAAACCTAAAACATTATCTCTTGAATCGCAAGATTTATACAGGGCAATTTATATCAAAGTTGCATTTTTTTAACGGAACCCTCTGTATATTATTGCATATTTGGATTCCTTTGTCATTTCTAGCGCAACTTTATATATCGCACATGGTACCTAAAACGAATCATTTAACTGCAATTCGTCATTCTTAGTAGATATCTGAAAAAATTGTGATCACAAAACTTAGACGGCCATGACTGCGATCTTACTAGACATGAAATCTACTAGCGTAGAGCGGACGTTAAAATTCAAATTCTTCTTGAGAAATTACTTTGTCAATTTAGAAAACATAAATTAATGGTAACTTGATTTTTTCAAATGACGGCCACTTTTTCATTTTTGCATCAAATGTGGAGTTTGTTTACCTTCCTAATGTGATAAACTTGTCGGTATTTATCTTCGGTAGATTTCACAATTTCTGATTTATTTGTTATATTTTTTAATGTTTAGTTTGTATTATCTAGTAACCCGTTGAAGATAAACAAAAAACGATTCACACTATAAAACAATATTTATTAAGTAGAAAAACATATAAACACAAAAACCAAATTACGAGCTAAAATACAAATGAAATAAATATAAAAATTATTTTAATAAATGTTTAAAATGTCTACCACCTTGTTCTAAGCAAATTTGAATTCTACGACGAAAAGAATTTTGGCTCTATTTAACGTTACTGGGTTGTTAGTTACGGATTCTGTTTTTTATAACTTCCGCAGTGGATGGTAGTTCAACAAATACTTTTACCTTGACGTACCCCCACAAAAAGAAATCAAACGGGGTAATATCTAGAGATCTCGCTGGTCATCGTGTTGGTCCATCCCTTCCTATCCACTTTTCAACAAATACATTATTATGCCATTCACTTACTACACAAGCACGGTGTGGAGATGCGCCATCTTACTAAAGATACATGTCCCTAATTTGAGAGAGCGGTACATCTTCAAGGAGTTCAAATAGTTTATTATCGATGAAATTCAGGAACAAATTCGAATGTAGAATACCATCGAAGAAAAGGGACCAACAACTGATGTAACAAATAGGCCTGTCCAAACATTAAACGACCATTTCTCTTAACTATTAACTCGGAAATAGTGAGGGGTTTTACCTGAGTAATAATGGAAATTATGTTGGTTAACAAATCCATTACTGTGGAAGGTAAACTCGTCTGTAAACATGATCTCATCCAACAATTGCACATTTTTATTTAACTTTTGTTGTTTTGAAAATCGGTCTCCTTCAGCTCTTGATGTAGTTAGATGTGATAAGGTTGAAATCTATAGTTTAATTATTCTTCTGACAGATGTTCTATTTACTTGAAAATCTATTTCGAGTTGTTGTGTACTCGTATGAGGCTTTTTTACTGCAGTTATAATATAGAGTTGATTATCTTCGGCGCAGGTTTAATTCTTTCCTGGTTTTCAAGATAATGAACTCTTCCTGTTGCAGTAAATCTTTCTAACAGATTTTGAATGATTCTTCGCTTATATGGCGCTCCCGGTCAGGGTATCTTGCTTTGTACATTCGACTCTTTTAAAACGAATTTCTGGAGCATTCTCCAACAATAGAAATCATTATCAATCATTTCATTTTGAGAAAAACTTGCCATTCTTATCAGTTAAATTTAATGTTAACTACTCAAAAAAAGCTCTAACCAGAAATAGCAGCACAAACTGATACCTAATGTCAAAGTAAAGTTAAAGTGACAGAATTGGTTTATCTTTCACGGTCTGCTAATTCTGCTAACTCATAGAAAGTGTAAATTGAAAAATACAACAAATTGATCAGAAATTATGAAATAAAAAAAAATCTACCGTAGGCAGATACCGACAAATGTATATCATTAGAAAGCTAAAAAAAAATCCGCATTTAATGCAGAAATGAAAAAATGGCCGTTCCGCTTATCAAGTTACCATCGATTAAAATTTTCTAAATTAAAAAAGTAATTTTTCTAAACGCATGAAGAATTCGGATTTGACAGTCCGGTATGCGCTAGTAGATTTCATGTCTAGTAACATCGCAGAGTCATGGCATTCTAAGTTTTGGGATCACAGCGATATTTAATTTTTTTAGATATCTGCTTTTTTTTAAGAATGACGAATTGCGGTTAAAAGATATTTTAGGATTGTAACCTTAAGGGTACCCCACTACATTCCATAAACAACTTTAGAAATATTCCTTAATAAACCCATAATTTTCAACCCACGCACTATTGGCTCACCCTGTATGGTCAATTTTAATATTAAAATAATCAGTATCTATTTATCTAATACACCTTCGTAAAGAGTAGAGGTACATAATGATGACCATTTAGCCAATTTTAGAGTCATTTTGTTTATTGCTATGTATTTGATATTAATTTGCCATTGGTTATTAGTATGGATATTATGAAAATCAAAGTATGAAGTTATACTATTTACGTTCAAACTGTTTCTAAAATACCTGTATTTAACATAAATCGGCACCTGTAGAACGTCTTGATGTAATACACATAAGCAAAGTTTCCAGCCGCATCCTCTCGATAAGATATTTTAAGTGATTTTCGTTTAAACACTAACTGGGTCAAATGAAAAACATCTAATCAATCATAATAATACTCAAGATTGACGTCTTTAATCTTTGAAGGTGTTTTGTTATCAAACCATTTTATATCGTAACTACGCAATAAGTTTTAAAATATTTATCTTCGAGTATTATATATGTATGTATTTCTGTACAAATTTAGTCATTTCGATAGGTACAGTTATTGTCTTCAGTGAATTGTATTAGCTTTATAACTTAATTAAGGTGTCAAAATAAGTTTTATGTGACAAGAAAATTGAATAGCGATAGCTCAATGAAATATAAGCGCCTATGAAGTAAAATAATCTAAACTTTGTAATTTTGATACAACACCACCACACACCACACGACACACACACATACACACACCACACACACCACCACACGCACTACGCACACACACGCACACACACACACCACACACACACGCACACGACACCACACCACACACACCACACGACACACACACACGCACACACACACACACACACACACACGACACACACACACACACACAACACACACACACACACACACACACACACACACACACACACACACACACACACACACACTACACACACACACACACACACCCACACATACACACACCACACACACACACACACACACACACACACACACACACACACACACACACACACACACCACACACACACACACCACACACACACACACTACACACCACACACCACACACACACACACACACACACACACACACACCACACACACACACACCACTACACACACACACACACACACACACACACACACACACACACACACCACACACTACACACACACACACACACACACACACACTACACACACACACACACACACACCTACACACACACACACACACACACACACACCTACACACACCACACACACACACTACAACACACACACATCACACATCCACACACACATAATAAACATATACGTGTAATGTGTGCCTAAATATGTTACCACTTGACACACTAACACTTTGTATGCTACAATTACAGTAGCTAACTGTATTATAATTTGGTGATCACCATTTATGAAATACAGGCTTGTATTAAATTACTACAGCTACATTGATTGAGTTATTAAGGTTTGAGTAGGATGACAGCAATAATCTTGCAATAACAGTGGAATCTAAATACGTATAGGAGAATTAATACTGATTCTTTATTTATATTGATATTCCTTTGTCGTATGAGGAGGTGAGGTTCTCTTTAGTAGTTCTTGCATCAATCCGTAATAAAGATACCAGAACTACATTGCACTTGCATATAAATTTATATACTGTGTTTTATTGTGTTACCTTAATATTTATCCTTAAATAAGTTCGCGCATTAACCATGTTCTTGCATTTGAGTTATATAGTCTGGGTACATTACAATATGTAGTGTCCCATTTTTGTTTAAGTGAATATTTAAGGGAGGGAGAGAGAGGGAGAGGAGAGGGAGAGGAGAGGAGAGGGAGAGGGAGAGGAGAGGGAGAGGGAGGGAGAGGAGAGGGAGAGGGAGAGGAGAGGGAGGGAGAGAGGAGAGAGGAGAGGGAGAGGAGGGAGAGGAGGGAGAGGGAGAGGGAGAGGAGGGAGAGGGAGAGGAGAGGAGAGGAGAGGGAGAGGAGGAGAGGAGAGGGAGGGAGGGAGAGGAGGGAGAGGAGAGGGAGAGGAGAGGGAGAGGGAGGAGAGGAGAGGGAGGGAGAGGAGAGGGAGAGGGAGAGGGAGAGGAGGGAGAGGGAGAGGGAGAGGGAGAGGAGAGGGAGAGGAGAGGGAGAGGGAGAGGAGAGGAGAGGAGAGGGAGAGGAGAGGGAGGGAGAGGGAGAGGGGAGGAGGGAGAGGGAGAGGGAGAGGAGAGGGAGAGGAGAGGGAGAGGGAGAGGGAGGGAGAGGAGAGGGAGGGAGGAGAGGGAGAGGAGAGGGAGAGGAGAGGAGAGGAGGAGAGGAGAGGAGAGGGAGGGAGAGGGGAGGGAGCTGTACATTGTAGATGCCAAAGCCATCGATTCATTAATTATTCCTTCACTTATTTGATCTTTCATCAAGCCATTGCATCTTGGAATGTAATAGGGGTTGTCAGTAGGATAATCAGGAGTGTTGAAAGGCTAAGTGTTGCGTATAAGATCGTATGCATTCTCACATTTCACCTCGTACACCAGGCTATTGGTAACTGTATCTAATAATTTCATGCAATCATCATTAAACTGACGTTGAATGAAATTATAGTGGATATTATGCATTAATGTGTTAGAAATGTCAAAAATAGCCATTCTCACATGTAGTGGCTTATTAAAGTAGATTTCCCCTTAGATAACTCGATAGCCATCAATTCCTCATAATATATTTTTCTTCTGTGGAAATTCGGCTGGGAAATGTAATAATTGAGTCCATATCTACCACTGTACCTGGTAACAAGTTTCACGATTCTTTGATTTCTAACATTTTCCATGGGTTTCCGAAATTTGCTTTATTTAATAGTTTATACGAAAGAATTAGTGGATTCTGCTCGCAAGTCTATATATGGTTTGAGCCAACGTGATTGGTTGAAGCTAATCGCGCGATAAACTTTCTCAAGCACAAGGTCTGCTTGAAGGTATTGTTTCAAATTGCGGTAATGAATGACATACTTAGTCTTAAAATGCAGCGTTGTGAGCAGTTTCCTATATTTACCACTAGGTGGAGTACCGTGTTCAACGCAGAATGGAATGTATTTATGACGATCACGTAAATTGCCCGGATATAATAGATCCACCTCTAGGATTAATCCTTTGCATTCATCATCCGGTAAATTCAAAATTGATTTGGAGGTTAGTAAATTTAATTGCCCCTCGCTAAGCCACTTGAAATCATCCCGCGGCAAACATTAACTTTGGGCCCATCCATATAAATTAACCATATCTATGTAAAGGATATAAGAGGATGGTGTGCTGGGATCGTATTCATCCATGTACTTATTATTAGCCTTGCTATATTTAGTATAGCATTGTGTTATCCCCCCTCTATACCCTTTTCCATGAACAATAACATATCAACATCGGTGAGTAGCTCCAGTCTAACTTTAGTGTAATTTAACATACACTGCCAGATGTATTCGGGAGCGGTGTAAAAGAATGTTGGATCTAACTTGTGCGTTGTTATGCACTTATCTCTAAAGTTTGTGAATACGTCAGTAAGTAGAAGCACATCACATGTCAGAGAAGCATCGCTATATTGACCTAAATTTATTTGAAACTTTTGTCAAACATTCTGAGCATGCGTGGTATGTGATTGCCTCAACTTGCTGTAAACTTGATCCATCAGGAAGACCAGTTTCGTCTAATTTAATCCACGTACCTACATACTCATACGGATACATCCCTTGTTTAGTTAATAACTGCAGCTATTCATCATTCAACTGACTTAGCATGTTGCGTAAAATTTTAAAATCGTTAAATGATAGATAGGAGGGATAATTTATGTAGGGGCTCGTTTATGAAGCGGTATGAATCTACAGATCGAAACTTAACTATGGAATAAATGTCTTTGGTGAATGATATGTAGCGTTCTTTAGTTTTAGGTAATAATGAAATGTGTCGGGGGATGGCTTGGGAAATATATTTTATCAGGAAGGAAAAATTATTATTATAATTACCGGTAAAATGACAACGATCTCTTACTTTAATATCCTGATCTAAAAGGGATGTTCGCAAATATGACAGTGGGTGAATGCATTATATTCCATGTCGCTTAACGTTTCCATAGGTATGGGATTTTCAAAATACTACTGCAGACTGTCCGCAATATCTATCAGCTCGTTTCTAAACCAATTAATACACTCCTCACCCTCCTCAGCCGAAATTTTCATAAGGAATCGTTAAACGTGCAGTGGAGATAATATGCGATGCGATGCCGCGGTATTCCGCGTTTAGCCATCTTTAAAATCCTGCACTAAACATTCCAAGTCGCAATATAAAATAAATGGCGCAGTATGCTTGAACTCATAATTCTTAAAATACACATTCAAATCTGGCTTTGGCATTTCTATCCTACATTTATTAATTAACTTACAATATAACTCGTGATTACTTAGCTTAATTTGGGAACTAGAATAGTGGAGTCATCTATCGCATAGATATAATTTACTGCAATTCTTCGTTAACTGTGGCCGCACTAATCCTGATAAATTTTTGATCCAGCAGAACTGCAATTTAACGACTTCATCATCATCTTTAGTTGTTGCAAGTCTCGAAACGTCATTATCGATTTCGTTTTCAATTTTATAATTCTACAGGATCATTAGTAAATTAACATGCTGTTGTTTCTTATCTTCACATAAATAGACAGGTACTGCGTTATATTTAGCTGCATCTTTACTAATAAGGGCATACACGTTTATAGATAAAATAGGATTTTGTTTTAAAAATTTGGGATTTGACTTAAGGTCATGGGAATCTGAATATCTTCAAAATTTAGGATTTCGGCGTAGTAGGGATAGGATGATACACGATCAGAGTCGCAAGGAGTGGGAAAGAGAGCTGATGTTAAAGCCCACCCGAAACAGGCTTCATCATTATTTTTTACGTTAATGACTCATTTTTTATTTTTTATTTAAAAGGGTAAAGGAATAAAGGACGACGCCCTTATTAGAGTTATACTGTTTGCGTTTACAGTTAACGAAATAATTTTTGATAGAGCCCAACCACTATCCCGTTCTTCATATTGAAGCAATGGCTCCTTCAAGTAATCTACTACATTACTATTGAATAAATTTTTTAGATTAGGTTAGATCTTAAAATATTAAAATTTTTGGCCGAAAAACTAAATTCCCCATACATTAGATTATCATCATCATTATTTAAAGATAGTTTAACGAATTCTGCACAGAATTCTAAATTAACTTTTAAAATATGATTATAAATGCTAAAAATTTCCCTAATCCTAATTGAAAATAACTTAAAACTATCGTGGAAAAATATTCCTAATGTCCTATGGCCTAAATTAATTATAGCAGTGCTCACCCTGGATTTAAAGGCTGTAGTCAAATCTCTCCACTCGACTGTACCCTTGCTTCCGAGGACCCTCCTATAGGCGGTTTTCTCAGCTGCTTGACTAGTATCCTGTACCGCTCCAGTTTCCCTGCAACGCTCGCAGATGTCTTTTATTGCCAATACTCAATGATGAGTCAGCAACGCATTAAATCTGTATCAATTATGTTGGTTATTTTGGAGATTTTGTTCTCATCATGAGTATTGCCATGCTTGTAAAAACGTTCAATCATTTCTAGAAATGAATTTTTTCACAATTAAAGCCATTTCGAAAATAAATCATTAAAATGGATTAGTAGAAATGGTAGGTATTCTACCTTTAATATCTTGCGAACGAACTGCGACAGGAAGTAACATAATCGGATTTAATTGACCGAACCTGTAATTTATCAATATAATTAATGCTTCAAATATAAATATATAACTTACCTGGATCGATACAAGTAATTATAAGCAGTGAAGCGGTATGCACTTTTGTAGGTAAGTTAAATCTAAAAAATTCATTTATATAATTAATGCTTTAAGTAAAATAAATAAAACACCCAAATATATCCGTTGAACGAACTGCAGCAAATACACAAGTAATTTTTATATAATAATGGTTAGGAAATCTGAAATTTATTAATACCTTTATTTAATTATTATTTTTAAATGTAATATTGAAACTCAGCTGATCAAAGCGTGATAATGACTGATGAAGAGCCATATGTTACATTGCTGTTGTATACGTCACGCGCCGGACGTTGCAGGTTGTTCTAACAGAAATGTACATCTGTATATACAATGTTATTTGCTGAAATCGTTTATTGCGTATGGAGTATTAAATTATTAATATAAATTTTGAATAGCGCTGATAGAAAATTTCACTAAATCCGGATGCGTCTGTGGTATACAGCTGATAGATATCTATTTCCTTCTTTTGCGATAACATTATTTTGATACATTGTGATATCTTTTAACATTGGAATAATTAAATTCTTTAAGGATTTTATTACACCGAATAGATATTTATTAGCTTGACTAATACTTTGAGGACTATATGTCTATGGTTTCTAGATAGCATTCAAAAACCTGCAAATTCTAAGTTGAATATAATTACATATTGCAAACTTTCACTATAATTTTTATATATGATTCATTTACAAATGCAAATATTTTGAATTGTAACGCATAACATCAAAGTCCTTTTTCTAATTTATTACTTTATTAGTATTACATATTTATCAACAACATTATTTTCTATTTATTATCAAATGCATTAATTACATATTTATTCAATTTTAATAAACTATCCTTTCAGCCAAAATGAAAAGCTGCTCTTAATTCATTATGACATCACCTTAAATATTTATGTTTAATATAAATCAGAAAATGCTATTACATATTTATATATTGCAAACTTTCAATATAATTTTTATGTATGATTTATTTAAAATTGCAAATAGTTTTAATTGTAATGCATAACATCAAAGTTTTTTCTAATTTATTACTTTATTAGCATTACATATTTATCAACATTGTTTTCTATTTATTATCAAATGAATTCTATTAAAATGTATACAAATGCAAATAGATTTAATTGCAAAATGTACGGTTTCTATTAGAATAAGAAAAATTAGTATATATGACGGTCGCGCGTAAATTGCTTTCCTTGTTACTCCGAATGCATTATCACTCTTTCATCGACCATAACTGGAGCATTTACAGGATGTTATTAAATGATAAAATTTGCTTCTTTAGAGTTTATATTCATTATATTTATTATAATGTTATCACACTAATTAAAGCATATGATGATGATTTCTAGATTTAACTCATTTGCCGTACTTAGCTTTAGTATTAGATATTTATCAGTAAATGCATTGTTTCTATTTTAGAATTAATATAATGCTAGTTTAAATTATATTAAAATTTTTTCAATGTAAATTTAATGTTTATTTGAAATGAAAATCTTCTTTTCTATTTTATTACTTCAAAACACCATAACTAGTATTTTGATTGTAAAATGTAATTACATATGATGTTTTAGAATGCGCGCCGGATGCTGGTTCTCTAATGTTCTGTCTCTAACACCGACTATCCTTTCAACCAAAATTGAAAAGCTGCTCTTTATTCATTGTGAACCGAGACAGCTCAGTTGTTGATATGCATTTGCACATGTTCATAACTTAACGTACTGGAGTTCAAACCCCGGTGCAAACAATGTTTTCAGACTTCATACTGCAACCGGAAGTTCCTCTTCAACAGCGACATAGAAGATGTCTACAGGGCCCCGCAGATTACGACATCTCAACAACGCGACGCCGGAAACCAACCCACCGGAAGCCGTAGAAGACCTCAAAGAAGCTCTCAGAAGCGGCTGAAGGTAGCCACGCCCTCAAAAAACCTGCCGAAGCTGCAGAAGCCATCAAACGCTACCGGAAGACTCCAGAGGCCGCTGAAGAATTCCAACATGGCCGCCACGTCTCTCATTAGCCAGCTAATGGGCATCCATCCCCCTTCCTGAACTCAACAAGAGGCGGACCTATTCCCGTATTCCATTGGCTTGACGTCATTGCTCCTTTCGGTAGGAGGAGCCACACTCTATTCTCCCATTGGTCCACCAACCACAACTTTCGGAGGGGCGGGGCTTAAGTGCTCGCTCATGTCGCTGATTGGTGTGACGTCACTTCCTGCCCCAGCAGTTACATAGCCTTACTACTAACAAACATGGAACAGATCTTTTATATTTAGATTTTCAGCATTCATAAAGATTCAATAGAGAAAATTGAGATAAAATGGATTCATTAACCTTTAGATGCATGGATGTTACATTTGACAATTGTAAGAAACGTAAAAAAGCAGCAATTGATAGATTACCTATGTGACCAAATATTAAATGATCCTTTGACAGTAAAACAGCGGTTATAAACCTATCTAATCAAATTCAGGTCCAGATGACACTATTGAAGCACTTGCCAAATGTGGAAAGTTTGCGGTAACACCGAGAGTAAGTAAAGGATATTAGTTTCTAATACTGAGGTTTACCAAAGCTGCATAAATCTATTGGTCCTTTAAGACGTATTGTCGGTGCAATTACATCTCCTACATATAACCTTGCAAGACATCTTACATTTTTATTACTGCCTCATATAAGAAAAACCCTGACCATATCAAAAATTCTGCACATTTCAATAAAAAATGCGTAATTTTAATATGCAAGAAGGTGATATTATGGTCAATTTTGACGTTGTATCACTACTTACTAAACTTCCTTTCAAGGAAACCATTGAAGTTCAGAACTGTTTTAACGCTACCTATTTTTAGTGGAATAATAGGGTTTAAATGAACAACTTGGTGTTATAGGAATGGGAAGCCCTTTTGTCCCAGTAATAGCTAATTTTTGATTGGAAAAGTTTGCAACATTAGCTGTACAAACTGCGCTTAAGAAACCTTCAGTTTAGTACAGATGTGTTGATATTATTTTTGTAAATTGGAGACATGGAGAAAAAGTACTAAATGAGTTTTTAGATTTTATAAATGGTGTACATCCGAGCACTAAGTTCATTATAGAAAAAGAAGCTAATGGGAGTTTACCATTTTTAGGTATATTAACTTCTAAAACAAACAATTCATCTCTGTTTTTAGGGTTTACCGGAAACCTACACAAGTAGCCATACATGGTCGGTTTTGGCCTAGGAAACATCTTTGACGGACAGGTTGTTGTCTAAGCTAAGTAGGGCAGCTGTCTTAAACTAACAAGCCGCGAAGATATTATGGCAACAGCGCATCATACATCTGCACGAGCGGGTGTGATTGTAAACTTCGTTTTTAATGAAAACTAGATAAATCCCTGTCTACTTTATTTATTTATATAAGGGCCATTTACAGTTTGCAGTTGTACGTCTATACATCTATTACCAATTACAAATTGTCAGTATAAGTAGTAATTAATAACAAATTTAACGCTAAAAATACACTAAAAAAATACTAAATTGAATTAAATCACGTACATCGAGTGTAGGTAAGTACTAAGTTTATAATAATATATTAACAATTAACAATCATTATACTACTTTCAATAGGCATTTAGATCAAAAACACTCGTAAAATCATCTTTAAATTTTTTTTATTTTAGCTAAAACTGAAAAAATACAAACGCAAATTCTTTAAAAAAAACATTCCGCGCTTACAGATTAGTATCTAATATGTCATGGTTTACATTTTATTATTGTGCCTACATGTTATGCAAAAAACGAATAAAAATATTCTTCATATTATGTGCCGTATTAAGTTACAATGTAATTACGAATCACCTATTTAAATGTATAGAGTTTCCATTTTTTATTCTTAAATTCTTAGATTAATTAAAGCATTCACAAATATAAACATTACAACAATTAAAATAATTCTTGGACAGTTAGAGGGTGTTCCGATTTGTCATCTTCAAGGTAACAATATTTAATTTTTTAATGATCTATGTAGTTATTCTTTACTAAAATTGTATTCCATAGTTGACTTTATACGTTTATCAAACCGTTATATTAATATCAGGTTTATGTTTATGTTTTCAATTTTTCAAATTTCACAAAATTGTCTTAACAATTTTAATAGAAAATATTACTACTGACGAAGGTGACATCTTTATGGTCACTGACCTAGCTAGAAAATTTGAACTACTTCCTGGAAATTTCTCAGAGATGTATGACTCATAATAAGTTGTGATACAGTCTAAAGTTGATACGTTGAAACCAGTTATTGCTCAATATCACACATCTCTAATGTAAAAAGCAACGTGTTCCTTATAGAATAATTCCTTCCGCATACAAAGAAACATTCGAAATTTTTTATTTGCACTTCCCAAACTCACGTACTAACCTATTTTATCATGGTAAAATATGGTAAACCCGAAACTCCCAGCCCCTTTCCCTTACCCTCGCCCCGACAACGACACCGACACCGACCACGTACGCTGTCGTAGCTTCGCTACCGGTAGCACACGACACGGACTACGGTGATGACGAGGACGACCACCAGGACGCCATCCTCGCCCTCAACCTCTACCATGTCCATATCTTATTCATCTTCTTCATCCTTATTATCAACCTCAACCGTTACCCAACCTACATCTCGATATTGCTTACGCAATATTCCCAAGACGGTTGCTTCCCAGTAGCAGCTATTCACCATCCTACGCCCTCTCCAACTCCCGTGGGTAAATCTTAGATTCAACCACAACAAAACCGCACTCAGCGAAATTTCATAACCTCGCCCGACCACTGAAGTGGAGAAATCCATTCAGGCAACCTTCTAAACCCCAACCGTTTCCTTATCCCAACTTTCCGGCCCAACCCGCACCCGACCCAAGCCCAAACCTCTATCCTTATCATGCGCCATCTGCAAGGTTGGCCGTGGTAACCAAGGCCGTCCGTATAATATCTAGAATCACCGGCCGCCCTACCTTCTTTGCGCAAATCCTTACTCATTCCAAATTCTCCATCGACTTCTCTTGCATAACGACGTCTGTATGTCAGGCAGACGCTACCAATGCAAGCCTCCTCACACCTTCAATCCCGTACCCAAGTACTGATTCACCACATAGCGGTAGATTGTCCTACCCGGTTCCTAAACTGCCCCGCCTGTGCCGGAAGCCACAAATCTCAAGACTGCCCTTCCATATTCACACCAAAATCTACCAACTGCGACGGCTTCTATCCTACATACAGTTTCGACTATGAGAAACGACAGGAGATTCCATCCTCTCCTAAGGCACGCTCCCCTCTCCAATCCAGAAACAGCCTCCACTACCTCCTCCGATCCTGATGATAGAAGCCACGAGCACTTTCTCAGGATTAACACCTTCCTGCGAGCCCTAACGTTTACTATGTTCACTATCTCCCTGATAGGCGCGAGCTTATCACGCGGAGGATGGCCAACATAGCAAGGGATTTCTTAGACAGGCGATTGTACTGCACTTGGGGCCGTATAAAAGTCGGTTTTAGCACTCACCCCTACCAACATTGAGTGAACTCCTATCCTCACTCCCTAAATTCCCATCATTCATTCTCGCAGCAATGGATCTGGCGATAGGAACAGTTAACGCGGGTGGCGATCCACGAAAACGCCACCTCATCAAAACCTACTAGACACAGGCCACATACAAACATTAGCCATAACAAAAACAAAGGCAACCAACCGAGGCATCCTCAACATAACCCACTACAACACCTACCTGCTCAACAACCCCGTCGGAGGAAAACGAGGTACTACACTACTAATACACTGTCGATATCCATCCGCTCCCTACACCTTACCGCCGCACCTTCAACACCTCGAATGTGTAGGTGCACTTTCCTGCATTCCCCATAACAGTATTCTACTATAACCCTCCTGGACACAACATCCCTTCCTCTCCATTACCTCAAGTAGAATGAGGGGTCCAGCGCATAGCTTCAAAGTACCTCCAGGTGTTCCAAAACTCGGCACATGCGTAGGTGTCTGAATGTATGGACTTCGTAAAAACGCCAAAGGGCATCGGCCATTTTGCGGCCCTCGACGGTTATTTTTGTTTTGGATGCCATTTCTTTCTAATTGTTATGGCGGGAAATTTAAAATGGTATTTTAATAATGGGGGCCTGATTCCGACTCGTAAGACAGGGCTTCACCCTCTGTTTGGGCCCCTTGTTAACTATGGTGAAGAAACGTGAAATTTGAAATAGTATTATAATGAGGGGCCCGATTTCAACTCGTAAGACAGCTATAGGACTCCGGATCTGTTCTCGGGTCTTCGCCCCCTTGTCAGTTAACGGTCTCGGGTACTTGTTCACGGGTCTTCACCCCCTGTTTGGGCTCCTTATTAATTTTGAGTCACAATTAAAAGTTGTGGATCAAATCAATCAATCTCAATCAAGTCAATTAATCAATAAAATCAAATCAATTAAGCAAATCAATCTCGATCAAAGCAATTAATCAGATAAATCTCAATCAAACAAATCAATTCAATGAACTAGATCAATCTGAACCCAAGCAGTCAGACCAACATCGATCAAATCAAACTCAAGTACCGCGACATAAAAACGATTTTATTTATTAAACCAATCTCATCATCATTGCATAACATTGTAAGTATAAATCCGTTTTTCTAAATGAATATTAAATTGGTTGTCTTTGCCTGTTGTTGCTAAAGAAACGCTCGGTAGTACACATTTAAATCTCGTCAGTTCCACAACAACCGTACTTTTTTGATATGATGTTCAGACCAAATATCTTGTGTTCTACCCCAGTCTCTAAATCCTTAACGTTTTTAAAAAGCTTAAAACATGTTGATGCATTTAGAGTAGATAAATCCATATCTGTAATTATAACATAACTTTAAAAATATGTGCAAGTAAATAAATAAAGAGAATAAAAACAGGGACAAGAGTTAAAACCAGGTTATGGTTGATAATCGTATGGAAAGAAGTCCTTTCACTACTGGTAGGCACATTTTCTCCTTTTTTTGCGACTTCACCATCTTCAGGTGTTGTTATACAATAATGACTGTCCCTTAAATCCTCAAAAAGCTTTTTAAAAACTTTAGAGACTGGGGTTGAACACAAGATATTCAATCTGAACATCATACCAATAGAGTACGGTGAGAGGGTGGTTGTGGAACTGGCGAGATTTAAATGTGTGCTACCCGAGCGCTTCCATAAATTTTTCAAGTTTGAGGACCATCATATACAACAATTTAACGAGTGGTTGAACAGTAAAGATTATTCAATGTGTTTTAGGACCAATAGGCAAAAACAACCAATTTAATGTTCGTTTAGAGAAACGGCTTTATACTTACTATGTTATGTAATGATGATAAGATTGGTTTAATAAATACCAAATGTGCTGTAGACTTTAGTAAATATAAAGAATTGTGCAACTTAGTTAATACTGCAATTAAAAAAGAGAAAAAATCATTTTTTGAACATCAGATATCAAGCCGTGGACAGAAGTGTAAGTGGAAAACTCTTAAACAGCTAAACATATATAATAAATCAAAATCATCAGATCTACCTGCAAATCGTCAAGACGTTAACGTATTAAATCAATACTTCACTAGTACTACAAATATTGAATCACAGAATTGTAATTCAACTGTAGATTGTTACCGTAATAATTCAATTATTGATGGAACTCAACAATTTAAATTTCAAAAAGTCACGGAACAAGAAGTAGAGTATTACATTAACTTGGTTACTTCCAACGCTATAGGCATTGATGGTGTATCAATATTAATGTTACATTTATGTTGCCCAACTATAGTACCATACATTACTCATATTTATAACTTTTGTCTTAAAAATGGATTATATCCTACTATTTGGAAAGCTGCCTTGGCATTTAATCACAGATCAATTTTTTTTTCTACTGT
This sequence comes from Vesta saturnalis, assembly GCA_036346205.1. NCBI lineage: Eukaryota > Metazoa > Arthropoda > Insecta > Coleoptera > Lampyridae > Vesta > Vesta saturnalis. Next base: position 5,109,756 of record JARFJB010002087.1, on the reverse strand, counting down.
TGAGCAGAATAAACTATACCTGTTAATACTACTGGATTACAGTAAAGCGTTCGATACGCTTATAAATCTCAAATAGTGTACATAAGTAATTGACGATCCGAACCTTTACTAGTAAAGTCTGGAGTTTTCAAAATAGTCTATAACACTGCGAATGTCCGATGTTTGCTGACGATACACAACTTTCGTATACCTTCCATAGTTATAATGCAATCATATACCTAGGCATCACGTTCTCCCGAACCCTCCACTGGTAACCTGACGCTAGCAACGCTCTCAATAAGATACGCAACCGCGCATCACTATTGAAAATGCTGCGTGAAAACGTCAGAGGTTGTCATCCTAAAACCCCACACGTACAAAACTTACATCCGACCTTTACTCGACTACCGCGCTCCATTGTACGCCACCCTAAAAACTAACCAACTCCAATCCCTCGCCTTCTGCGAAAGGACAATACTACGCAGCATACACAAACTACACTACAGACACCCTAACCAATTAACAGTGATACGATGTACTAAAGAAATATTATAAATTCAATTTTTCTACAAACTCCGACTATCAATAAAACACAAAACCAAATTCAAACAACTATCAGCACTCCTACTGCAACGAATAGACAACCTACCAGAGGAGTTTGAAGAGCTCCTCGACAATACTCCTTACATCCAGATAATACCAATCCTCAAAGAATCAACGATGACGACGACGACGGGGGTTATAGAATAGTTCATTAGCAATGACTCTATTTGGGTTAAATCAAGGCAACTCTTGCAAACCCTTCAAAAGTGTCCGTAGCCTAGAGATATCTAAAAAGTGCAAAACAATAGATATGGATCTAATTAATACTAAGTGCGATGAACGCATAATGATGGAAACAGCTCATTTTAAATATGTATTACCTAAACGCTTTTAGGAGTATTTCAAACAAGGTGAAAACCTCTTTGAAGAGTTTAATATGATGCAAAGCACTGAGGATGTGTTTATCACTAGTTTAGGTGCAGCTAGAAAGCCAACCAATATAAATTCTGTGTTTAATGATTATGGGATATTATAAAAATCCAAGACGTGTAGCTTAATATGCATAATACTCTGTCTTAAGCCAGGTGTAGTCATGTGTTACAGATTTCTTCCTATGCCGAACTTGAAATTTAACGTAGGTCAACCATACTAATGCCCGTAGTTATTTCTTAATCTAAGGGACATTTTAATAGAACCAGCATCTTTTACGTCAAACCATTTAGAATTCACGTGGATCTACCGTTCCGGAATTATGAGCGATTTCGCTTATCGGGGTAATAAAGGATCAAAGGGATAACCTTCATTAAAATGTAAGTATGTATGTATTAGACCAGCTCACGCAAATTGCCGTCGATTATTTTTGAACTACGCACATCAACAGAAATGGTACAAATAAGCCGATCGGTATAAATAAAATAGGGCAAATGTTTTAGAGAGCTGTTTTCGAGGTACTGCTTTCGGAGATCATCCGCTTCTTATTTAGCAAATTGTGATCATGTACAAGAGCAATCACTAACAAAATGCAATATCAGTGTGGAGCATAGCGTTACAACAATACAAAAATCTATCGTTAAAGCATCGAAGGAAGGTTATATGTTACTTTTTTCGAAACTCTCATAAAATAACTTACTCTTATTTAGCACTTAGCCTTCGACCTAGTATCAGTGCAGTGTGTTACTTTTGGCATATCTAACATAAAATAGTGTAATATGTATATAAAATACACGTAGGTAGATCGAACCATTTACTTGCATTGCATTAGCCCAGAAAAGTAAATTAATTTTCTTTGTCGTTAACATCTGTTGGAAATTTTCTCTCACATCAGGATATTCCTATTGCATATTTTTCTAATTATAAGAAGAATGTAATAATACAATAGCATCCTTATTACACAGGGGCCCATATTTCTTTTGTTTCCTAATTTTTCATTACCCATTCCTCACTACAATACAATAAATACACCTGCAGGAATTTGTGTTGATAATATTTATCTCTCACGCGCTCTTGCAAGTATCAAGGTTCAGTAAATAGCTCCAAATCAAAAATTAAATTTCATGTATTTTAATTTTTGCAGAAAAGTATAAACAAAGATATTGCAGCGCCAGAGGCTGGTAAGGTACGGCCCTTATAACCCACATTACATTACATAGTCATATTTTATACAAGTATGTTGAATCGAGTAAGGACGTAGGATAAAAGAGTTTTCGATAAAAAACACATTACCACAAGAAAATTCGAGCGCGGGGAATCCTTTTCGAATTAGATGATCATGTGCTTGAATGCTCACATGTGTTTCTATTAATGTAATTGATTTTAATGTGCTCTATAATTCAATTTATTAGTAACTCAGGATAGTACGTTTTTTATTAGATTAACTTACGTCTTGTAATTTTTAACATACACTTTGTAATATCAGTTTTCTCATTAAATTGGCCTTATAAAATTCAATGTGTGTGTCTGCGCGCGTGTGCGTGTGTGTGGGTGTGGGTGTGAGTGTGAGTGTGGGTGAGGTGTGGGCGTGGGTGTGGGCGTTGTGTGTGTGTGGTGTGGGTGTGTGGGTGGGGTGTGGGAGTATGTGGAGTGTGTGGTGTGGGTGTGTGTGTGTGGGTGTGGGTGTGGGTGTGTGTTGTGTGTGTGTGTGTGTGTGTGTGTGTGTTGTGTGTGTTGTGTGTGTTGTGTGTGTGTGTGTGTGTGTGTGTGTGTGTGTGTGTGTGTGTGTGTGTGTGTCGTGTGCGTGTGCGTGTCGTGTGCGTGTCGTGTGCGTGTGTGTGTGCGTGTGCGTGTGCGTGTGGTGTGGTGTCGTGATGCGTGTGCGTGGCGTGCGACGTGCGTGTGTGTGTGTGTTGTGTGTGTGTGTGTGTGTTGTGTGTTGTGTGTGTTGTATGTGTTGTGTGTTGTGCGCGTGTATACTTGGGTGAGCACCCACTGTCCACAATCCTACAATCTGTATTTATTGCCGGTAAGCGACAACAGCATAAACATTATTAATAAATCGTTCGTCGTCGGTACTTCTACAGAATGTAAGCGATACAGTATTTTAATAAATAGCGGCTACTAAAAATTTCTACAGTTTACACAAAAGTTCTGTAATAATTAAGTACATAAATCCATAATTCTACCAACACATTTATTTTGTATGAAAACGTATCGTAGCCCACACTTGCAATTTATCTTTATTAATAAAACATGTACTTTTACCTGGCTCCCTCTTAATCTAATACGAGCTATGAATATGTGGGGTGTCAAAAATCTACCAGCTTGTTATCATACAATCTTTTGTTGAAATGATTTAACAGAAAGTGTTGATTGTGTCACATTCCGCTGACGATTTATTTGAACAATTTAAATTTATAATCAAGTTTCCAGAGGTTCATTTCAACCCGAGAACTTTATTCGACTTAGTATGCTGAGCTGAAATCAGTTTCAGTCATCGCAGACAATTTAATTATGAGTCATAATTAAAAGTAGTGGATCAAATCAATCAATCAAATCAATCAATCAAATTAATCAATCAAATCAATCAATCAAATAAATCAATTAAATCAATCAATCAAATCAATCAATCAAATCAATCAAATCAATCAATCAAATCAATCAATCAAATCAACCAATCAAATCAATCAATCAAATCAATCAATCAAATCAATCAATCAAATCAATCAATCAAATCAATCAATCAAATCAATCAATCAAATCAATCAATCAAATCAATCAATCAAATCAATCAATCAAATCAATCAATCAACAATCAATCAATCAACAATCAATCAATCAATCAATCAATCAAATCAATCAAATCAATCAAATCAATCAACAATCAAATCAATCAAATCAATCAAATCAATCAAATCAATCAAATCAATCAAATCAATCAAATCAATCAAATCAATCAAATCAATCAAATCAATCAACAATCAATCAAATCAATCAAATCAATCAAATCAATCAAATCAATCAATCAATCAAATCAATCAAATCAATCAAATCATTCAATTCAATCAAATCAATCAAATCAATCAAATCAATCAAATCAATCAAATCAATCAAATCAATCAAATCAATCAAATCAATCAAATCAATCAAATCAATCAAATCAATCAAATCAATCAAATCAATCAAATCAATCAAATCAATCAAATCAATCAAATCAATCAAATCAATCAAATCAATCAAATCAATCAAATCAATCAAATCAATCAAATCAATCAAATCAATCAAATCAATCAAATCAATCAAATCAATCAAATCAATCAAATCAATCAAATCAATCAAATCAATCAAATCAATCAAATCAATCAAATCAATCAAATCAATCAAATCAATCAAATCAATCAAATCAATCAAATCAATCAAATCAATCAATCAAATCAATCAAATCAATCAAATCAATCAAATCAATCAAATCAATCAAATCAATCAAATCAATCAAATCAATCAAATCAATCAAATCAATCAAATCAATCAAATCAATCAAATCAATCAAATCAATCAAATCAATCAAATCAATCAAATCAATCAAATCAATCAAATCAATCAAATCAATCAAATCAATCAAATCAATCAAATCAATCAAATCAATCAAATCAATCAAATCAATCAAATCAATCAAATCAATCAAATCAATCAAATCAATCAAATCAATCAAATCAATCAAATCAATCAAATCAATCAAATCAATCAAATCGATCAAATCAATCAAATTCAATCATCAATTCAAATGAATCAATATAATCAATCAATCAAATTAATTAATACAATCAATGAATCAATCAGATCAATCTTAATCAAATCACTCTCAATCAAATCTTTTTCAATCAGATCAACCTCAATGAAACCAAATAAATAAACAGAATTACCCCAATTCTAAATCGCAAAGTAATATAGAAATAAATTTAGATATTGATCTGAAATCGACTTCTATCAAACCACATTGGTTTTTACCGAAAATAAAAATATAAAGGGGTTTTAATAATTTATTATAAGTAATGCTATTTTAATATGAAAATGTAAACTTTCACCATTAACACACATAATAAAGTACTTATCTTTTTGGGGTTTTTAAATGGTGTATTTTAAATTATACAATCTGAACGTTTTGATAACACTTATAGTTATCTTCGTCAGTAGTAATATCTGTCAAATTGTGAAAGATGTAAACAATTTTGTCAAAGTTGAAGAATTAAAAAATTTAATTTTTCAACTTTGACAAAATTTAAAAAATTTAATTTTTCAACTTTCACAAAATTGTTTACAACATCTTTAACAATTTTAACAGATATTACTACTGACGAAGATAACTGTAAGTGTTATCGAAACGTTTAGATTGCAGATACTTCCTCTTTTTCCTCTGATTTCTCGATGTCTGTCAAAAGCAAAGTTTATAAAATGAAATATGATACCAAATGAGAATTTATGTATTACTGTATAGCATTGATCTATTTATGTCTATAATTTTTTAAAGTCAATAACAAGTTATGACCAGTTTGTAATATTTAACCTTGAATGCGGGTTTATATCACTACATAAGCAGATAAAGAGCAGTTTTATACCAGACAGTATATTGAAATCGTGACGAGAATTTGCAAACCTAAAGTAACTTCTGTAGTTACATAAATTATTAATTTTTACATATCAGTTATAATAAATAAAATATTTGCTAAAAGTACCTAACTGCGTAATCGGCAGTGCGTGCTTCATATTTTTGCATTGTTGGATACAGTTTTTAAGCTAATTATGAGTAAGGTTATACCAATACTAGTGATGTTGTTAATCTAACAAGACGTATTATTCCATTGTTGAAAAAAATGAATTTATAAAGCACATCCGTATAATTAATACTAATATTAAACTATTGCAAGATATAATGCAAAATAAAATTTATGTAGAACCAAATGAACTTGCTTAAGCTCGAAATCAATCTATTATTGTTAAAGTGTTATCTTGTAAGACAAACAGTTAAAGAACGCTTCAGAGAAACAGGTAATGGAACTTGTCAATGTCAAAAAAGAGTACACGCAAATTAGGCTGGTACTCTCTAGATTCATGTTTTAATGGTAAGTTACTTACGGGAATTATAGTCAATGTACCAAAAATCAAGGACCTTCTTATTTTTTACAAAATGCATAAAATAATTTTGCACGAAAGGATAAAAATTAATGCCAAACTAATCGATGCTAATGGTGAATGTTGTATTAACCTGCAATTTCATTCAACCTCAAGATCATATTATCGAGTTGAACACTTTTGCTATGAAGAATGATGTCATTGATAATTGCAATAAGTTTACGTGACTGGTATAATGAAAACGTTTATTGCAAAATACAAACAAAATTACAGTTTTCCGAAAAGGATTCCGATTGGGCATTACATGAAGTTTTACATTTAAAGGTGAATATTAATAGCTTTTCTCGATTTAGAGGTGGACATATAAGGTTTACGTTGGTCTGTTTGTCCGGTCTCCGTGTGTTCTCTGAAATTAAAAATAGAAATTAAATTGTGAAAAACATCAAGTATCAGCTTTAAATTCAAGCACTTAATGATTTAACTTCTAAAAACGTATTGTTTGTAATCACAGTAATGTTTAAGGTTCCACTTGTAGGCTGTGTCGACGGCTAAAGAAGTTGATGGCCTCTGAAACAAAACATCGAGTCTAATCACGCGAATATTTAAAATATGAGAGCTTGTACAACAAACAATACAGTTTTGCATTTATAAAAATTATTTTACTTACATCGTTACGTCCGACGCCGCTAACGCCACGTTTCACTTTAGCGAGTATCTAGAATGATAAAGCAATATTAACAACAAATTTTAAATTGTAAGGAAATTGAAATATTACTTTCCATCGTGATTAATTTGGACTGAATCTTTTGCATTTCGTCAGGTGATCTCTGGAAACGCTCTAGTTCAATTTCGGTTATGGCTTCACCACCAATTACGTGATTAATAATGTGATAGTACATTTTCACAACCATATCTTCAGGCATCATTCCACCCTCAAAAATATTTAAAAGTGTTGAAATTGTTGAGCTTGACATTGTAGCACAGTTTTAAGACGAAGCGTGAAGTGTAAATGAAATTAAGAGAATGATACATTGGTTTTTATAGACTCAATCTAATTACCTGGGCTTTTTAGTACGAACAGGAAACAGGAAAAAACAAGTCACGCAAAGAACATCAAAGGACCTTTCACCATTTACATAATTACCTAATTAAGCGATATTCTAAAATGTCTTAGAGACTTTTTTGTAGATACCACGATATTATGAATTGTTCAAACTGTAAGTTAAATCAAATCATAATTTTAGAATTGAATTTTAAATCTTATTTCTATATGTAAGAGAAGCTGATCCAAATTCAAATCAACATCTTAGATTTTCATCAAGTGTTTGTATCTAGAGGGTATTGAAACAAGATGTAGACACTGACAACTAAAGCAAACAGCAAAGGATTTTGCTATTCGTATAATTCTCAAAACAGAGGTTTGTCACCTGGTGTGAACATTTTAAGTGAAAGTACTTCAGAAAATTTTTTTCTTCTCGTTTTTCGAAATTTTGGTTTTAAAAGTCATTAGGTTTAAAATGTGTTGTTTCCACGTGTTAATGTATTGAGGATTGAAATTGTTTAAAAGTTTTTTTCTATGTACTTAAAATTAAGAGTATAAATTCTGGAAGCTTTCGTTTAGTCACTTATTTTACGTGTTTGACGATAGCTGCAGTTTTATTGCAAATTAACATTTAACATTCTAATTTTGTGAAGGTATTTTTCTTTCGGTTTCATTGCCTTAATTAATTGAAGTTTCTTTAATTGTATTCCTAGTCATTTTACATATTAATAAATATAGCTTGTTGAATTAAAATCAAACGTATATCAGGAACCGTTAGTGACTTCATTTCTTTCTTCAATCTGTCGATTAAATGAAACGTAATTTGAGAAATACAAGATGTGGGCATACAATTGTTTTTTGATAACATAAGCTTCAGGCGAGTTGAGTTAAATTGTTGCACAATTTTTTTTAAAGTTTACCGAATCGTTTCATTTAATATTGCCGTTAAGAAGATTGTGAAATGTGGTTGCTCCGCTATGTTCCGTTTTAATTAAGCCGTGGGCTTATCAGTTCCTGGAAGTAGCATATTTTTGTCGGGTGATACGTATAGCTTACATTTTTTAGTTTGAATAACCGTGGGTGAACTCGAGAAGATGGTGTAAGGGGTAAGGGGAGATATGTGTTCCTGTAGCTAGTTCTGGTTAAGATGTAGTTGTAATAAGGTGGGTTTGTGCGGCAACGCCCTGTATGCACAATATGCTGGTGGAGGTTTTTTACACGTTATCGATGGTGATAGAACTACCGTAGGAAAGAGGTTTCCTGAACCCTTGCGTGAATTGGAGATATTTTAAAGTTTTAGGCATCCCGGTACATATATCGTTTAACGTCCCAGTGGTGACTATCTCGTCCATAGAAGTTAGATTAGGTGTTGAACGCAGTGGTGTTCTTTAATTCTTTTAGTTTTTTATCGCATTTTGTTTGCGGAGTATTAGTAAACAGGTTCGTGTATTGATGACGTTCGCATGTACACAGCAATCGTCTGCACAAATGAAAGGGCTTGCTGTAAATATAATACTTAATTAGTTATTTGTAAGTACAACGTTCGCATTAATAAGTTCATGAACGTGGTTAAGTATTACAGTAAGATTGATGTACATACATTGATGGAAGCAGATGTTATTGATTTAAAGATTTGCCGTTGACGAAATTCGTATAAATATTATCTAAGAAAATTAATAAGCTAGTAGTTCTTTTATCGATAAAATGTTGGCTAATTCCATTGCAGTAACATTGTGAAAAGAAAAGGAAATTGGATTGTGCGTTGTTAGGTAACTATCTTTTTCCGAATTGTTAATGAAGCGTTTATTTGTATTAGTCAGGCGGATGAATATGCCTCTTGTTTGAGATTATTTAAGTAACGTCTAGGTATCAATTCAATGTATAACGCATATTCATTGGTATAATAATTATCTCCGACTGTGCGTACGCAATATTTGTAAAATTTAAATGTTATAAGTTTTCTTAATTCTTTGTTGTTAATTAAAAATTTATGATATATGAAATAGATTAATTGGGGTTATTAGAATCCTGTAAGAATTATTCCAAATCAAAATATAGACATTTTATTCTAAGAATTACATTCGATGTAATTAAATACTTTGCTGATTGTATATTTTTTCATGCTTATTGTTATTTTCAATATATGAATAGTATGTACAAATTGAGTATCATCTTTTCAAGTGTACATATATTGTAAATCCTAATCTTTTCTCACAGCGGTAATATTTTTACGTTCATCCAAAATTTTAAAGTAATTTATTTGTTTGTGGTAACCGTTTAATTTACACAACGTTACAACGGCAACTTGTAATTGTTTGTTTTTCTTCTGTTATGTAATATAAGTTAATGTAATGATTATGAGAATGTCTAAATTAGCATATGTGTAAAGTAAATGGGCCGTTGACCGATCAGCTGTTGGTTTTTGCATATTGTGATAGTTTCCTGAGTAGTCGCAATTTTTTTTAAAGTGAATTTTAAAGGAATCAACATACCGATTGTAGACATCATTGATTTTGCCAAACAGGTAAGGGAATTTATTTATTGCGGAGTAGCTGTGTATTTTTCGAATTTAGGGATTACGATCCCGATATCGACGTTCAGTAAATTTTGGGATTTTATAAATTTTCGATAGCGTTTGGTTTTGTTGTGACGTATTTTTTCGTTTGAAATTGAATAATTATTTACCGTTTTGATCAGTTATTTTTGGGTATTTGAGCCAATGACGTTTTCCCGCTATAAATGTTTCTAACAGGTAGCGTCTTTTTAACATTTTCACCAGATTTTGATGTTTTTGGAGTTGTAACGAGTGTCTTTTTACAACATTAAGTAAGAACGCCGCTCACACCGCTGAGTTATGACGTGCGCGCGTGTTGCCTTTACGGACTTGGTGCTCTAATGAGTATTTGGCCTGTTACAGGTTATATAAAAGTTGAAGTGTATTGTCAAAATTGGAAATGAAAGTCAACTTGTTTACATTTTATGTCATTATCTAACTACTAGATTTTTCCAAACACATTAGAGGTTTTTAGACATTAAATAGGGAAAACTGGAAAATCTCCACGCTGCACAAACGGAAAACGTGAACATCATAACTGTATTTTCAAGGTCTGTTTACCTTTTATGTAATCACCTAATTAGTGGGCTTTTCTAAGAAAATACCTTAGAGAATTTTGAGCACTGAATAGTGAAAGGGTGTTGTTGTGGTTACATAGTTGTGGAAATCCCGAAAATAATGACTTTATATTAATAATTGGGCGAAAACCGTTACGTACTTTATCTTGAATTTATTTCCATATTACTTTGCGGTTTAAAATTGGGTTGTAAGTAAAAATCTGTTTATGTATTTGATTGAGATTGATTTGGTTGAATTGATTGGTTCGATTAATTGAAGGTATTTAAATTCTGTATCTGTATATTATTCGTTTTGCACAAAGCTAGCCTTTATGCTTATCTCTTTTTGTTATGTTATAATTTAGGGTTGAAACTTGTAAGTTTTACTGCCTTTTAAACTTTTTTTTTCTAATTTAAGTGCACGTTATTATTATTACTATTTTCATTTTTTATTGCAATAAATAAACAATATTATTATTATTATTATTATTTAATTGATTGATTTGATCCACTACATGTCTCATAATTAAACTGTCTGCGATGATGCCAGACAAAACAAAAATGGCCTTGGGTATATTGTTGTCGCGTGTCCTCGTTCAGGTCAGCGTTACGTTTCTTTACTTTAACTGTGGCCATCGTCCTAACTGTGCCTTCTTCCTTTTCTTGGTTTGAGGGATATACAAGAGCAGACCAAGTGGTGTCTTTTTTAAATTTTATTGTTTCTTCGATGTCGAGCTTTCATTGGATTTGCACATTTTCAACATTTTGAAAACCATCTAGACTATTGTGTGTGCGTGTGCAAGTACGTGTGTGAGTCTGAATGTGGGTGTGTGAGTGGGTGTGAGTTTAAGTATAAGTGAGCGTGTGTGGGCGTGCATGTGTGCCTGTGGCCACATAGTTCCACTTTTAATAGTTTTGATACCAAATTAAATTAGCCTTAAAAATTAATTTAAACATTTCGGATAAGCAGTCATTTTAAAACAGAATAAGGAATTAAGTATTAATATATCCTTGACACTTATAATCGACAAATGCAGATGAAATGTCTGTATTTGGAAATTTGGCATGTTCTGCTGAGTAAAATCAAAGATTACATATATATATATATATATATATATATATATATATATATATATATATATATATATATATATATATATATATATATATATATATGTTAAACGGTAAGTTTGAGGACACTTTTTGTTATAAAGTGAGAAGTTCGGGGACAATGTGGAAGTTCGAGGTCGGCGCTCAAACTTCCAGTACTCAAACTTCCCACTTTGTGACAGAAGAGTGTCCCCAATGTTCCACTAGTACATAAATTGCAGAATACCTGTATATAATATGGTAACTTTGAGGTCATTTTTTAATACGAAACGTGAATATTGGGGTCATTGTGGAAGTTTCGGGACACAATATAAATTAACATTGTATCTAGATATCAATTTTCTTAATAAACCATTAAGACAGTACGGTAGAAATAAATGAAAAAAATACAAAAGAAAAGGTAGCCATATTGTTATAAAAGTACTTTAATAGAAATATGTTTGAAATAAAAAAAAAAAATCAAAAATAGATTACATACTATGATTTTCCTTTAAATGGTCAGTACAAAAGTTTTTTTAATCAATTCGATAACTTATCTAAAAAAGAAATAAATATTGTAGTTCATATAGAAAGTGATATTAATTTTAATATTTTGTACATATTTTGAGATAGAATGGGTTTTAGTTTCCAACAATAGACATTTTATACAAACTCACATTAATGGATTTTCCCTTTAAAAGTGTGGAAATTATAGTATTATAGTTTAGTTAAAGACTTCATAAAGTGATTTTTTCTTTTGTTAAGCGGTTCATTCTATTACTGGTATTTTGGCAAACACTATCATCACATCAAAATTAATGAAGAAAGTGGGTTTGTTTAATGCTGTTTGCTTTCCATCTTAACACTCTTCACATCACAACCTGTAGTCGTAGATGCTTATGTGTTTGTATATTTCCTTGCAAGGTACCTCATACTTTAGAAGCATTTTTAAGTATATTTGAAATGTTTATGGAACATTTATAAAAGACAACCTGTTCTTTTGTCGCAATATTTCATGCAATGTTTTAGCAGCATACTATTGTAATATTTTGGGTACTTAAACATTTGTCTCATATCATTCTAACCTTTGTAGTGGAATATTCATAAACGTGGAAAAAGTTTTAGTAATATTAGTTATTACAATTACATATATGTTTCAATTATCTTAATTTTTTTATTAATTAAATGTGCTTCATCTGACATAAAAATGTGGTGAATAAAGTTTTCATCATGTACACGTCGCAATATTTCTTCGCTGAAAATCCTGCGAGCAAGCGTATCACCATTTTTCAACTCTTGGACGACTTGAATTTTGTAAAGGTGGAAAGATAAGTCTTTGTGTAAAATTCACAGTAACGATGTTACCCCTTTAAGCCTCAAGTTTAATGTGGTTCCAGTTTCTTCAAACTTTCTTACCCACTGTATGCATGAGCACACTTCATGTCGTGGAAAATTGCAATTATTACGAAACACGCTGGACGCCTAACCACTTCTCCATGTTACTGTTTAAATATCAGTTCAACCTGCCCTGCTCCGTCGAATAACCGAAAATTTTCAATCTAAGTTAGAAGAGTGTTTACAAAAACATGGTTCCCATTTAAGTAGAATTATTTATAAGACATAAAATGGCATACTTTCCTCTACTAAAACCTGTAAAAACAGCTTTGAAAATACATATTTTCTTAAAAAATTGCGTACTTCAAAATTTCCCACTTCACTGACGGATCCTATATAGCCACTTAAATTTTTTAAGGCACCGACACGTTTAGACAATTCATAGTGAAACATTTTTTTTACCTTTAAAGTGTACTCGTAAGTCTTTAGTAAGTTGTGAAACTGAATAATCGAGAGAGTGAATGGAGATAGTGAATTGAGTGACCCAATTGCAACTTTGTTGATTTCTGATGATAGTACCACATCTGTAAATTTTAATTCTTCTAATATTAGTTCAAATACCATAGTCACATTAACCACTGATTAAAGTATTACAAGATTTTGGCGATCTATAAAGTTATTAAATCAAGGGTTGTTATTTTGTAACTGGAAAATGGCTTTTTCTTATTATGTATCGGATGGCGCAGTATTATGGAAAGTAATAAATTCCCTTTTAAAGCAGATCTTACAGAGGTTACAAGATATTGGGTTAGTTTCAAGAGTAATTGATTGTCACAGAAAAGCGCTGGAATTCCTGTGGGCTACAAAAGATAATGTTAAAATATTATTTAATGGAATGGGGATATATACATGTTTTGATAGGCCTCATCTGATTATAAGCTTGAGTAACATTTTATCACTATAACATTAAATACATTTGTCGACGGCGATGAGTATCATGGAACGATTTTGTGGACAGGTGTATAGTTGATAAAAACAACAAAGAAACAAAGGCGATACTGAAAATGACTGATATGCACGTAAATCAAAAAATGCGTGTGAAATACGTAATTCAGCAGCTAATGCAATTTTAATTTAATTTAATACTTTTGGTTGCTTAAATGGTCGAGTTGGTAACGGTGCTATCCGTGCAATTGTGCATTATCAATTTATAACGCATTTACATACACAACTTTCACTGAAGATTTAGAATACTATATCCCGGATCACCCAATAGAAAATATGTTTTTAATAATTAGAAATGACGTATGTAATAAAACTTTTCGGAAAAAATTAAAGAACGATTTAAAGAAAATGGTCAAATGCATTCAAATGATATTTTTAACAACGTTTTTCTTAATAGGTGCTTAACAACAAACACAAATTAAATGATACTCAAAGGTCCATGGTCTTCAATGGTACGCAATTTTCGATTAACCTGACGCATCATGTTCTGGACGGTGATGTTTACTTCGTGATTTTTTTGTAAAATTTGACGACGTAACTGTTATTCGATTTGGGCTTCCCAACCATTATCGTAAACCTTTCTACTTAATATTGCCGAACAATCTTCAATCAGACGAGCCTGAGGTACATTTGGGGGGGTGGGTTGTCATTTTTGGGCACAAATGGGATGTTGTGAGTCTAACCAATTTCGCCTTGTTCTAGAATTCTAGAATAGTGATAAGATGTTAGATCGGGCCAGAATATAATATCATCGTTAAGGTGATGTATGTTAATAAAATCAACCTCTAACACGACCAACGTAAGGTCTTGAAATTGCTCTAGCTGATATGGTACGCTAGACTAACACCCTGTCTTCTATTTTGTTTTTTGATTTATATTTCACGTTATTTGGGCAATTCTGTACATCAGCTGTATAAGGTGAAGTATCTTTCTTCATCCATAATCACAACTTTGTTAGCTGTGAAGTGGCGTTTTGTTAATGCACGCAACATATTGGGATTTTGTGTAACTGTCCATCAGTGTATTTTGGACATTTCTTCCGTTTCCCATACGTAAGTCCCCTTCTGCTCAGTTCTCGACTAATGGTCATGTGACTTGCTCGAAACCTACGACCTAATTCCCGAGTGGATTTTCCCAATTTATCCTTTGCAGCTTCCATCAACCTATTTGGGTCGGCATTAGTCAAAGCTTTCGGTCGCCCGATTTTGTTATACCTTGTTCACATTCAGCTAAATATATTCACAATTTTGGCAACTGTCCAACTAGGTTGTACACAGATTTTCGGATGTCGAGGTTGTACACCATAACTTTTTAATATTTGACAAATATGGCATGACACATTGAAGTTTAATTTATTTTCTGACACTTGAATCCAAAGGTGACTAAATTCGAAGTTATTTAGGATTGATATTGAGATTATAAACTTTTTCCGAAAATTTGTTATATACGTTAGAAATGGAGACAACATTCAATCAAATGTGAAGTAGTTTCGCATCGCATTACAGCATAATATGCACATTCACCTTCAAGAACCAGTGACAGGATCAAATTGTGAAATAGATTCAGATGACTTCGTGAACTTAAATTACGATCCACCCAATTCCATCACTTTGCCATTGATGTCTAATACTAATGCACAAATTGCTGTAAGTGTTAATTATGAAGATAAAATTAATGAACATCTTGCAATTAAGGTAGAATAAAGCGTCACATTAGAAAATTACAGCAATGTTTATATTGGTGGCTATTTATTTTTTGAAGTCTTGAAAAAGTTTGATTGTAATCAGTGCAAAAGCGAATTTTGAAATAATTGTGATTGTCGTAATGATAAATCGCAATTGCTATTGTTGCATAAAAATACCGCTGCAAATTGTATCAACACTTCCACATCAAAAGTGTAAATTATGGTGTCAACATGACATTTACTCATTTGTCTTATATTATGTGATCAATAATGAATTTTTGAGAACTTTCTGTCCCAGTACATGTTTTTGTACTGGGTGTCCCATTCTCGTATGTTTTACGGGGTATCTCGCTTGCCGTTTTCGCGACACCCTGCTACTTTTTAGTGAAACCAAAGATGCAGTAATCAAATTTGCCATAGTCATCTTAGTTTTGGTGTGCTACAGGGTGATTTTGAAAAAAATTGCATTGTCATCCCCTATAATTCTGTTATTGTTAGACATATTAAAAAAGTAAAAACTGATGTTTGTAAATTTTTTTGCGTAGAATCCAGTGGCGTACTCATATTTTCTTTAGAGGTCACAGTTTTTGAAAGATTGACATAACCTACTTTTTTTTAATGGGACACCCTATATATTTTTTAAATCTTTTCCCTTACCAAGAGCTTTTCAAAATATAGCATAGTCTATATTTATTTTATAAATAACGTGACAAAATGACTTTTTCTATAATTTACTTGGATAATAGTGGATAGCCGTGGGTAACCATGGTAAGGCAAAAACAAAATAATTAACGTTCTGACATTACTTACGTATTTCATTTTTGAAGTGTCTGCTTCTCTCAAATTATTCCTTTCCCAAATTTAGTGCTGATATGTATTGTTATTCGTTGTTTTTGTTTATTGTTATCGTTCTTGTTCTTGTTGTTGTTGTTGTTTAATTATTTTTTAATATGGCTCAAAACCAAAAATTTGAAAACTTTGAGAAATATGATATGAATACCTGCTTCGTATTATCTACTGAAAACGCAGGCCAGGTCTTAGAACTCTATCTGAACAGGTCAGTTGGTCTTTACCTTAGCATTTGTATTTTTTTATATACGTATTTTGTCATATAGATATCCCGAAAGAAGACAACCCAACAGAAGAATATTTCATAAATTAAAATTTAATCTTTACCAACATGGATGTTTTGACAAATCTCGACTCCGAGTTTACAACAAAGAGAACGAGGAATCAGAGGTCAACGTTTTAGCAGTTGTTCAAGCCACATCTGAAACCTCGTGCAAGAAAATAGATGAAGAAACCGGTGTCTCTAAAACAACAGTGCAAAGGATTTTAAAAAAACATAAATTCAAACCCTACAAGTATAAAATTGTACATCATCCGCACCCTGGTGATGCTGAACGTAAATTGGAGTTCTGCAATTGGTTTATAAATATGAAAACTCAGGACAATAATTTTGAAAAAAAAACATAATTTGGTCATACGAGGCACATTTCACAAGTTCGGGAATTCTTAATAGACACAACTCGCGTCTTGGAGTCTCCACGTGATTTTTCCTAGAGAGCGTCAAGGCAGGTTAGGATTTAATGTCTCCTGCTTTATTTTTAACCGAAAAATAGTTTACAAGATTTATGAAGAAAACCTAAACTCTAATGGGTACTCACAAATTCTATAAGAAAAAGCTATGAACATTTTAGAACGATATATTCTTCCAGCAGGATGGGGCTCCAGCCCACAATGCTAGAATAACACAAAACTGGCTAAATGAACGTTTTCCCATGAGATGGATTGGAACAAATGGACCTATTCAATGGCCACCACGATCACCGGATCTCTCAGTTTTGGATTTTTTTTGTGGGGGTATCTAGAGAATAAAATTTATTCAAGGCAATATAGCAACATGCAGCAATTAAAAATTGCAACGGAAACAATCATTTATTTTGGAAAATGCTATTAAAAGAATTTATAAGCTTTGTGAAACTTGTAGGAGACATAATGGTCTGTAATTTGAACAATATTTGTAATTAATTAATTATTTTGTTTTTTGCGTTACCATGGTTACCCACAGCTATCCAGTATTATGAATCTAAATTATAGAAAAAAATAATTTTGTCACGTTATTTATAAAAATAAGTATAGACTATGCTATATTTTTGGTCTTGGCAAGGGGAAAAAGATTTTAAAAAAATTAATAGGGTGTCCCATTAAAAAAAAAGTAGGTTATGACAATATCTCTAAAACTGTGACCTCTAAAGAAAATCTCAGTACGCCACTGGATTCTACGCAAAAAAATCTACAAATATCATTTTTTAATTTTTTAATATCTCTGACAATAACAGAGTTACAGGGGATGATTGAAAATGCAATTTTTTCAAAATCAACCTGTAGCACAAAAACTAAGATGGCTATGGCAAATCGGATTAGTGCAGTAATTAAAAAGTAGCACGGTGTCTCGCAAACCGCAAGGTTCTAACCTAAAAAATAAGCGAGATACCCCGTAAAACATACGAAAATGGCATACTCATACCACCAACGGTTATAATTTTAAATATTCGTTTTTTGTAAATAACTCGAAAACTATTAACTTTACAAAAAAATTATAAAAATGCTTTTCGACCAGGAATTTTATTTCCTATCTAATACCAAAATTTAAAACTATTGGTGTTGGAGGGTTCCAAAATCGAGTTTTTTGGAAATATTTCGAAAATGGCAAAATTTTCTAAAAAATTGTACAAACACCTTTTGTGAGAAATTTTATGTCCTATCTAACGGTATTTTCACTTTTTGAACATACAAATAGAATACAAATAGAATAAATAATAATATAATACTATTATTCCAACCAAATGTATAAAATTAAGATTTGTTTTGTTAGTAATTAAAATTGGATCTAGTTCTATTTTGTGAACGTTTGTTTTTTATAAAAATAAACCAACCGCATTGCGTTAAATTGATTTATTTGGAGTTTGCATATAATTGAAATTTCTTTCTAATAGTACTTAAAGTTGTGATTATGTACATTATTTATAATCATATGTACCTCAGAATATTGGAACGAATTGAATGTTTTGTTGTACTTAAGCCTGAATTTCATATATGATTAAGGTAAATACAACCAAAGAACGATATCAATTAGGATTTAATATCTGGATCTAGATATTTTTAAACAAAGATCTTGAATCTAAATCATATGAAACTATTTCCAATTTTTATTTAAATTGAATTATTTCATAGAGTAAATAAATGCTAATTTATTATTTTATCTTTAACACAGCTTTGTCGGTATCTACTACAGAACTTACCAAAATACGTAATCATAAACCTGTGTCTGAAAAATCAGTTACCCAGAACTGTAATAAAGCAGGTAGTATTTAAAACTACCACAAATTTTATTACGTACACTGGGTAAAGATTAAGATGTGTATTCTGTCAGTATTTGCTGAAATCGTGTTTCTTACAAATACCTCCGGCTTTCGGCTTTTTTTTAATCTTTTGCGATGTCTCAGCTTGGCTGTAAATTTTCTTATTTTAACTAACTGTTTGATTTAACCACTGCGTGAACAGGTGTAATACTATAATGTACCTAATTATGGAAAACACATGGAAACTGGTTTATAAAATTAGCAATTTTATTAAAATTGTTATAAAACTATTAAGAAAGTGGCATTAAATAGTAAATAAATGTGCATTTAAAATAAAAACAGATATACTTGATCCTGGCGGTAAGACACTACACCAAAGAGCACCGAACTATACAGAGGGGAAGCTAGGGCGGTACCTTTGATATTTTGAGGTACAAATTACATTGCCTTGCGCCATTTTTTAAGTCTGTATCAAAGCATAATTAATAAATATTGTCACTATTAGCATGACTATTATTATGACTTAAAATTATAGTATGTTAATTAAGGTACCTGTTGGCAAAGAATAACAAAAATCTCAAAATAATTATTAGTTCCACTTTTCCTTCTTGTGTAATTCTGTATAATTTTTCATTGGGAATCATACGAAGCCAGAATATCTTACATATATTTCTCAGGCATTATTTATTAACAAATGCTTGTATCTTCCCTCATGACTTGTAACGTTAGCAGATAATTACCAAGGACATGTTATAAACGTTGCAGCTACTGTTAATGTCCTTCATAAACGTTACATTGTAACGTCCTAACAGTTACGTCTATTTAACATGGAAAATAATTAACGGTATAATGTAACCTCATACAGTTAAATTGATGTTTTCAAAAAGTCATCAAACCAATGTTTTGATGCTGATGTAAAAACGTGTTATGAAAAACGTTCACCAAACAGTGGCGAAACTACAAAATTTTTCTTGGGCCACGGGCTCTTTTTGGGGAGGGGTGCGTATAAAAATTTTGTTGGGGCGTACACACCACTTTTTTATAGATGCATGCGCATGAAAACTACGTCAATCTTGTTTTCACTCTCAATTTTAAACAGTTTTGGTTTTCATCATCATGATTTGTCATATACCTACTTTAAGTAAAAGACTTTCTTGTTTTCACATTTTATTTAGGAAATATATCATATAAGTATGAATTAAAAAAACTTCAAACTAATTTTAGTTTTGTGTCTGTTTTTATAAAAACAGAGACAACTTGTTCAGCCGACAATTTCTGCTTAACTAAAGCATTTTCGATACAGAGAAGTGATAAATTTAAAAATCTATCTTGTACCATTGTGGTTCTCAGCCATGTTTTTATCCGCCTCATAGCGGAGAAACTTCTTTCGCAACCAGCTGAACTGATTGGAGGGCCTACAGCAATTTGTAGTAATTTGTAAAGATTTGGAGTCAGATCCCCCTTCACTTGAATTTTTAGATTTTCCAACGTGATTTCAAGATTTTTATTTTTGAATAAATTTCGTATCACTAAAACTTCAGCTTGAAGTGTTGAGATTTCGATATTGAAGGCCCTCTGATAATTGGCGACGAACCCAAATGCTTGATCCAAATCTAGCTTCATAAAGGAATCAATCGATTTTGCAAGGGGAAGATTTTAAAATCGTTTTTTCATATTGCCAATCACGTTGTCCATGACTTGGTAGTAAATGTTGACTTTCCAGTATTCGGGAGCTGTAGTTCCTGCAGGTATGTCGATCAGAGATGATTTACCCAGGGTTGAGTCAGATAGATATTCATTAAGCCTTTCTGTTTGCTTCCTTTTTTTTTTGAAATCCTTAAAGGCTCCAAACAAATGTCTTGTTCTCCTGAGAATTTTTCTATTTCACTCCACAGGTCCTCAAATTTGTTCCTCTTCTCTTCAAAGCTACTTATAGTGCTATCTATGATATCACTAGCCTGACCTAGTGTGGCATCTTTTCTCTGAAAATATTTACTCAGTACATTTGAACAAACAAACGATAAATTGTGGCTTTATCATTGATGCCTGTATTCCAAGTGCTTCTACAGAATTTTTGTCTCGCCCTTGTTCAATTTCCTCATCCAGAGCATTTCGAATTGGTTGGAAATTTTTCAAAAGGATTTGCAATTTTATATCGACAACTCCACCTGGTACTGCTAAGACTTCCCATTTCGCCCCCCGACTTTATACCTAGAGCATCACGGGCGTTTATGAGATGAGAGTGATGACCGGGTTGGGAAAAGTGGACGTATATTGCCTCCAGAGTGTTGAAAAATGCAGCTGCAGTAGACACCTTAGCACAACTGTCGACAATTACCAAGTTCATCCTGTGTGCCAAGCAATGAAAGTAAATGGCTTGTAGATGATCCTCTCTTATTTTGGCTTGCAGTCCTTGGTGTTTCCCAGACATAACACTGGCTCCATCGTTCCTTAACTTCCAAGCTTACGGTATATCTGATTGCCACGGACAATTGTTCTTGTTTGTAGCACCTAGCTTCATCAACCATTATCGAAAAAAAACACATTGCCGCACTTCTTCTACAATCTGTTCAATAATAAGTTGAGATGCGATGCTTATTATTTCATTTTGTATTTTGGAACTGCAATAACTGATATGTCTGTCTAGATGCATCGAAAAATTCGTGTCATGTTTTGCCATAAGTTCACCCAACTCCAGAAAATTTCCTCGGTTAGTAGATGTTGCGTCTTCTCGGTGTCCTCGGAGTGGCAGCCCTTGACGTGTCAAGTATAAAATCATGGCGATTAATTTTATCATATAATCTCGGTTCTGTATTATCATTTCTTCATGTTGTTTGGTTAGCTTCTTATGAATGCTTGTAGCCTACAAACCTTTGCATACAGTCACTGTGAGCCAAACAGGTGTCATGTTTTTTCAGCGACTCACTTAGTTTCCTCCAATTACTGAACCCATTAATCGAAAACTTTTCATTTTGATCTCGAATATTTGCAGAATGCCGAAAATGTCTTCAGACAAAGCAGAACGCTTTATCTAACTTCACACTATATTCAAGCCACTGATAAGTATCAAAGAATTGAGACGAAAACGATCTCCGTCTACCTCCAAATGAACTTTTTGGAAAAACAACCCTTGGGCCCCTTGGCTGCGAAGGACCACTATCAGGAGTTCCCAGATCTTGATCTTCTGGATCATTTCGTCCACTTTGATTTGTTTCTGCAGATGTAAAAACATCGGATGTTTTGCTACCTTGCCCTTCTTCAGCGGCTTTATTTACATCTTCTCGTATGCCTCCACCAACATTTTCTATATTTGAAGTTGAAGATTGTGTTAAATCACAAGTTATCTCAATATTTGTTGTTGAGTCACATACTGGAGTAGACGTTTGCCTTGTCTCAGTCTCATCTTTGTCGGGTTGATTTGTGGCAGATTTGAAAAACGATCGTATGTCTTTGAATTTATTCATGTTCAAACCGCCCACAATCTGCAATCTGCAACGCAAATAAAAACAAATTTATAAACACCGAAGCTAACTGCTCGGACACTGATGGGGAAACAAGTAAAAGGCGTGAAAGAAACTACAAATCAAAATCCCTTTGCAGTTTTAACTTTAAACTATTATTCTTATTATTAGCTGAAACTTGTGATGCAATCTTTCCTTTTTTTTTCACCTATCAAAATTTTAACATCTTATAATACTCTAAAACAAACATACAAATAAGTAAAATTACCTTAGTCCTTAGTTGTTTGTGGCAGTTGGCCTTGGCAGTGGCTATTTGTTTGCTTTGATGTTTTATTTCACACAGCACTGTGCTGTCAGCACAGAAGACTCAGAACATGGAACACCGAACACAGGTTATATTGGCACTTGGCTCATAATAATAATAATAGTAATAATATTACATAAAACATTAAACATAACTATAACAAGTACTAACCCCATGAATTCATCGTGCGTTGCAGCGTTGCTTATATAGGTACCGATGACGCAAGCAACTCTTCTCGAATCTTCTAGAAGTTCGATGACTAATAATTTACGTAAGCTGCTGTCTGCGTCTGCCGAGGCATCGTAATTATGATTCATAGATCTAGATTGTTCGGAATAATGAGTCACCATTTCCGGTATGTTACACTATTTTTAAGTTTCAAGTCTCGCTTCCTTTATAAAAAGTTATCTTTTAGAATGTTAATGTAAACTGTATGTAAACTAATCAAATCTACTAATCTTTGCGGCGTCTTTATGCTTGCTGGGTTTATTACATCGTGAAAGAGGAACTATACATGCTATTGTTTATGCATCAACACTCAACGCATATCAGTATCATGAACCAAAACAATTCCAAGAGCAGCACAGTCACAGTCAGCAGTCTACCGCCGCCGCGCCGCTTAGCTAAACAAATATTATTTCACCGATATAACTTATGCTCGAATGATGAATATTCTAATGTCCTTACATAATAAATAATAATTAATAATTGTACTTATCACTATGTCACTATTACTACTCGTTTATCGCAATAGTTTAAGATTTAACGAATTACGTTGTTAGATGTAATTTAAGATAAGAATGAAAAATGGGGAAGTGCTCCGTTTTTCTGGGGTGTCACGGCTTGACTGGGGTGTGCCTGGCACACCTTGCACCCCCCCCCCCCTGGTTTCGCCACTGCCACCAAACAATACTAAAATCACATTCTGGTATACCAGGTGTCTCAGTTGTGTGGTTCCAACGTCATATCTCTGTTGTTCCGAAAAATTAAATAATCAATATTTTAAGTTTTATATACACCTAATGTCCTCAAAAATAAGCATAATAACAAGATTCAGCCACTTCCTGTTTGACTAGAAATACACCTAACTTTGGAATTTAAATGACACCCTGTATATTTAATTCGATATTTGAATTCTCCGCAAAATTTCCTTTTCAGCGGTGTATCATACCTTATATTGCGACTTAATGGTACTGAATAAATCAAATTAAAAAAATTATTAAATTACTTTATTTAACCCAGTTGTAAACTAATGTTATATAATACTGAAACAGTTCTAACGAAACATTAAATTCTTAAACTCTAAGGTAAATGTTCTCAATGTGCTCGTTGTTCCAAGCAACATTCTGCTTTACGTAAAAGTTCACCAGACGTTACAGATCTCAATACTTCGAGAGCAGCTTCAACTTTTTTAAATTTGATTTATTCATTACTATTAAGCCTTTGAAATAATAATCGCAATTTACTCAGCGCGTAAAGAGATTAGAATTTGGGGTGAAGTAAAATGCATTGTGTCAACAACTGCATTTGTTTCAAATATATCTTAATTACCTCATTCTACAAATTATCCACTATAACATATTACCTGATTGATGTTATCTGTACATTTTATTGGTGGACGGTTCAAAATTCCCTTTTACTGCAACTACCATTAGAATATTTGGTATTGTTATAAAACTTCAAAAGGTATCTACCGGTACACAACGGTACAAATGTAATTTAAATAGTTCTATGAACCCAACTTTTATGACAGGAAGGATTACCTTGGGGTTGCAAATTTCTATTCACATCTAAATAAATTTGACAAATACTTAAATCTAAAATAAAAAAATTGGGCAATATTCGTTACAAATATACCTTAGAATATTTTTTAAGTTTTTAATGTTAGCTTAAAGTACAATATATTATATAGTTTTAAATATACCTTCAAATATGATAGATCTTTAATTCCTTTAGAATTTTCAGAAATATTTACAGCTTATTCTATGACAAAACATACAGGGTGTCCCAACGATAGAGTAAAGTAAGTTTATGCTTAACTAGAATTATTTGTGTAAATATTGTATGGACCATGGGGTAGAGGTAAGAAGTGTGCATTTTTTTAAAATATTGGAAGTTATACAGGGTGTGCCAGAAAAGCAGGACGTGAAAAAGTATGATTTTTTTAAATAGAACACCCGTATTTGATTTTAGTTTTAATTCTACGTGTCCATACAAACATATTTTGTCATACAAAAGATTGGCTGAAAGTTTTTAGTTCATGAGATATTCGCGTTTAAAGATTATTATGGTCATTTTCGTGGGGTTGATGAATGGGCAATTGTTCCGTTATTTCACAATAAAAAAAATTGATATTTCGTATGAAAAATGAGTGCTATTATACTAACGTTTAGACCGAGTAGTATTTCTAATTTTCTCAACAGGGTGTTTGTTATAACCATTCAAATTTGAAAATTAAAAAAAATCAGTTTTTTTTTAATTGCACACCCTATATATTTTTATTTCATTTTATTCGGGATTAAAAAATCTATCATTTTTGTCAAATATATCCTATATCTATCTTTGATAGTTTTCGAGGAATTTCGATTTTTCTCACTAGCTACGTTACATACGATACTATAACATTATTGTGGATCGTGGTAGCCATGGAAAACAATTGCGACGAAATAAAAAAAAACCACCTAAGCGAGAATATTAACAGTTTTTATTAATGAGAAACAGTAATTCAATAATTATTCCACATTGCGTCTTAGTAAATGCTCAAATAGACGGCCTTCTTGCTGAATACACATATTGAGCCTTTTTCCCATGTTCTGTCTCACTTCGAATAACATAAGAGGGGTCACTGTGCGACAAGCTTCGCGAATTCTATTTTTCATGTCCTCCCTTGTTGTAGGTTTAATAATATACACCCGATCTTTTATGTATCCCCATAGGAAAAAATCCAGTGGAGTTAAATCGCATGACCTGGGTGGCCATAATATAAAGCCATTACGTCCTATCCATTTCTCCGGGTATTGCTGGTTCAAGAATTCCTTACGTCCCGATAAAATGTGGAGGTACACCATCCTGTTGCAACCACATATTTAGTCGTCCTTCTAAATTGATATCCTCAAGTAACACAGGCAATTCTTCACGTAAGAAATGCAAATAGCTGCGGCCCGTTAATGGATCATCAAAAAATAGAGACCGATAATTTGGTCATTAAGTATACCACACCACACATTTAGTGACCAATAATTTTGGTTTTGAACTTCGTAGCCAAAATGGATTATCAATGGCGTAATAGTGCATATTATGCCGATTTACAGCCCCATTACTTTTAAACGTCGCCTCATCGGAAAACATTATGGAGAACAAAAGTTGTTATTTAATTGCAGCCGTTGATTAATGATATTGCAGAATTCAATTCGTCTTGCAAAATCCTCTTCTCGCAATTCTTGATGAAGCTCAATGTGATAGGGATGGTACTTATACTTCAGCGTTGTTCGATTCACGTTTGATTTGGAGATATCACATATCGTCGCTAATGTTCTAGAACTCACTTGGGGATTTTCTTGAATATTTAATAATATTTCAAGTTCTTTTTCTTCATTAGCTGCCCTTTTATTAACAACTTTACGTTTGAAGTATTTAACACTACCGCTAGAATCAAATCTATCCATCAAATTTTCCAAGCCAACAGTAGTAGGTATTCGACGTTCAGGATATTTCATTTTGTAGATTCGTTGTGCCAATAAAGGGTTTTTTCAGCCTCGCCCAACACGTATATCACATCAATTAATTCATTTGTCGAATAATCCATAATTGATACAAGAATTGATAACAAGTTAAATGCGAAAACGACAAATTTAATATGTGTTTATTTTGACAAGTAGGAAACCTTTGTATCTTAGTAACGCAATTATTATTTTCCATAGCTACCAAGATCCATGCAATGCAATGTTATCGAAAATAAAGTAGCTAGTGTGAAAAATCGAAATTACTCGAAAACTATCAAAGATAGATATAGGATATATTTGACAAAAATGATAGATTTTTAATCCCGAATAAAATGAAATAAAATATATAGGGTGTGCAATTAAAAAACTGATTTTTTAATTTGAGAATTTTCAAATTTGAATGGTTATAACAAACACCCTGTTGAGAAAATTAGAAATACTACTCGGTCTAAACGTTAGTATAATATCACTCATTTTTCACACGAAATATCAATTTTTTTATTGTGAAATAACGGAACAATTGCCCATTCATCAACCCCACGAAAATGACCATAATAATCTTTAAACGCGAATATCTCATGAACTAAAAACTTTCAGCCAATCTTTTGTATGGCAAAATATGTTTGTATGGACACGTAGAATTAAAACTAAAATCAAATACGGGTGTTCTATTTAAAAATCATACTTTTCACGTCCTGATTTTCTGGCACACCCTGTATAACTTCCAATATTTTAAAAAAATGCACACTTCTTACCTCTACCCCATGGTCCATACAATATTTACACAAATAATTCTAGTTAAGCATAAACTTACTTTACTCTATCGTTGGGACACCCTGTACAATTTGTGTACTGTCATTAAGTTTTTATGTAGTGGTTGCTTTTTAATGGAGAATAAATCGATTTTCATTTTTATAAATACAACAGATGGGAAGTACTGTATCAACAAGAATGCAAAAAAATTTTCAAGAATTTTTATTTGTTCAATCGCTTTAGAATGTTGGAAAATGTCTAAAAACAAAATTTGAGCAAAAAAAATCTTGTCCCTGTGTGTACTCCGTAACTTTTGAAGGACAACATATCAACTTGAAATTTGGCATACATATAGATGTCAACAACCCAAAGCGACTGATTAGTATTAGATAGAAAATAAAATTTCTGATCGAAAAGCATTCTTGTAATTTTTTTGTAAAGTTAATCATTTTCGAGTTATTTACAAAAAACCGATTTTTAAAATCTATGGTTTTTTGCTATCTCGAATACCATTTGTTGTACATAAACACAGGGACAGAAAATGCTCAAAATTTCATTAGTTATCACATAATATAAGAAGAAATGTGTAAATGTCATTTTGACACCATAATTTAAATTTTTGATGTGGAAGTATTGATACAATTTGCAGCGGTATTTAACTTCTCTGCCTGACATGCAATCTTTCTTATAAAGTGAATTCTTATTCAGATATTGAAAAAATTTGAACTAACACTTTAATTATGCCTTAGGAATTTTTTTCGTGTCGTAACAAAAAATTGCAGAAACCATAATTAATCGATAGTTTTATATCTTCGAAATAATCAGTTGTTTTAGAAATATTTGATAAAAACCAAAAAGTGTCTGTAATAACCCCTCCCCCTGGATTTCTTCCAAAATTTAATCAGCTCTAAGCCAAATGAAAACAAGTTTAAATACACAATTTTAGGTACGTAGGTATTTTCGTTCTGGAGTTGTCGTGGATACTAATACTCACACGCGCACATGCGCACACGCCACTGGTTATATATTTTTTATATTTTCAAATTATATAAAAATATGTGTAAATACATAACTTCAAAGCCCGTAATCATATCGGTCATATCAATTTTTAAACGCAATAATCCCCCATTCTGATCAGCCAATATTGATATTTTGTAATTTCGACAATTGATTTGTACTTAGCGATCTTAAATACCCGACTTTAATAAACATCGAATTAAATAGTGCACAATTTTGTACCTTAAAAACAGTGCACCACTGGTTATTATAGAGGCATGGAAAAATATTATCGCGGGTCTGACTTATAAGTAAAACAAAAACAGCACAATCAGTTCACGTGCTAAGCGAGATGGAATACACAACAAACTAAAAGCCCTGGTGTCATACATTCGTCTTTTGAGTAGTATCAATGACACACTTAGTTGCTACTGTCAACGAGAACTGAAAATCAGTGTTTTTGCAACATCGGTAAAATTATGTTTCTCTCACTCATATAATGCTTATTGGGTCCCTTTCTAGCTTACTATAAGTTACACCCGCAATAATGTTTTTTCTATTTCGAGTTGATAACTAACTCATTACCGCACTGTTTTCAATTGTTTTCGGTTTGATAATGAGATCTATTATCGTACTGTTTTCAAGTTGGTAGTAAGGTTAGAAAAACCAAATTCACTAACAAAATATTAGTGACAGCTGACATCCCATAACTTTCGCTTTTAAGGTTGTAATGAAAAACGTGAAATGTGATTTTCTTAAATACAAAATACAACACAAGTACATCAAAATATAATTTTATAGACTTACATACTAAATATTTACTAAATGAAAAACTACTTCTGAATGAAACAATTATTATAAATAGTAGCATTGAATACACAGTTATCCGCTGTAAATTAAGTTTCATTCAAATTGAACTTTTTGTATAATTGTATTACCAACTTTTCCCCTGTTACAAACTTACTATCTCAAAATTCCCTAGATATTACATTTTAACATTTTAATATTTTCAATAGAAAAAATAGTATAAAAAACACGTTTAATAAGACGCTTTATCACACTCGTTCATTAGAAAACGTGAACTCGTGCGATAATAACGTCTCTTATTAAACTTGTTTCTTAATATGCTATTCTATACCTGCATATTTTTATTTAGAAATTATGTAAAAAAGTATTAGTTTGCTTTTTTAATTATGTAACTTTTTAAAATTGGAAGCAATGATTTTTTTAAATTTTCCAATCCTCTAGTTGGATTTGTTCATTAATGAACTTGACTTGAATGTTTGTATTAAATGTCATATCGATAGTTTTAATGGTTGAAAAGATATCCCGACACACACACACACACACAAACACACACACACACACTCACACACACACACACACACACACACACACACACACAACACACACAAAACACACACACACACACACACACACACACACACACACGCCTACACGTACAGATGCACAGACGAACAGACGCACAGACAAACAGACACTATGCAACCTATTTTATACGTTTATAACGAAAACAGGCAATATTGTAAAAACAAACAAAAATGACGTTTGAAACTTCATATGAAATAGATAAAAACGTGTTAACAAAAAAAAAGAATTCTAAAGGCGCTCGCTTCTATAAAACATCGATAATACAGTTTAACCATTTTCGTTCATATTTAATTAATTTTTAGACTTCCGTTATATTCAGAAACTTTATAAAGAAAAGTTATGTAAAATTAAATTTTATTTAAAAAATATCTCTACTCACCATTTTAAACAATATACATTACCCATATTAACGAATTGAATATTTTAAATTTCAAAAAATTGTTTCCATCAAATTTAACAATTTTAATAGATAATACTGCTACTGACGAAGATAACTGTAAGTATTTTCATAAATCGGTATTCATTTTCTATAATTCTTTAAATAGAAACAAATATTTGTAATCTGTGTCGAGAAAAATTGTTTCTAATTTTAATACTTTATAACACCATTTTATTTTAACAAAATAAAAAACATAAAGTAAGAGTTTCTGAATTACCTCAATTAATCTACATGTATGAATACAAATTTATGTACGGAGTAATTATGTCCAACATAGCATTGTCCTCAAACTTACCGTCTAATAGTATAAAACTTACGACCTCAAACTTCACAGTCTTTAATAAATTCTTTGCCAATATATACCCGTATATACTTGTGTATACGCGTATATACGGTGACTAAACTTACGTTTGACATATATATATATATATATATATATATATATATATATATATATATACATATATATATATATATATATATATATATATATATATATATATATATATATATATATATATATATATATACGTCCAAGATAAGGAGGGCCACTATGAGGATTTCCTAATGGTAAGAGCTACAAAGTAGGTTAAATGGAGAAAAAGGTGGGCACTTAGGGGACCAATAAAATGCCGTTTAGAAATTCAAAATATTTCTATAGGGTTATGAGATGTTTGCAAAAAAGTGAAAACCGCGATTTTACATTTTATATTTTCTGGGTTTAATTGAAGAGATAGAACGAAACGGAAAACAATTTTGCATTCCCACTTTTAATTTTAGACCTCATGGTAATAAGTAATTTACGGTATGACGTTTCGCCTTTTTGAAACCGCCATTAACTTAGTTTTTTCAAAAACGGCTCTGCTAAGTTAAATATGTGTTTTGAAATATTTGTGAATTACAAATTCCACGATGTAAAATATATGATAGTTGATTTGCGTTTCATACCCTTTTCTGACCATCTTCAATTTTTTTACATTTTCTGCGTTATTCTCAATGCTAAAATAAAAATAGTAACACCGTTTTATGGCAGTACGTTTTATAAACTTTTAAATAATAGAATAGAGAACTCTTTATTTGGTGTTTCAAATTGTTGTAAACATCATCCACTTACTTATTTGATATATGACCCTGATAAATAAACGCTTATTCGGAAAAAAAAATTTATTCCATGTTCCTGATATAAAACACAAAATTACAATACATTGTAAACCTACCAAAAAAAATAACTAACGAACTAAAAAGAAATACACATAATTCTAAATTTAAGTTTCACAAAAGGTGTTCGAATAAGTTACCTTCCGTCTCGAAGCATAAATAACATCTTTTTTCTGTCGATTCTAAAACGTTTCTAAGCATATCTGGGGTAATTGTTTCAATTACTAGCCTTCGAAGATTATCTTCATTTTCAATATTGTGAGCATACACAAAATTTTTTACGTAGCCCCAAAGAAAAAAGTCCATCGGTTTAATGTCTGGGGAACGTGCTGGCCAAGATACTTCTGAATATGGACCAACCCATCTACCAGGGAACCGATCTGACAAATATTCTTGCACAGCTCTTGAATTATGTGCCGGCTCCATCTTGCAGAAACCAGCAATCGTTGATTTCTGCAAGAGGTAAATTACCTAAAACTTCTTCTACATCATGTGGTAATAAATTTAGATACCATTCGGATGTCAGTGAACCTTGGTAAATGAAGGGTCCTAATATTTTGGTACCAAAAATTCCAGCCCATACATTAAAACCAAAACGGTTTTGGTGTCGGCCATTCTCGTTACACGGGGGTTCTTTTGACCAATAATGAGCATTTCCTAGTTTGAAAATACCGTTATTAGTTACCATACTTTCATCAGACCATATGATTTTATAGGGAACTTTATTATTTTCCTGGCATTTCCTGGTATACCATTCACTGAATGATCTGTTTTGCTTCATCTCTTTCTTTAAGTCCTTGGAAAATACGAAATTTATATGGACGCATTTTTTGTTTCTTTGAAATGAAATGGGCTGTAGACTTCGGTGTACCAATCGTTTGTTCAATTTGTCTAGTTGACGTTTCAGGATTTTGAGTAACAGCCAGTACGACATTATTAACTTTTTCTTTATTAGACAGTTTCTTTCGAGATACTACACGCTTTTGGAAAGAGCTATATTCTTTCAGATTCGCCATTAGTTTACTATATGTTCGCCTATTGGGCTTCTCTTCATTTGAAAATCGTACCATTTTTTACTAAACGAATATTTTGCAAACATAAAATTACCACCAGCAAAAATGACAAATAAAATAATGCAATAATGTCATGTCGTATACATTTTCTTAAAGCCACTATTTCCTGATAGTTTGAGAAGTACCCACTAGATAATAGCCTTATACCAAAGTATGGTAAAATGTAATTTAAAAAGTTTTCTATAGTTGACATTAGAATTAGATTTTTAATAGTTCGTTAGTATTGCATCTTTGTTATATGTATTTCTGAAATTGGAATAAAAATTGTTTTCAGAATAAGCATTTAAGTAGGTACTATTTCAGTGTCGCTTTTGAAAAAATGGATATGGTTGCAACAATATGAAACACCAACTAAGAAATTTATTCTAGTATTGAGAATAACGCAGATAATGGGAAAAAAATTGAAGGTCGTCAACAAAGGGTCTAAAACGTAGATTAACTATCATGTATCGTTGAATTTGTAATTCACAAATCTTTCAAAACACATATTTAACTTAGCAGTACCGTATTTGAAAAAGCAAAGTT
This sequence comes from Vesta saturnalis, assembly GCA_036346205.1. Lineage (NCBI taxonomy): Eukaryota > Metazoa > Arthropoda > Insecta > Coleoptera > Lampyridae > Vesta > Vesta saturnalis. The sequence continues at coordinate 5,077,218 of JARFJB010002087.1, read as the reverse complement.
AATGATGGTTTCAAAAAGGCGAAACATCGTACCGTAAATTACTTATTACCATGAGGTGTAAAATTAAAAGTGGCAATGCAAAACTGTTTTCCATTTCATTCTATCTCTTCAATATATATATATATATATATATATATATATATAGATGTGTGTGTGTGTACTGGGTGTTTCAAAAACGTCCCACTAATTTCTAGGGTAAGAAGGTACGGCCCTGTAAAGGTGGCCCCAAAATCCTTTTTTTTTATTATATCTGAAACAGTTTAAGATACCTAAATGAAATTTAGATCACAAACACCTTTGATTAGGTTATAAAAGATAGTGTTGACAAGTTTGTAATATTTTGTACAGGAGGGTCGCTAAAGGGAGGTGCCACTTATTTTGCCCCCCAACTTTTTTTTATGGGGATATTTTTAATTTTTTGGGAAAAAATACTATTTTTTAAACAAGTTGCCACAAAAAAGGTACTCTTGTTGAAAGTCAAAAGGATTACTGGTTTTGTAGTTATTTAAGGTTTTATCATGTTTGACCTAAAATAAGAAAATAAAAAAAAAAGTTGAGTTAATTTGATTTACTCGAATTAAGTAGGCTTAAACTGCACACTCGCGATTTTGCTTGTTTGACAGATTCGTTTGACACATTGTTGTTGATAGTGTTCCGGATTCAAAAACATTTTTGAATTTAGTGAGGCGCATTTGTGGCAAGTGTTTCTAGTGTACATCGCGTATTAAAAGAATAATTATTGCTCCCGTTTCACTACAGGCAAGTACAAGAATTTTTTCCTGAAGATCTTTTTTTGAGAAGAGACTTTTGCGAATTATTACAAGAAATGATGAGACAGAACCCTGATTTTTTACAAAATATTCTTTTCGCTCATGAATTAACTTTTACTAGACAAGGTATGTTTAATAGTAATAACAGTCACTTCTGGGCATAGGAAAATCCAAAGGTTAAACGTGTAACGCATTATCAACATAATTTTAAGTTCAATGCATGGGCTGTTTCAATAGGCAACCGCCTCGTTGCATTCCATATTTTTGATGGAAATTTAAATGATGACGTTTACTATGAATGTTTGGATAATCGTTTATTTCCGCTATTAGAAGGTTTTCCTCTTGATCTACGAAGAAATATGGTTTTCATGCATGATGATGCTCCACCTCATTTCAGTAGACAAGCTAGAAGATAGCTCAACGAACATTTTCCAAATCGCTGGATTGGTCGAGGTGCTGATGCTCCTATCCACTGGCCACCAAGGTCCCCTGACCCAAAATCCCGTGGATGTTGGTGTTGGAGCTTAGTTAAAGAAGTATATTCAAGCGAAATAAATTCCATTGAAGAACTTCAAGCGAGAGTTGAATGTTAATTCAAGAACCACGGCCACTCCAAAGGATTATTTTTCACTAGAAAAACGTTTACGATTATGTATTCGTGAAAATGGTGGGCATTTCGAACATTTCATGTAAAAACCTATACCTACTTATTCAATTTTTTTTCTGTTTGTTTATGTTATTCGCATTATTGCCTGAGGTAGTTCGTTCCGCGTATAAAAATTATTAATTGTTTCATTTTAAAATAATTTATTTATTCGGTCAGCGTTACTTACTAAAACCTCAAATAACTCCAAAACCAGTAATTTTTTGACTTTCAACAAGAGTACCTTTTTATCTCCATAAAAAAAGTTTGGGGGCAAAATAAGTGGCGATGCTCCTATACAAAATATTAAAAATTTGTCAATACTGTCTTTTATGACCTAATCGAAGGTATTTGTGGTCTAAATTTTATTTAGGTATCTTAAACCGTTTCAGAAATAATAGAAAGAAAATATTTTTGGGGTCACTTTGACAGGGCCGTATCTTCTTAAGGCGGCATTGCCGGACACATGTTTATTAACCAAACTAACGTTATTTTTTAATATTCTATTTACCCTAGAAATTAGCGGAACGTGTTTTGAAACACCCTGTATATAAAGAGGGAAACATTTAATAAATAAATAAATTTAGCCAGTGGGGTGTATTAATATTATTATTTTTACAATACAAATATTTGCGTATGTGTATATGTAAGTTTAATTGATTACATGTGTTTTGCACATTTAATATAAGAGGAAATATGAATGAGTTAAAAATATCTGTATCACGACTGATTAGCTTTTGTCCCTATTTGGTAACATACAACGTCACAAGCATAAGAGAGTTATGTGCTGGGGACATCAGATTTTTTATATTCCGCTGAGAGTATTATATAAAACATAATACCTGTAAATATTGATATATTTTTAAATGAATAACACAACTAAATACATTATTATTTTGTATAGGTATGCATAAAATTTAAATTAACAACCATGATTTGAACTGTTCTTATTCCCAATAAACGTTAGGGAATAATGTGTAGTTTACGGAAGATAAGTATTTTAATTATATATTCACTTTTTTGTGAAGATATTATCTTCCTAATTTCGTGTTGATAGGCCAATTAGTGAAATTACTCATAAGGTATTTCCCGCACCATTTCATCCCCTTAGAACTTGAATTTATAAAACACCCTTCTTAGCGGATGAAGGCTTAGTAAGTAACCCAATTACCAAATTTTACAGCGGTAGGATTAGGAGATTGGGCTAGGCCTTGATAGATGAATCACAACAAAGAGTTTTATAAATAAAAAACTGTTTACAAGTTAGCGCACTGGGAACATGCACACACGTAATAAACACATGCCTTTCATTTATCGAAATCTAAATTTCGCCATATAAAATAATAACAATGATAAAACCTAGGGAATTTTAGATTTTTTTTGTTCTAATCAAAGCTATAAAAGCACATTTTGCAATAAATGTATTACAGTCGCATAGTTATAAATAAACCCGCAAAACCTTCTGAAATGTTTAAATTATTGTGGTATTGTTTTATAATCAATATTATACAAAATTGTCAGTGCAAAAATATTAATAATAGAATTATTAAGTTAAACCAATATAATATTAATCAAATAATTGCCGAAAATGAATACGTGTTTATAAAATTTTGTAAGTATTTTGTATGGATACGAAAATATCAATTACATTAAGTAAAGGCTGTATCTTAAATGTGATCTTTGGCATGAAATAACACTATAATCTATAATTAAAAATATTTATCTTTTTTTTTGCAAAAGTGTGTATATAAAAACAAACATTATACGTTTCAATCGCAATTGGACCTACCCACCTTAGTAGAAAGAGAAAAACGTTAATAAATATTTAAAATATTAATGCCTTTCTTTATAAAATATGAGAACACATAGAAAAGCCTGCTATAATAATACGACTTAAAACATTTACTGTTGAATGTTATATTATTATTAACAATGATTAACTAAATCTTAATAGTTGCTAAAATGTTTACTAAATCGTTAATTGATTAGCATATCTAGGTTTTTAGTTGCTTCCATATGAAGGTTTTCACAACTGCGCACTGATATTCTGTGGTTTGTTAATTTTTCTTTATTATGGCATTTTGAATCATTAGTTTTCGTCCGTAGAAAGTGAAGTATTATTTTAAAAACAGTTTAATAATATTTCATTTATTAGAAAATTAGTTAATAATAATTTCTACCAATAACGTAACAATCAATAGTAGCCGTGCGTTTAAAATATTTATTATAGCAGGCTTACTCTTTGCGTTTTAATAATTCATAAATTTTGTTGACATTAATATTTCAAATAGGTATTTGTTAACATTGTTCTGTTTTTACCGAGGCCAAATGATATTGAAAAGTTTAAGCGTTGTGATGTTTGAAAATGTAAACTTTCACCATTATTACGCATATTTAAAAAACAAATTTGTTGAGTTTTCTATGGTATATTTTTCTATTAATGTTTTACACAAATCCAAAAGTTTCTATAACACTTACAGTTGTCGGCCAGTAGTAATAAAATCTTTGAGATGTTGAAACAAATTTATGAAATTTCAAAACGTGAAAACACGAATATAAGCCTGCTATTAATATAACAGTTTGATAAAGGTATATAACCAACTATGGAATACAATTTAGTAAAGAATAACTAGATCATTAATAAATTAAATATTGTTAAACTGACCTGAAGATGACGAATCAGAATACCCTCTAACGGACGAAGGCTAACAGAGCAAAGGGCCATAATCAAAGAGCAAATTTAACAAAATTTAATCAAATTATAATGTAAGTGTAAAGTTGTGAAAAACTTTAATTTGAAATTGATGAAAGCATTGACAAATGGAAACTTAAAATCAATTAAAAATCCAGTTAAGTCTAACAAAAAAATAGCTTTGTTAATAATTGCGTTTTCACTGTAAAATAACACTTACGATTATTAACAAAACTATTTTTTACACGTACATCATAATTTGATTGAATTTGGTTATATTTGCTCTTTGATTGTGACATTTTTCACTGTTAACCTTCGTTCGTTAGTGGGTGTTCTGGTTTGTCATCTTCAATGCAGCTTAACAATACTTAATTTATTAAGGATCTAATTATTCTTTAATAAAATTGTATTTCATAGTTGGCTGTATACGTTTATCAAACTGTTATGTTAATAGCAAGCTTATGTTTGCGTTTTCACTTTTTCAAATTGCATGAAGTTGTTTCATCTTAAACATCTCTTTTATCAATGCTGAGGACGATAAGTGTTACCGAAACGTGTAGATTTGTGTAAAACATTAGTGCCAAATTACACCAGTGAAAACCCAAAAAAGCTAAGCATTTTAGACACTCGTAAAATTTTCTTAATTCCCAAAAAGATAAATATTCCTGTTTATGTGCTTAAGTCGTGAAGGTGTTAATTTCATACCTAGAACAAGAATCCCTCAAGTGTTAACACTTTATACCTAATATTTTGGCCTACGCAAAGAAGATTTGTTATTATTAGTTGCTACTATTTGTAACATTAAAAGTAGAAGGGCTTTCCTATTGTCTTAAATGGTTAAATTGATTTTTCAAAAATAAGATATCGTTGCCTTGTAGAAGTTCATGATACAGATCAACTAAACGCTTTAAGTTACAATGTCACACATTACAATTTAAAGGGGAATTGGTGCTTGTGAATTTTTAGTGCTGTAGTCTTCTTACATTGTTGCCAGATTTCGTATTCTTTAAATACTGATTGTTCAGAGGTGAAGCGTAGATAGGAATTATTTCTGATAGGCAATTTTATTCAGTGAAGCCAAACTATTTCCCTATCACTTTATTTCCATATGTCGTATATACCCTCCATATGTATATGTTTTTTAACAATTAGTGTCGGTAACTGTGTAATCTACTAAGCAGATTTTGAAATTTTAGATGCACCATGGTGTGGTTACAGTAAAGCAATGAAGGCAGACTTCATAAAGGCAGCAGAAGAAGTAAATAAATTAGAATTGCCAATTAAACTTGGAGAGGTAAATTGTGACGTAGAAGAAAAATTATGTCAAGTTTTTCAAATTGAAAGTTATCCTACACTAATATTGTCTCGAAGAAACGCTTTTCTTGAATATGGTAAATATCACTTATTATGTAATGAAATTTGAATTATTTCTAAATAGCAAGTGATGGACGTACATGTGAAAAACTCATCGCATGGCTGAAAAAAGAAGTGCGACCAGCATTGCGACAGTTATATACAAGTGATGAAATAGATAAATTACTTAATAACACAGATTTTACAATTATTGGATTCTTTAAAAACCAATCATCCTCGAAAGCCATAAATTTTGCAAACATTGCAGATAGTTTTGAATATCCTACTTTTGCAATTACCTCCAATGAAGATATGTTGAGCAAATATGATGTTGAACCCTCTTCAATAGTGTTATTCAAGCAGGTACGTCTTCCTGTAAGCTAAAGTATTTTACAAGAGTTTTTTTTTAGGATGATAAAAGCAAATATATTTTTAAAGAAATGTTGACACTAACTGAAATGGAATCTTTTGTAAGTGCTGAAGCAAGTCCTCTTTTTATTTATTCAAATAACACTAACACGGATAGTCTTTTTAATTTAAAAGAAAAAGTTTCTTATTTATAACCACTTCATTTGAAAATGAAAATTTGCAAAATATTATCCAATTGCTAGAACCAATAGCCAAGAAATATAAAAATAGTATACAGTTTTATCTTGATGATGATCACAAGAAAAGTGTAACTTTTGAAACTGCAGTTATAAAAATGGTTACCGTAGAAAAAGATATATATGAAATGGACAAAAACTTAACATCCGATAATTTAACGCAATTTATCGAAATACTACGCAAATCTCAAATTATTTAAATTGACACATTTTTGTACAATTATATGATGATCTGCCATGTATTGAAATTAACTAGAAATAATATTTTTTATTCTCACAGCAATTATTGTATTAATTATTTTCACTTAATTATGTTGTCTGTATTACCTTCACGTGAGTTTAAGGTGAGTATTGAAGGTTAGCTAAGTTGTTTTCAAAGCGTTAAGAAATATTTACATTATAATAGCGGGTTTACACATGCATGGATTTAGTGGCGCCAGTACTAACTCTAGTTTAACTTTCATGCCAGTAAAGGTTTACACGCTCATCTTAGATTTTATCTCGCCAGTCTCATTTGTTGAATGCAAGGTGTCAAGTGATTGTATAAAGAGGTCTCTTTATATAAAAATGTCAAGTGAAATCTCGAGTGAAATACTTCGTAAAAGCTGTCGAATAGTAGCAAATTTGTTGGTTAACGATACCATTAATGATTTACAACGAAAAATTAATAATAAACGTAAAGGTCGTGTTTGGGTAAAATCATGGATTGCCCGGAGGCAAAGTTTAGGTGTTTGTAAAAATCTTGTGAGAGAAGACCCTGCATGTTACAGGAACCATTTACGGATGACAAAGGAAAATTTTGATGACCTTTTACAACTTGTAACACCATATATTGAAAAAAAGAACACCCCAATGAGGGACGCTTTATCTGCTGAACTTAAATTACAAATAACATTGAGATATTTGGCAACTGGCGATTCCTTCGCAGCTCTGCAATACTTGTACCGTGTACCAAAAAGTACAATATCAAAGTTCTTGCCAGAAGTTTGCCATGCGATTTACAGCGGACTTAAAGGCCATATTAAAGTAAGTATTTTTATTGTAATTAGGAGAATAAACATTTACATAGTTTTAAACACAATATTCAATATTCATATTCATCATTCAGTTTAGAACCTACAGCTTCCGACAAAATATCACCAGCATGTGAGGAACTACTTGAATATTCATAGATAATGTTTGATGAACTTGTACTTGGTGTAGATAAAAAAGTTTCAAAACGTCTAGCCGAATTTAGCCGTTGTTTAACTAAGTATGACTGTATATAAGCCATTGATTCTAAAGCTAGTTTCTCTGGAAGCTGGCATGCGATGGACTTTCCGAAGCAATCAAATTCATTTTCTTCTGGTACAGTTGTATTAAGAGTTTTCGCAATTGTTTTCAGTTCCTCTAATGCTTTCTCTGTACCGCTTTTTTCATGTTTCTTGAACCTTTTTGGTGGAATGTTTACTGCCATATTGTTGTGAGTGCTTGTAGAGGTAGACACAACATCACTGACTTCTGTATTTTGTTTCTGATTGTGTGGTGTCTCTGTCACGAACAGAATCCTCTGTATCCTAAAAATATAGTATAACTGTTTACAGTAATCCATTCTTCTAAAAGTGAAGTGATTAAAGGTTTTAAGAAAAGGCGTTTTTAAATCCAAAGTCTTCTCCACGACATTTTTTTTTGTTTTTGAAAAACATTTAGAATCTAAAAACCCTTTTGTTATAGCAGAATTAAAACATATTATCATTTTTAGGTTCCAAGCACACAAGCAGAATCGAAGCACATTATACAAGGCTTTTGTACACGATGGAATTTTCCAAATTGTGGTGGGGCGCTAGATGGGAAGCATATTGTATTGAGGTGTCCCTTTCAATCAGGATCAAACTTTTATAACTATAAGGGATCATTCAGCATTATACTTTTTGCGTTGATAGATGATCAGTACTGCTTTCAATATATAGACGTTGGAGCAAACGGAAGAGCCTCTGATGGAGGAGTTTTTGCAAAATCAAGCTTAAAGACTGCATTAGAAAATAAAACATTGAATATTCCTGTCAATACTGTATTTCTAGCAGACGATGCTTTCCCATTGAAAGAATATTTATTAAAACCGTATTCGCACCATGGTCCTTTAACAGTAAAGGAGAAAATTTATAACTATCGGCTATCACGAGCTAGAAGAATTGTAGAGAATGCTTTTGGTACACTCGTGTCCCGTTTTCGTGTATCTGAAAAACCGATTGCCTTGTGTCCCGAAAAAGCGGACGCTGTAGTAAATGCTACTTGTACACTACATAACTGGCTGCGAAAAACAACTACTATCTATATTTTCCAAGGGTCTGTGGATGAAGAAGATTTTGAAACCGGAACTATAACAAATGGTTCTTGGAGACACGAAATAAGAGGTACAGGTTTGCCAGATCTGGCAGTAACAAATGAAACCCATAATTATTCCAAAGCAGCAGCTGCTATTAGAAACAATCTACCAGGTTGGTTCATGGGTGAGGGAGCTGTGCCATGGTAAATGAAAATGATTAATAATATTCACAACTAATGTATTTAATATTTAAACAAATAAAATACTTACAATTTGTGTAGATTGTGTGTCTCTAATCTGGACTACTGTATGCAAGATTCGATCAGCCACCGCAAACCAAGGAATTTTCAGTGTGTAAATATCAACACCGGCCCCCGACTTCTTGCTTTTTGAAATTTTATTTAATTCTAATGTATATGCATTTCTTATAGAACGTATTTTAGCTTTTACATCAGAAGAACTGAAACCGTCAATATTTACTTTTTTTGCGATATTTTCATATGCATCCTCTCTTAAATTCTTATCCTTGTATGAAGTGGAATGCACATCCCATAAGCAAGGACATTGCTCATAATATTCCAAAAACTGAATAATTTTTTCTGAACTCTACTTTTTACTCATTGCGAAGGAATATGATTGTTAAAATTAACGCAAAAGTGGCCTACACAATGGATACGTTATTACAGGCGTGCATGAACAAGTTTACATTTGCAAATATTATTTGTACTGGCGCATGAAAAGTTGGAACGCTCTAGCTTTTTTCGTTCATGCGTGCACTGATACAAATTGCGCGACAGTAAATATTGACACGTGAAATATTATTTTACTGGCGCGCCAGCGACCACTGACGCCACTAAATCCATGCATGTGTAAACCCGCGATAACGTGTGGGGGCTTTAATGTAAAATTCCATACATGTCTAGACTAGTTTTTTTCGTTACGAGTGTTCAGTTATTATACGCTGAAGGAGCTAGGGAAGCTTGAGCAGCCCACCCTTCCCCTTGGGAAGGGGATGAAATACGTGGCCCTTTTTCCTTCCTTTTATTATACACACCGTTTGGAAAATTTGCAAACGTTGTATCCTCAATCCCCGACGCCGCCCTTCCACACAACAGACACATACGCACACACCCACGCCTCGCCACCACCATCCTCACGCACACGCTCCCATTCAAACCCGTACACACACACACACACACACACACACACACACAACCTGTACACACATACACAAACCCGCCCTCTTACCCACACCCGCCCAGCCTCCTGTACCTGCCGTGATTCCTACACCCGCTTTCCCCAATCCTAAACCCACCCGCTCTCCATCCTCGAGATATTGCATCCGCAATATCCCGAAATCCATAACCACCCAGAAATCATTATTCAACTCCATTAAATCCCTTAACCTTCCCTGGTTGAACTTAACGTTCAACCATAACCACACCTGTCTCTTAGAGACCTCATCTCCCTTGCCGGATGGTACACAGATTAGACTGCGACACCACTGCGGCGATCCCACCGTCACCCTAACCCAACTCTCCGATCCCCGTCCTTCCAACTCCTCTCCTAGACTTCCGTCAAAAATGGCATCCCTCGAACCTATCCTGTCTTCCGAGAGTCCGACTGGGAAGACACAGCCCACCTTAAACCCTCTCTCAACACAGCATCCCTACCCATCAAAGACTTCCTATAAGTCCTCACCCACTTCCTCTTCCAGATGTTCCCCGACTGGCGAGATAGGGTTGTCCGCACCATAGATTCGCTACCCCGAAACGTCTTGCAACGGAGGATCAACATCTACGTATTCAGTAGGCGGATAAATGTCGCTGTAATTCGCCAACCCAATCCTTAACTCCCTCCAAATGGATATACTAACAGGGACAGTTAATGCCAAGGCATTCGTCGGAAACGCACGATATACACATCCTTTCCATCACAGAAACAAAACTCACACTCAGATGCACACTTAATTTCAACACATTTCACACCTATGTAAACAATAGGCAACACGGAACCGCCCTCTTTCCTATCCCATTTCCCGACGGACTGGAAATCAGCCTTCACCGTCATGATACCGAAACCCCACGCCGACCTTACCTCACCCTCCTATAGACCAATCTCCCTCCTGAGTTGCCTCGGAAAATGCTTTGAGCAGATTCTAGCCAGGCAACTCAGGAACCACCTAGAATTCAACGACCTCCTTCCTAATAGCCAATTCGGCTTCCGTCTCAACCGAACGTGTCAGGAACCCTTGTTGAAGCTCCTTACAGAGACCACCAGAGGATTCATTTACAAGAAATGCAATCTGGCTGTGTTTCTGGACATTAAGCAGGCATTCGACAGGCAGTAGGAAAAACCGTCTCCGATTCTTTTCAACCGTACCGCAAGGTTCTGCCTTAGCCCCTATCCTTTACACCATCTTTGCATCAGACATTCCCGAAGTTACAAAACCCGGAGTAGCTTGCCTCCAGAAATGTTTCCCTCGCCCTAACCCAAGAAAGACTCACACTCCAATATGAAGACAACTACCTAGGAATCCTCTTCACTAGAACCCTCAATTGACTCCCCGATGTAAAAACAACTCTCAATAGGATTAGAAACCGCACAAACCTACTGAGCGTCCTCCGGGGTAGAATCAGAGGTTGCCACCCTAAAACACTTCAACACACCTACAAAACATACATCCGCCTTGATATGGATGTCCAAGTACCCATATACACCAACAAATTGTTTTCCCAAAGGAGTCTCAATTTGTGTATTAGTGGAAGACAACTGTAAGCTTCCTTGTAACCGGAAAACACCCTTACAACACGCGTGACAAAAACTGCACGGAGAATAGTTTTGTAAATCTTGAAAAGAACTTTAATTTTAAAACCCCTTGCAATTGACGCATTCACATAAGACTACTTCACTCAAGCAGTTTATTTCTCAATTGAAAACCAGAGGATAAGCTTATTTCCAAATTGTTTAGACCAATTATCTTGTGTAGCAAGTTATCTATGTACCGTGTGTTCCGATTTCGTTGTTTTAGTTGTTTTTTAAAGATATTGTTGTTATTATCAAAGATAGAAGTTTGCAAGATTTTACATCCACGTACTACTTTGTTGACCTAGATTTTATGGCAACATCGAAAATTTAGTATCTTCTATTATTTTCGACTTATAGCCAAACGTCAATATTTCTACACTTTTTTCAAGATCTTATACCGCGCTTAATACTATTATACTGATATATTCCAGAAAAACACCTTCCAAACATTTCTTTTCAACAAGATGGTGCCCCAGTCTATAATGCTGTGGTAGTGAGGAATTACTTAGAAAACCGTTTTCCAAATCGTTGGATTGCAAGGTTCGGTTCAGTGTTATGGCCGCCACGAGCTCCAGATCTGTCAATACTGGATTTCTTCCTATAGGGTTTTTGAAAATATAATTTATCAAAACCGTCATAATACCGAACCGAACCTTGCAATCCAACGACTTGAAAAACAATTCCTCACTGCAACAGCATTATGGGCTGGGGCACCATCTCGTTGAAAGAAATATTTGGAAGACGGTGTTCAGGAATGTCTATATTTATATTTTTGAAACGCTAAGAAAGAACTGCAGCTGATGGTTGCCAAGCCAACTACGATCTCCATTAAAAAAAAAACGCAATTTAATATTATTACCCCAAAACCACACCCCCTAGAAAAATTCTAAGCACGCCACTGAATATATATATACATATATATATATATATATATATATATATATATATATATATACCGTTTACGAAATATATTAGTAAAATAGTATTAAGCGAGGCATTGAAAAAGTGTAGAAATATCGGCTATAAGTCGAAAATGAAAGAAGATACTAAATTTTCGATTTTGCCCTGAAATCTAGGTCAACAAAGTAGTATGTGAATGTAAAAACTGCAAACAATTTGTTTATATTCGAAAATATCGGGATCTAAGCACATAAATGCAACAAAGCAAACAAAAAACTTGCTTACCCTACGTCGCATAAACCAGATGAATCAGCAAAATAAAAGCCCTGGACCAGTGCTTCCGTTAAAAACTTCAAAACATTTGCACGTAACCTAAATAAAATGACCAGCTGATAGGTCATCAACCTTATTCACTCTAATTCTACTTCGCGTTAATTTTTATCAGCGAAATTCTGTACCTCACAAAAGTAGAAAAACTATCAAACAGTGAAATCTTTCATAAATTTTTAACGTTAATAGTAGTAAGTAGTAAATTAGCAACATGAATGTAATCAAAATATTTTATCTTCTAAATTTTTGATTCGTAAATAATGTTAATACTGTGATCTTACATATAACATCGTTAAACCTTTGAATATTTGTTGAAATTTGATTGCGTACATCTAACAAATTTTTTATATTATTTTCACTTTCCGAAGTGGTTGTGGTAGTATTACTGGTACGCATGTGAAGCAACGTAACTACTGTTGTTCGGAATGAGAAAATTCTTACAATTCGATGATCTTACATATTGATTATTTCCAACTATATACCTGCCATTTTGTATTTGAATTTTATAACTTCGGTGTCAGTTTTTTTTTACGATTTTACTTTTGTTCCACACATCACATTTTGTTGCATGCCTAGTAATTTTTTCCATATGCTGGACTTTTGTTAGTCGGGTGACCTTTCCCACATTTCGTACAGTTGTTGTTATCTTTACTATTTAACCTTGATGACGAACGTTGTTGACAGTCCAGTACTTCTATCTCATATTGTAAAGATCCCAAAATCTTTACAAAAATCCGTGAATTATTTATTTAATTATCTTTAATTATCTCGCCCAATCACGTTCGATCGCGGACTATACATGCGGAAGCGTGACGCGATAGTAACAGGGCAGTTTGAACCTCGGTCTCCAACGTAAGCTCCTTCTCGCGTAAGAGCTCTTGTGATTTTTATTGCAAAACTCGAACTTAGCGTTTTCACGCTTATCGTTCCTCCCGTCGTGATCTTCGCCGTTTCGGAGTTAGCTCTGTCACTGCCTTTTCATACAGATAACACGAAGAAGCGGTCATCAGAAGAGGATCCACAGCCTTGCAGCAAGCAAGTGCTGCCGGAATACAGCAGGAATAACGCGAAGAACACATGAATAAAATAAGCATCCAGCACAACGCCAATACCAGGATCGACGTCGGACAGTTAATATAAAATAATTTTTTAATTAATTTTAATTTTTGTTTTATTTTAACATTTGTTTTCCTCCATTTCTATTGGGTCTCTGAATTCCAAGCCTTTTTCCTCAGGGTATGAGGCTGCAACCTCGGCGGAAACCCGGCCTTCTGTTAAAACAATTATCTTTTCTTTTCTAACATTCACTAACAGTGACCGTGATGGTGAAGCACGGTCGCCACTATTGCACCCTAACGGTTGTATCCCAACCCCAGACGCCATCCGCCCACCAGCACCAACACACACACACAACACACACACACACACGCACGCACGCACGCACGCACGCACGCACGCACGCACGCACGCACGCACGCACGCACGCACGCACGCACGCACGCACGCACGCACGCACGCACGCACGCACGCACGCACGCACGCACGCACGCACGCACGCACGCACGCACGCACCACACACACACACACACACGTACACGCTCCCATTCAAACGCATTGTCCATTTCCATCTCATCCATATACTCCTACATCTCTACACGTTCCACCGCCTCCACAAAACCACACAAACCCACTAAACCGGCACACACAAACCCGCCCTCTTACCCACACCCGACCAGCCACCTGTACCTGCGTGATTCCTACGCCCGCTTCCGCCAATCCTTATCCCACCCGCTCTCAATCATCGAGGTATTGCATCCGCAATATCCCGAAATCCATAACCACCCAGAAATCTCTATTCAATTCCAATAAAACCCTTAACCTTCCCTGGTAGAACTTAACGTTCAACCATAACCAAACCTCTCTCCTGAGCTCTCCCCCGCCGGATGGTACACAGCTCAGGCTACGACTCCACTTCGGTGATCCCACCGTAACCCTTTCCCAACTTTCCGGCCACCATCCCTCCAGCTCTACTCCTAGGCCACCCTCCTTTTCCTACGTGATTCGTCATGTAGATAAAAATATCCTAGACTAGGAGATCCTCGGTGCAATCAACTTGCCTCATGTGAGAAAGGTCGTTCGTACCACTTCCAAAGCAACCAATACACAGTCATTAAAGATTCATCGAGAGCAGACTGGAATGTGTTGTCCGAACACATCTCCAACATCCTTTTAACGCCCAATCTTCTAACGACCCAAAATTTCGACAGAGCAATTAGAGACCTTATGGAAGCGGTCGATATCCCTGTCTCACTTAAAAACATCAACGTTTCCTGTAAACCACTCCCACGGCACATCGTGAACTGGATCAAAGAGAAAAGACGAATCTATCGTCAATTCTTGAGATCTAGGGATCCGGCTCCCAAGACCCAATACAATTGCCATAACGCTTCTCAGGCGAGAAGCAAACAAACACGCTGAAGACTCCTGGACCAAAGTTACCTCCCAGTTAGATTATACAAATGGAAAATTCTAAATCCCACCTAACCGACCTTCAGGGTAACCTAATCTTCCCCGACCAAGGAAAGGGCCATTTCTTTGGTCACCACCTCCAATCCACTTACTGATTCTCAGATGATCCCCAATTCGATAACCACATTTAAGGCACTCCTTGAGAGTCGCCTTGAAGAATTCCGTACGCTTAACCTTCCCAAAATCCAGCTCGATAACGAGAATCCTTTCTATGCCCCCATTACGCCCGACTAGGTCAACGCATATTTCAAAAAAGGGAAAAATTCAGTCCCAGGTCATGAGGGCCTAAATCGAAAAATCCTCCGGCGCACACCCGACCCAGGGCTCCGATTACTCTCTGACATTTACAAGAAATGCATAGTCTTATCTCACTTTCTGACCGACTGGAAATCGGCCTCTACCTTCATGATACTCAAACCCCACTCCGACCTAACCACACCCTCCTCCGGTAGATCCATCTCCCTCCTGAGTTGTCTCGGAGAATGCTTTGAGCAGATTCTACCCAGGCGCCTCAGGGACCACCTAGAATCCAACGACCTCCTTCCCAATAGCCAACTCCGCTTCCGTCTCAACCGAACGTGTCACGATCCCTTGCTGAAGTTGCTTACGGAAAACACCAGAGCATTCAATTACAAGCAATGCAAGCTGGCTATTTCTGTACATTAAGCAAGCATTTCACAGAGTCTGGCACGCCGGTATCTTACACAAGATCCGAAACCTCAACATACCCGACCCCTTCTCTAAACTCCTGCTCTCGTACCTGACCAATCGGTCAGTTCGGGTAAAAATAGGGAAAACCTTCTCCGATCCTTTTCTACCTACAGCAGGCGTACCGCGAAGTTCTGACTTAGCCCCGATCCCGTACACTATCTTCGCATCTGATATTCCCGAAGTTACACAACCCGGAGTAGTCGTTGCGCAGTTTGCGGGTGACACCGCCTTCTGGACGGTTAATCGGAACAGCGAAATGGCCTCCCGCCTCATATCAAAAACCCTCCGGAACTTCTCTAACTGGGCGAACCGGTGGAGTCTCCGTCAATCCCACCAAAACCCAAACAATCCTCTTCCGACATCCTAACTACATCGAAGATAAACTCCCAACGCTAGCCTCCAGAAATGTTTCCCTCACTCTAAACCAAGAAAGACCAACAAGAAGGCACCTACCTAGAAATCATCTTCACTAGAACCCTCAATTGGCTCCCCGATGTACAAAGACAACTTAACAGGATAAGAGACCGCGCAACCTACTGGGCGCCTTCCGCGGTAGAATCATAGGTTGCCACCCCAAAACACTAGAACCCACCTACAAAACATACATCGCCCTCATCGCACTCATATACACTAACATAAACTCCAATCACCTTTCCTCTATCGCTTCCTGTGAACGCCGAATACTCAGACGCATACAAAGGTTACCTCTCAGATACCCTAGCGACCTTACAACACAACACGCAAGCATACCACCCATCACACACAGAATCCAAACACTACAGAAAAACTTTGCACATAAAAGAATTTTCGGCGGCACTATCCTTACCAAAGAGATCCTTACCACTCCCTACAACTACCGTTTTCCTCTATTGCCACGAAGAAAACTTAATTACAATTCAAACACCCCCCGCAATTCTTACACAACTCCTCGACACACACATAAACTATAAATGAGTAAATACTAACCATAAGCATGAGCATACTAACAAAACAAAAAAAAAGCGATAGTAATTATCTGATTATCTCCGATCACGTCTATCTTTCCTTCGTTCCTGACTTCTATTCCAACCTAGTTGGAATCAGAAGCCGTTATTTCTACCATCAGACCCATTCCGGGGTAAGTGAAAAAATTTCCGATCATATTCGCCTTGGCAGATTTGTTAATCGATCCCATCTGCAAAACACCGCCATACCCGTACACTAAACACTTACAGCATAAACTAACACATCCGTTTACACAAAATCCTACTCTTTGCTTTTAGGTTGTCGTCTGAAAAATACTGAAAATTCCCGGAGAATGCCCTCAAGGTGTACGTCTGTGTCGGCATTTTCCTACCTTTGCTTGTATGAATGGTATAAGCCTGTTCAGTCTAGCGTCCTTCCAATTAACCAAAGGGCGTGTGCCCGTTTGATTAATTCATTCTATCATACGCCAAGTACCTAACATGTACATGACCGAGCTGGAAACCAGTAAAACTTGCAGACAGTTAATCGCATAATATTCTCCAGAAAATCCGATTCTGTCAAATGATCCTGTTAGAACCTTATGACCGTAAATACATCCCAGATTCCAGTAATTAATATACGAAAGACTTAATAAAGTATTACATCCTATATTCCTGAAGGGATAAACTGATTCCAATAACAACTCAATTTGTATAAAGTAGAGCTTTTGATTATATTCTCAAAAGTACTCCCGTTTCTGATATTTTCTCTGAAGTGATAAGAATAAATCGTGAATTGAAAATAAAATATATAAACTTTTATTATACATTCTAAAAGAGATTATTACCTCGTAAAAAGTGGTGACAAAACCACCAACTGTTTCTTAATTTTTTTCTATAGTTTACGACCCCGCTATTTCATGTTCCATTTTTTTTCATAATTAAAAATAATTACTACAAAAACCAACCGTTAAAGTGCCGGTTGACCTAGTAAACTACATTTTCATATAGAAACTAAAAACCATTGCCCTTTATCAGTCCCATTGTATGCTTTTAGGAATGAATTTAGGTAAATGCTCTTCATATATCCAGGTGTCGACCATTTTAGTCGTTAATGTAAATTCCTAGAATTTATAGTGAAAAGAAAATATTAATTTATGTTCGACTTAAATTACTAATTGATTTGCGTAAATACTTTAATATATAAAGAGAATTAGAGGAGATTATTAAACATTAGGTTACATATTTTGAATGAAAATAATATTAGAGTATCTCCGTATCTCTCGTTACTACTAATTATCCAATCCACCCGCCAAGAAGTTTCCATCGGACCGACGCCTCTCGAACCAGTCCAGAGAGTAGCCAGTTGGAGGATTCGTCTTTTATTTTTATTTTGTGTTATTGTTATTTATTTGAGATAAAATAGTTTAAGTACGTTATGTAGCATAAAAAGGGTAATAAATAGTGTGTTTGTTAAGATCAGGTAGTTGCCATGAATTATTCTACGAACCATACCCTTCTCTGCTTAAGCCATCCCGGGCCAAGCAAAAATAGCTAAAAGTAAAACTCGGAAGTTAAGGGGCTGTTTACAATGTTGTCTTGAGCTGGTTGAGACTACCTCTTTCTCTTTCACTAATTGAAAATTCTTTTAGAAACTTTCCGTTACCAATACAACATTCAATTACCTTGTCTAACGTTTGTCTTCTTTCTGCTTCGTATTTTATTCCGATGATTAACATAGTTTTAATTAACCCGTTTTAAATTCATCATTGCCAAATTCACACTAAACTACTTCGTTCGCAAATTGTTAGACTAAATTATTCGTTTTCCGTGCGGTAAAGAATTTATATCTTTCATAGGTTAGATTCCGTTTTGGAATAAAAGAAACAGTCCTTGAATTTATTTTTTAAAACGTTCACGTCGCCTTTTTCATTATCACTAAATGTAAACGTATTATAAATGCTTATGCATTCTTCTCCTAAACAATGCAATAGACGCGCGCACTGGGATTATGCGGGTTTAGAGTCCAATTCCGTTGCAGTCGCCTAGATTTCAAATCTGTGAATCCAGAATTTGGCTTTTCAGCGACATTTCCACTTAATCTTAACGGCTGTGGTTGTACGAGTTCTCTGTCTTCATTTTATTTAACTTTTAATTTTTCACTTTAATTTGATTTATTTCAGCTTGACTGCGCTATGTTATGTCTTGAAGTGTACATCAACAGAGGTCTGTTTATTCAAACTTGTCCAGTAGAGTAGGTATACAAATTCCATACAAACATAGGTAACATTATTTAAAATAGTACAATAACCTGCAATGGATATGTTACTAGATACAGATCAATTTGTTGTTGGGTAGGAAAATCCTAAGGAAATTATTGTGGGAGGAATCTAGTAAAAGCTATTCCTATTGAACTGGGTTTTAGCAAGTAGTGGTTGCGTCCAGTTGGATATTAGATGATTTATTACCTGACAGTGAACTACACATAAGAGTGAATACATTTTGTAGATTAAGACGTAAATTGAAGTCACGGATAAATATTGAAATTAAGCAACATTGATAGTTGAGTAATTATAAGTTTTTGTTATGAACTTATTCGTTCATAACAAAAGAAGTTTTTTCTTATTTTAGTGTCCTCTATCGCGTAGCACTATGCATGGCACTTTCTTCTACATCACTGTGTTATATATATATATATATATATATATATAATAAAATAAAAATATGTAAATGAAATATTTCGAAAACTGGCAAATTACGACGTATTATCAAGATATTAAAAATCCACTAATTATCTTTTCTATTGTGGTGACAATGGCGATTTGGTATGTGTGAAACCTTGCGATACTGCGGGCTCACATTCCATTAATATAAGTAATTTGATTGTAATCTCATATATGTATATATATATATATATATATATACATATATATATATATATATATATATATATATATATATATATATATATCATATATATATATATATATATATATATATATATATATATATATATAGAGAGAGAGAGAGAGAGAGAGAGAGAGAGAGAGAGAGAGAGAGAGAGAGAGAGAGAGAGAGAGAGAGAGAGAGAGAGAGAGAGAGAGAGAGAGAGAGAGAGAGAGAGAGAGAGAGAGAGAGAGAGAGAGACAGAGAGAGAGAGAGAGAGAGAGAGAGAGAGAGAGAGAGAGAGAGAGAGAGAGAGAGAGAGAGAGAGAGAGAGAGAGAGAGAGAGAGAGAGAGAGAGAGAGAGAGAGAGAGAGAGAGAGAGAGCGAGAGAGAGAGAGAGAGAGAGAGAGAGAGAGAGAGAGAGAGAGAGAGAGAGAGAGAGAGAGAGAGAGAGAGAGAGAGAGAGAGAGAGAGAGAGAGAGAGAGAGAGAGAGAGAGAGAGAGAGAGAGAGAGAGAGAGAGAGAGAGAGAGAGAGAGAGAGAGAGAGAGAGAGAGAGAGAGAGAGAGAGAGAGAGAGAGAGAGAGAGAGAGAGAGAGAGAGAGAGAGAGAGAGAGAGAGAGAGAGAGAGAGAGAGAGAGAGAGAGAGAGAGAGAGAGAGAGAGAGAGAGAGAGAGAGAGAGAGAGAGAGAGAGAGAGAGAGAGAGAGAGAGAGAGAGAGAGAGAGAGAGAGAGAGAGAGCGAGAGAGAGAGAGAGAGAGAGAGAGAGAGAGAGAGAGAGAGAGAGAGAGAGAGAGAGAGAGAGAGAGAGAGAGAGAGAGAGAGAGAGAGAGAGAGAGAGAGAGAGAGAGAGAGAGAGAGGGAGAGGGAGAGGGAGAGTGAGAGGAGAGGGAGAGGAGAGGGAGAGGGAGAGGAGAGGAGAGGAGAGGAGAGGAGAGGGAGAGGGAGAGGGAGAGGAGAGGAGAGGGAGAGGAGAGGGAGAGGAGAGGAGAGAGAGGAGAGGGAGAGGGAGAGGGAGAGGAGAGGAGAGGGAGAGGGAGAGAGGAGAGGGAGAGGGAGAGGGAGAGGGAGAGGGAGAGGAGAGGAGAGAGGGAGAGGAGAGGAGAGAGGAGAGGGAGAGGGAGAGAGGAGAGGAGAGGGAGAGGAGAGGGAGAGGGAGAGGGAGAGGAGAGGGAGAGGAGAGAGGGAGAGGAGAGAGGGAGAGGGAGAGGAGAGGGAGGAGAGGAGAGGAGAGAGAGAGGGAGAGAGAGAGGAGAGGAGAGGAGAGGGAGAGAGGAGAGGGAGAGGGAGAGGGAGAGAAGAGGAGAGAGAGAGAGGAGAGGGAGAGGAGAGAGGAGAGGGAGAAGAGGGAGAGGAGAGGGAGAGGAGAGAGGGAGAGGAGAGGGAGAGGGAGAGGGAGAGGAGAGGGAGAGGGAGAGGGAGAGGAGGGAGAGGGAGAGGGAGAGGAGAGGGAGAGGAGAGGGAGAGAGGAGAGAGGGAGAGGAGAGGGAGAGGGAGAGGAGAGGGAGAGGGAGAGGGAGAGGAGAGGGAGAGGAGAGGGAGAGGAGAGGGAGAGGGAGAGGAGAGGGAGAGGAGAGGGAGAGGAGAGGGAGAGGAGAGGAGAGAGAGAGGGAGAGGGAGAGGAGAGGGAGAGGGAGAGGAGAGAGAGGAGAGGGAGAGGGAGAGGAGAGGGAGAGGAGAGGAGAGGGAGAGGGAGAGGGAGAGGGAGAGGGAGAGGGAGAGAGGAGAGGAGAGGGAGAGGGAGAGGGAGAGGGAGAGGGAGAGGGAGAGGGAGAGGAGAGGGAGAGGAGGGAGAGGAGAGGAGGAGGGAGGGAGGAGGGAGAGAGAGAGAGAGAGAGAGAGAGAGGGAGAGAGAGAGAGAGAGAGAGAGAGAGAGAGAGAGAGAGTTTAGTTCGCAGACAAACAATTCCACTTAAACAAATTAACACACAAAACGCTCATTAAAACAAAGCCTTACAAGGGTAAGTTATAAATAGATCCTAACATCGTGACCGATATATAAGTTTGAGTGCGACAGAAAAATACAGCGTCCCTTTCTCAGGTTACACATTTATCTATACAAAAATAAAAACAATAAACCTAAAATTCGAGGTGTTTAATCGTTATCTGGTCTCGGGAGTCTGTACCCACTTGGCAATTGCCTTTTACAATTATTAACCAGCGGTATCATGTACCCGTTCACTAGTCCACCTCTACACAAATATAAATATAAACAACAAACAATGCTAATTCATACAAACATCAGAGTGATAGAGCCTTGTACTGTCTTTTATTTTGGCAGATTTCAACTTAATGAGCCAGCGTACGAATAAGATACCTTTGCAAGGCAATGCTCGATTTTTAATAGGTTACATAGGCTTGTAAAATGATTTTCTGCGAGCTTTCATTTATATAAAAATACCTACTTACACTTGAATATATACCCCCGAAAGAAATGGCAACTTAGTGTTGGCGAATTCAAAAGAAAATGTACACGCAAGAGATATTTTAAAGACAAACTGTTTACAATGAAGGTATTTAATTAACGAAAAATCGCCCTGTCTCGATTGTCACTCTAACCGTAACTTCTTCACCTCTGGTTTTCACTCACCATGTCTACTCCCGAACATCAACCCCTTTATTTGAAAAGTGATAAAAAAACAAGAAACATTAATTTATGTTGGAACAGTTTCATATTTATTATTGCACAACATCTTAATTTTAAAAATATGCATTCGTCCGTAACAAACCCTACATTTAAGTCTCGAGTTTCCAAGAAACAAACAAAGATATCTTTTGATCGCGGTCTGTACCGACACAATTACTTACTAAACTAGTGACATTTTTACATTAAGAATTGGCGGATAATAATTTCGAATGATTCGTTACGACCCTTCAGTAAAGCAGTTTTTAAGCGTACACTTGCTACTCAAACCCCAATATGTGTTTTTCAACCCTTAGCTAAATATCATTTACATACATTCCCATATTCCTCACATAAAAATATGTAAATAAAATATTTCGAAAACTGGCAAATTACGACGTATTATCAAGATATTAAAAATCCATTAATTATTTTTTCTATTGTGGTGACAATGGCGATTTGGTATGTATGAAACCTTGCGATATTGCGGGCTCACATTCCATTAATATAAGTAATTTGATTGTAATCTCATTATATTTAGACTTTACATCAGTTCTACACACATAAAGACAAAATTTGCATCGATTGGGGCTTCAATCTCGATGGCGCAGATGGTTAGCGCGATACTCTAGCAAAGTACAGGTCGTACGTTCAAATCCTACTCGAGGTAAACTTTTTATTTATGTATTTAATAAAATTAATAATAATTTACATATTTACCTTCGAACTTATTCGTTCATAACAAAACTCATAATAAATATACTAATTATTTTTTATGATAATTTTTAAAACATTCTATACATATTGTTGTCACATTTTCGACAATCGGGTCTGGGTGTTACCTTACATAACCGTGCTTGACATCTTCTATGTTTATCTCGTTTTGCAATGTAATGAGCTTTTCCATCGTACCTAGCTTCTGGGACCATTCATGAAGCATCAGCTGATCTAAATGTCTTGGAATGTGATTTTAAATAAGTCATTGCCATATTTCTTCTATATTCTAACAAAGATAAAGCTGCTTTTCGTGAATCGCTCGATATAAAATCCTTGAGTTGACAACCGCCATGTCAATTAATCTTGTAAAGAGAGGCCAATACCATTTTTTACCTCTCAAAGTTATAGAATATTTGCCGTTAAACCAATCGTGTTGAAGTTGTTGTAGTTACTAATAACGCGGGGTTGCTTCACAGACATTTTTACTTTCTTTCGTATTGTGGCCGAAAAGAAATCGAAAAAAATAGGTTGTGTTATTTTAATGTTTTACGACTTACTGAACCCGAAAAAAAAATTTTAGAAAATTTTTCAAAATGTCTGTGTGTGTGTCTATGTTTGTGCCTGTGGTCACTCGCCAGCCGAAACTATACGGACGATTTTGATGAAATTTGAAATGAATGCCTACAAGACAATTATGTCGACAAAACAAGCTTTTAAACGCAATAGGTGTACAGGGGGTGAAAATAAGGGTGTTATTTTGGGGGCAAATTTTAACATAGATGATTGAAATTCAGGTCATCAATAACTCGCACGAAATGCAATTTTAAAAAAATTTCAAAATTGAATATGGCCACTGTTACAGTCTCATGCACATTTTTTTTGTAGAAATATATATTTCAGATACCGTTCAAGATATAAAAGAATTGGAAATAGATATATGTAGGTTCTTTAACCCTCTCTTCCCACTGATGCCAATTGGCATCATATTATTTAGGCGCGAAGGTTAACAAGAAAAGTTAAAATTTAGGTAAAGTACGCATAATCATAGTTGCCGGTGAGCTTGAGATACGGAACGTGCTACACAGTTTGAATAACCGCGTTGCATGAGGCGTGGAACTGTATGCAGTGCATGACTAATTGTAAGTTAATGTTTATTAACTTTGTACCAATATTTTTACGGTAAGCGTCGCAAATATAGGCACCAAAAATTTTACTACACTTGTATGACCTTTCCTGCATGTTCCAATGCTGTTACAATAGTAAAGTTAGCACATCACGTAAAGGTTACGTCTATAAATCTGTATGATGTCAAGTGGCGTCAATGGGAATTTTTAACATGTAATGATATTTTATTTCACTGTTAATAATAATAGTTCATATTACTCATGCAACTAATAAGTTATACGCACACAGGAAAAAAAAATTGTTTTCTGCATTCTTTGTATATAGATGTCTCGAGTCGGTTTAACGAAAGAAGAAGAACGTCAATTGCTCTTGCTGATGAAAGGAGATTTATCAGACATCGATATTGCCGGAGACAAAGATGTTTTAGATGACGAAGGAGAAGATTCGATAAATAATGAAGAAGTACAGCTTGACTCGGTTTTAAATGAAACATCACATATTGGCATTGAAGCAGTTCAGATTGAAGAAAATTATGTGGGGATTGAAAGTGATGACGATGATATTCCATTGGAAACACTATTTGAACAAAGTTTGAGTAAGGAAAGTAATCCTATTGATACACCCGAATGGATGAATAATATTATAGACCGAGTGGATGCAACATTTATTGACGACGACATTATTTCAAATCTAGTTGATCAAACAAATTTATATTCGATGCAAAAGCGCGGTGTTTCCATGAATACGACTTATTCTGAAATATGGGTATTCATCTTCTAAGTGGAATTGTACATATGCCTAGTTATCGAATGTACTGGGCACAAGAAACAAGATATGCACCAATTGCCGACGTTATGTTCAGGAATTTTTTCGAGAAATTACGATCAAATTAGCACATCAATGACAGCATTCAAATGAAACACCGAGACGATAAAAACTATGACAAGCTCTTCAAGGTGCGCCCTTTTGTCGACGCTCTGAAGAGAAACTTCAAGACGATTGAACTTGAAGAGTTCAATTCTGTTGATGAGATTATGATTCCCTTCAAGGGTCATAGTTCCTTAAAACAATATATTAAGAATAAATCTCATAAGTGGGCCATAAACATGTTTGCTCGTGCTGGAATAAGTGGGATTATGTATGAATTCGTCGGCAAAGGTAGATCTTCTCTTGGATTCAGTGGAGATGTAGGTTTGACATTAATCGAGAACCTTCCGGTTGACCAAAATTTTTAATTATTTAGAGATCACTTTTTTACATGCTACAAGCTGTTTGTAAAACTCAAAAGTATGGGTATTCAATCAGTTGTTACAGCAAGGGTAAACAGGCTAAAGGGATATGTACCAAAAAACTGATAAAGTTTTGAAAAGAGAAGGAAGAGGCTCTTATGACTTCCGTGCTGACACTAACCACAATATATTTTCATTGACATGGTATGATAACAAATCCGTAACAACGCTTTCTACATACAAAAGTATATTGATATTACACGACCTGAAATAATAAAAGAATACAACACAAACATGGGCGGGGTTGATCTAAACGACATGCCAGTATCTTTATATAGAACCGGAATGGGAATAAAACGATTCTATTTCCGAATATTTTATCACCTCTTGGATATATGCATAGTAAATGCATGGCTGGTTTATCGTCGCAACTGCATAGTTTTTAGAAGCGAGATCGGAAAGGCGTTATTAGACTGCAAATATTCGAAAAAACGTGGACGCCCATCTTCAAGAGAGGGAGCTCCCCCTATTTACAAAAAACGCTCCGTAGTTTCGAAAAACAATCGAGGATGTAAGGATATAGTGGAATTGAACATTGGCCCGCGCACATTGAGCCAAAAATGAGGTGCCACCAATGTAAATCATGCACCAGAATGGCGTGCGACAAATGTAAAATGCCCTTGTGCATAACAAAGGACCGTAATTGTTGTATTCTGTTTCATAAGAAATAAGTTGTATCTATATTTTTAAAGATTTTGTTCCCAATGATGCTATATGGAATCTAGTTCTTTTTTTTTGTTAAACAATTTTATAAAAAATATTGTTAATTTTTCCTAAACTATGTTACATCGTGGGACTCAAGATTTAATAAAAAAAAAATTTTTTAATCGAAATTTAATTTAGGAAGGAAAGGGGATAAAGCGATTTCTTTACGTAATAAATTATGGTATAAATTTTCCTACATTTAAGGAGTCAAACTTAAGCAATTATTCGAAATTGATTTATTCAAAATACTCTCCAAGCATTTTTTTTGTCTTTTTATATTTTCTAGGCAACCAGCCACTCTTATGAATGCAACCTGCTTCTTCTAAAGCTACTAGAATAGGAGATATGAATTTTCAAATATTTAATATTGTTATTGTTATAACTTTCTAACTATGGTTACAAACTTGAGATTTTGGAAATAAACTTTATTCATTTGCGCTAATAAAATGATATTATCCCGATGAAAACACTACTTCCGGTTATTCCGGAAATTGAAAACATTCCTCGTATTGCTGGTATACCATACACATATTCTTACTTTATTTTAAAGGGAGCGAAATTTGCTTTAAAATAATATGAAACAGTCCATATATTTTTTAGTATTTTGCAAGAAAGTCCTATAATGCAGTAGCATTCACCTAGTTTTCTTTTATTTTTGGCTGAACTTGAGCTGCTGCCAATGGGGCAACAGAATCAAAATTTGTTCCCATTGTAATACATTTGTTGTCATTCCATTTCACAACAAGCACCTCTCTAATTTTATCAAAACTAAATTCCTAATGACCTCTTGATTTCTGTTTCATTTGTTTACTACTAGGAAATGGATATTTCTGTAATATATCTTTTCTCATCGTTCCTAAAGCACGAAATCCCACTGTTTTAAGGTATACTAAAAGGTCTAAGCTCGTAACAAAATTCACAAAATAAATGATATGACTTAGTGGCGATTTCACTGGTTCAAGCATATCTAACAACACTCGACTTCCTAAAGCAAGATCTTGTACCTCAGGATTATTAGAAAACTCTAGTATATAATTGAAAATTGTAGCAAAGCCTGATAAGCCACCTAGAGCTCAAAACTTGTACCCAAATCTAATGGGCTTTTCCTTGTTAAATTACTTGAGGCGTGTAGATTATTGTAGCCTAATAATAGCAAAACACCCAAAAAAGTTCTTAATTCTTCCATATCAAAGGTAAATTTTTTCTGGTTTTTGGAAGAAGCGCAGCGAATAGTTTCTCTAGCAATATGATCGTTAATCCCCTCGTTCCAAAATAATTGAAAAAGTTGTGTTGGAGAATAACTTTTGTAAGTCTATTTCATACTTTTAACTGTTTCTTCTGCTTCATTTGTCTGGTCACGTAAGGGTTTATACTTTGGTGTTTCACTAGTCTATTCTGCTACTTCATTTGTCAGTTTCACTTTTAGCTACAGATTTAACAGAAGTTTTTCGAGATCCAGCTTGGCTTGGATTTGTATTTTGCCTAATGTTGATGGATGTGGTTCTGAAGAACCTTCTGGCTCTTCTCCCATTGAATTTCGAAAGCACTTCCGGTACATCATTCAACGTCATATAATCCACTTCGTCTTCATCTGGATTTTTATCAACATTTGGTGGAATCAAAATAATATCTACATTCTCTTCTTCATCAGATTGGTAAAAATTCTCGTCGTTTAGGATTGCTTCCATTTCAGTCATTATAACGTCTTTATAACAAAAAATAGATACCATTACGAGCTAAAATACTGTAAAAAGAGACACTTACCAATAAGAAGAAATCAGGTGTTAGTATTTCAGTATGTAAAACTCGTAAATAGCATTGTCACAAAAGCAACCACTTTCTTCGAGCTCGAACCCTCAAATGAGGGCAACATGTGGAAAAAAAAACAACTTGTAAAAATAGACTTTTCATAATAGGGCAATAAAACAAATGAAATTTATAAAAACAGAGCGGCATTGTGTTGAAACAACAAAAATTAGAACATTTTTCAACACTACACGTATTGTTACCATAAGCTCCCAATGTCGTCATCTGACGACACCCTAATTTGAACCCTATTTACTAATAAAGCTGTCGTTATTTATGGGTCATAAAATTATGTTACCGAAAGCTTAGTTATGTACAAAGTGCCTAATATTATTTATTGTATTACCAGGTTCTTTATAAGGGTGTAAAAAATAACAAATAATAGTCTGTAATTTTATCAAAAATACACAGTCTAATGCGAGTTTATTAAAATACCTAAAATATGAAATCAAAAATAACAGTTATTAAAATACAAGGTATAATGTTTAATAATGCCGATTACACCCTGCCATTTATGTATACACTGTGTCCAAGATAAGGATGCCCACAATGGGGATCTCGGAAACGGTAAGAGATGGAAGTTCGGTTAAATGGATCAAAAGTTACGCATTTGAGAGGATGTATTTATGGTCTTTGTAGAACTCGATTATCTCTTTTAGTTTTTGAGATATTTGAAAAAAAATGAATTTTCTGATTTTCGTTTTTATTTTTTTCTGAACTTATTTGAAAAGCTATCAAGAAAAGAAGAGCACATTTTCTATGCCACTTTTATAGCTCTACTTAATGCTATTACTCATTTTTTAATACAACGTTTAGTTTGTTAGCAACAACCATCATCAACTTTATTTTTTAAATACACGAAAAAAAATATTTTTACCATATTTAAATTCTCTCCTTGATTCTGAATTCAACGATATATCACACTTTATATTTTTGATACGTTTCGGATGATAAAATTCATATTCAATGTAAATAATTAAAAACGTACAGTTAAAACTAATACTAGAAACATTAGAAAACCGTAAAATTATTATAAAATTATGTTTTGTAATTTTAAATGATAGATAAATAAAAAACAAATTTATTTTAAAGGTTAATAAACTCACAAAACATGTTCAAAAAGATTCCCGTTATTCTCTAAACATAAATAGCATCTTCTAACTGTAGCATCTAAAACATTCTTCAGCATTTGAGGAGTAATACTAGCAAACGCTTCGAGAACTAATCTTTGTAAAATTTCTTCGTTTTCAATATCATTTCCATAAATATAATTTTTAATGTATCCCTAAAGAAAAAATCCAAAGATGTTATATCTGGAGAACGGGCTGGCCAAAGTATATTTGCATGAGTGCCAATACATCTTTCTGGAAATCTAACTGACAGGTATTCTCTGACAACTGTGGAATTATGTGCTGGTGCACCGTCCTGCATAAACCAACAACCTTCAACTTCTTGGAAAGGCAAATCATGCAAAGCTATCTCTAATTCATTTTGGAGTAAAATTTGGTAACTTTCAGAATGTAAGGACTCGTGGTAAATGAAAGGACCTATAATTCGAGTACCGAATATAGCAGCCCACATATTAAGTCCGAAACGGTGTTGGTGTATGGCCGTTTTGTACAAACGTGGATTTACTCTTGCCCAATAATGAGCATTTCTACGATTAAATTTCCTTTATTATTAACTATACTTTCATCGGACCATATTATTTTATTCGGAAAATATTCATTGTCTTGAGATTGACGTGTATACCATTCGCAAAATATTCTACGTCTTTCTGGGTCACCTGGTCGAAGTTCTTGGCAAATTCTAAATTTATATGGATGTACTTTCTCCTTCTTTAGAACATAATGAGCTGTGGAATGGGCTATGCCAGTTGCCTCTTCAATTTTCCTAGTAGAAACCTCTGGATTTTCCGTTACAGCTAATAAAACAGTATTGGCTTTTTCTTCATTGCAAGGTTTTTTGCGAGATTTTACAGGTTTTTTGAACGCACCATATTCTTTTAGATTAACTGATAATGTGCGAAAAGTTCTTTTGTAAGGTTGACGCCTTTCTGGATATTTGTTTAAATACATTATTTCGGCTTCAGAACAATTACGTTGACACTAAATGTAACACGTCAGTATATCGAATTTTCATTATTTGAAAATGTACTCCTACCATATTGTTTTTAGGCAAACACAAAATGTAATTAACTCAAAGACCACCAAACAAACGTAATACGGACAACAATCAATTATAACAGGTAGGTAAACAAAATGCAAAGCCAACTTATTTTTATCAAATGCATCAGTACATACATACTTGTGAATTATTTTATTCGCAACAGGCATTAGAAAGTGACAAAACATTATTTTATAATAATTTTTTAGTTTTCTAATGTTTCTAGTGTTAGTTTTAACTGTACGTTTTCGATGTTGTACATTGAATATGAATTTTCTCACTGAAACGAAACATATAAAGTGTGCTATATCGTTGAATTCAGAATCAAGGAGAGAATTTAAATATAGCAAAAATAATTTTTTCGTGTATTTAAAAAAATAAAGTTGATGATGGTTGCTAATAAACGAAACGTTGTATCAAAATTGAATAACAGCATTAAGTAGAGCTAGAAAAGTGGCAATGAAAATGTGCTCTTCTTTTCTTGATAGCTCTTCAAATAAGGTCAGAAAAAATAAAACGAAAATCAGAAAATTCAATTTTTTCAAATATCTCAAAACTAAAAGAGATATTCGAGTTCTACAAAGATCATAAATACATCCTCTCAAATGCGTAACTTTTGTTACATTTAACCGACTTTCCATCTCTTACTGTTTCCGAGATCCCCATAGTGGGCATCCTTATCGTGGACACGGTGTATACTGAATTGATATTCGCAGTAAAATTTAATCTGCTCTTGATGTTACTTAACAGTTGTATACGGGAAGGTACTTCCATAACTTTAATTACCTTTTTCTCTGGTATGGTCCCAATATTACGGGTTGCTATCCTGCTACCCTTGTACATGGTTAATGGAGAGTCACGGTTCTTTACAGTTATTGTAGCCAGTTAGTACGAATTTGTCAATTTCAATCGGCCTTTTAAACTTCAGATACCAATAAACTAATATAGCTGTGTCTTGTTACTTTGAATTTTACTATTTACCACTTTGTAGACGGATCATGGTTTAAATTCAGTCAAAAACTAGCTCCTGAATACATTAAAGCAGCCAATGAAATAGTCCAACTAAACCTACCGGTAAAACTAGCTGAGATAGAAGCATCTGAAGAAATAGGACTTGATAAGAAATATAATGTATTTGGCTATTCTTCATTAAGGTTTTTTAGAAGAGGATCGCTGTTAGAGTACAATGGTAATACCATACAAGGTACTTTTCTTATTTACTAAACGTTTTGGAACGAAATTCGGATGAAATTGTATCATGGTTAAAACATGAAGTAAGATCCGCAGCTCGACAATAACACACTGTACAAGAAACAACTAAAATGATCCTTGATGAAAGTATTGTTATTATCGGTTTTTTTTAAAGTCCATCAGATCTACTATTTCAACAATTTTTAAAAATTGCTGATAGTTTTGAACATCCGCTATTCGCCTTCACTTTCAACGTAACGTGCTACTTCAAATTTGGCAATGAATCGTACCCAATAATTCTATTTAAAAATGTAAGTCCAATTCTTTCTATTTACATATTAGCAATATGCTTCTGTTTGATTACCGTAAAGTTATTTTTGAAGAACAACTTTACAATAGAGAACATGAAAGATTTTGTTATAATGGAATCATCACCGCTTATAACTGAACTCAATCACATAACCTCAGAACAAGGCTTTCAGGGAAAAATCCGAATGTTTCTTCTCCACAATTTTAAATGCTGATAATCTTAAAAAATTTCTACATAATTTTACCGAAAAACGTTTAGAGAAATTTTTATTAACTGAAGATCTTAGTGGTTTAATATTTTTTCTAAAGTTGGAGAATATTATCAGCAACGTGTTGATGTTGTTGTAACAAAAATTAACATAGATTTGAACGAATTGGAAATACCACAATTTCGCAGAATTCCTGCCGTTGTACTTAAAATATGATAGAATTGTGATGTATGAAGGAAAATCCAATTTTGAAAGTCTTGTACAATTTTTAGATACAAGTGGTAAGTTAGAAAAACCAGTGAATGGTTCAGATAAGAATGTACGTAAGGATGAGCTTTAGTAGGATATCACACCATTTATATCTTAATTAAATTCTTTCTTTAATAAATAATTTATTAGATAGATATTAGATATTAATCTAATCGTTGTATTCTAATAATGTGTTTAATTAATGTTTGTATACTATAATATACAAAATAGACATTCACAATTAGTAACCAAAACAATTCGCCGACTACAATAATAGTCAATAAAGTCTAATTTAACAAATTTTCCTAATTTTTCTGAAAATCATTATTAGATGAGACTTTGATTAATTCTGATTTCGTATATTTTGTGAACTTAAATAATATTAAATTTAGTATACAGTGACTTGGCAATTTCAAATGGAAAAATATTTATTAGTAGATTTCAAAATATTACTTAGAATCGTTGATATAATACAAAATTATAATTATTTGTACATATGTACATTGACCACTGTCATGGCCAATAAACAATTGCTAAATATGCAAAAATTTAATACAAACATCGAAAAATTTTAAAGAGAAAGTTGTTTAGAATGTGATTTTACCTATTGTCAATTTTCAATAGATTTAAAAGAATTTTTGCATTGGTTTACATAAGCAAGTTTGCACGTAATGATTTTATCATTATTTGCTTAAAATACAGAAATTATAACATTTTAATACCTACATCTGAAATTAAACTTATGCAATTAAATTAATAACATAAATTTTGAAAAGTTTAGAATGTAACGTTTTATTTTGTCTATTACGTAATTTGTAGTAAAAATTAGATTTTACTGATTAGCAAATCGCGTTGTATAAATTATTCTAGAAATAAAATATTACCATTGGTTGTAACTTCATTTATGAAACACTTATTACTAATGTTGAGAGAAAAAATTACTTAGTTTTTTTGTAAACAAGTTACTGTAATTTTAGTATCGTAAAAATAGTCTTTCATTTAAAGTATCGCGTTAGTGGATAATTACGTACCATAAAATTATTACCTTGTATGTATTATTTAAAGCTGACTATTGTACATTGCAAGACAAAGATTTAGTTTTAGGTGACGACGCATTAAGGTTTACGTATGAAACTTTCAATTTAAAGGATATCGGTTAGAGTGAATAACACTGGAGTACTAGTATATATTTTATAATGAGTGATTCTGTGAGAGTGACTGAGGAGTAAAGGAACTAGTGACGAGTGAGCTGAGTGAGTGAATTGATAAGAAAGTGAGTAGGGTGATTTATATTTTTTAAGAAAATATGAGCTAATTATATATAGTAATGTTGAGTATTTTAAGTATTGATTAGTGAATTACATGTATGACTGAAGTGAGTGAGAAGACAGTGAGCATTATAGTAAATGAAATGAGTAGTGAGTGATGTAATTTTCCTTTTTTTCTAAAACAAAAAATATAGCTTTTGATTTGTTTATCAAATTTAGATGTAAGTTTAGTTTAAGATTATTAGTGAAACTTATACTAATTTGAGAGGAAGAATTAATTACTTTCTTTGTAAACAAGAGTTGATTGTAATTTTATAGGTATCGTAAAATATAGTAATTCTCGTTAAAGTTGCGTCAGAGGAAAGTTACAGAACAAATTAAAATTATTACTTTGTATTTAACTTCAGTGTAGCAAGCATATCTCGCTGTTTCTTAAAACGTTGGAGGCGACAATTTGTCGGGATATTTCGATAAGATTTTTTATGTTTAAACAAAGGGTTTAGTTTTTAGGTACGAGGCATTAAGGTTTAGGGCCGCTAAGAAACCTTCAATTTACAGGATATCGGTTAGTGATAACACTGGCGGCTACGATGTATATATTTTTTGATAATGAGCAAGTAAGTGAGTTATGAGTAGTGAGGAGTGAGTAATGTACAGTAGCAAGTGATTTGAGTATTTATTTGACTAAGTGATCAGTGATGAGTAGTAGTAGTGAAATGTTCACAGTTAGCAATGGCCTTTATAATCTTTTTTCTTTTCAAAGAACAAAAATGTAGCTTTTGGTTTGTTTACCAAATTTAGCTGGAAGTTTAATTTAAGATTATTAGTGAAACACTTATACTAATTTGAGACGAAGAATTAATTACTTCCTTTGTAAACAAGACTTGATAGTAATTGTATAGGTATCGTAAAATATAGTCATTCTCGTTAAAGTTGAGTCAGAGGAAAATTACAGAACACTTTAAAAACATAAAAAATTGTTACTTTGTATTTGACTTCAGTGAAGCAAGCATATCTCTCTGTTTCTTAAAACGTTGGAGGCGACAATTTGTGGGGATATTTCGATAAGATTGTTCGTGTTTAAACAAAGGATTTAGTCTTTAGGTATAAGGCATTAAGGTTTAGGGTCGCTAAGAAACCTAATTTATGACTATCGATGTAACATGGCGTGAGTATTTGATGATAAACTATTTGTAAGTGATTAGTGATACCGAGTAGCATTTTGATACATTATAATGACTAGTATCAGTGAGCATCATGATCAGTGAGCTGATATATGAATAGTGAGTCTGATAAGTGAGTGATGAGTAATTATAAATTAGTATCTGCGTTAGTAATAGTAATCACTGAGTATATATATGATTGAGTGAGTGATAGTATAAGAGTCGAGAAGTGAGTTTAGAGGAGTGATTATGATTCATGAGTGAGTAAGTAGTGAGTATAAGATGAGTAAATGATAGTGAGCATGAGCGATTAGCGTCAGTGAGCATGAGTGATGATTAGTGAGTGAGTGATTAAGTGAATGTGTGAGTGAATGAGTGAGTGAGTGTAATCTTCACAGTTAGCAATCGCTTTTATAATCCCTTTTCTTTAAAAAAAGGGGAAAGCATTTGGTTAGTTTACGAAATTTACATGGAAGTTTAATTTAAGATTATTAGTGATACACTTTTACTAATTTGAGATGAATAATTAATTAGTTTCTTTGTGAACAGGAGTTGATTCTTTTTGTTTAAACAAAGGGATTAGTTTTTAGGTTATTCAATTTACAGGATATCGGTTAAAGTGATAACACTGGCGGCTACGAAGTGTATATTTTTTGATAATGAGTGAGTAAATGAGTGAGTTAGTGAGTAAGTGAGAGTGACATTTATATAGCGAGCAATGAGCGATTAAGTGAACGTGTACAGTCATGAGCAGTAATATAGTGATTGATGATTATATAGTGAGTGAGTCAGAGAAATTACAGAACACTTTAAAATGATTACTTTGTATTTAACTTCAGTGGAGCAAGCATACCTCGCTGTTTCTTAAAACGTTGGAGGCGACAATTCGTCTGGATATTTCGATAAGATTGTTTGTGTTTAAACAAAGAGTTTAGTCTTTAGTTACAAGGCATTAAGGTTTAGGATCGCTAATAAACCTTCAATTTACAGGCTATAATGAGTGAGTGAGTGAGTGAGCGAGTGAGTGACTAAGTGAGTGAACGAGTGAGTGGTTAAGTAAGTGAGTGAGTGTGTGAGCGAATGACCGAGTGAGTGATTGAGTGACTAAGTGGGTGAGTGAGTGAGTGACTGAGTGAGTCGCGAGTGAGTTAGTGAGTGAGTGGGTGAGTTGAGTGAGTGAGTGAAATCTTCACAGTTAGCAATCGCCTTTATAATCCTTTTTCTTTAAAAAAAAGGGAAAGTATTTGGTTTGTTTATGACATTTAGATGGTTGTTTAATTTAAGATTATTAGTGAAATACTTTTACTAATTTGAGATGATTAATTAATTAGTTTCTTTGTGAACAGGAGTTGATTTTTTTTTGTTTAAACAAAGGGTTTAGTTTTTAGGTTATTCAATTTACAGGATATCGGTTAGAGTGACAACACTGGTGGCTACGAAGTATATATTTTTGATAATGAGTGAGTAAGTGAGTGAGTTAGTGAGTAATAATATGAGTAAATCTTCAAGTTAGCAATCGCCTTTATAATCCTTTTTCTTTAAAAAAAAGGGAAAGTATTTGGTTTGTTTATGACATTTAGATGGTAGTTTAATTTAAGATTATTAGTGAAATACTTTTACTAATTTGAGATGATTAATTAATTAGTTTCTGTGAACAGGAGTTGATTTTTTGTTTAAACAAAGGGTTTAGTTTTTAGGTTATTCAATTTACAGGATATCGGTTAGTGACAACACTGGTGGCTACAAGTATATTTTTGATAATGATGAGTAATGAGTGAGTTATGAGTAATTATAGTGAATGGGTGATCATGAGCAGTAAGAGCGATACATGGTCGATGAAGTAGTGATTGAGTGAATATTGGTGAGTAATAGTCAGTCAGTCAGTAGTAGTGAGTTGAGTGAATGAGTGAGTGACAGTGAAATTTTCACAGTTAGCAATTGCCTTTATAATCCTTTTCTTTTCTAAAAACAAATATAAAGCTTTTGGTTTGTTTATCAAATTTAGATGGAAGTTTAATTTAAGATTATAAGTGAAACCCTTTTACTAATTCGAGGGGAAGAAGTAATTAGTTACTTTGTAAACAGGAGTTGATTGTAATTTTATAGGTATCGTAAAATATAGTCATTCTCGTTAAAGTTGCGTCAGAGGAAAATTACAGAACACTTTAAAATTATTACTTTGTATTTAACTTCAGTGTAGCAAGCATATCTCGCTGTTTCTTAAAACGTTGGAAGCGACAATTTGTGGGGATATTTCGATACGATTGTTTGTTTAGTCTTTAGTACAAAGTATATTTTTGATGATGATATAGAGACTGAGATGAGTGTCTGAGCAGTGACCATGAGTAATGAAATGAGTGAGTTAGTGAGTGAGTATCATACAGTGAGTGTTTAACTGAGTGGTGATATGAAAGTGAGTTTATAAGTGAGTGAGTATATATATATATAAGTGAGTATTATAAGTATGTGAGTGTTTAGTGTAAGTAATATAGTGCTGATTATAGTGAGAGTTAAAATGAGTAATGAGTGAGTGAGTTGAGTTAGTGAGTGAGTGATCGTGTTTGTGTGTTTTAAGCAAATCTACAACAACAAAGGATTTATATTATTATTTTATGCACGAATGTTTGTCAAATAACGTTGGTGGTGGAGCGATCTTGTAGGTACATATTTTAATACAGTGTATACACTTTCTTCAGGCTGGGTTGCGTCAGAATCTAGTAGATCCCTTTTCACCGCGTCTACAAACTTCATGTGAGTGTAAGAGAGGGTGTGTGTGTTTATGTATGTGAGCGTGCGTGAGCATATGTATGAGCGTGTGCATGTAAACTCGGTAATCATGAGAGTAGTAATAGTAAGCCGATCCTGGACCAGTTCAAGGTCACCCATGTAAATCTTATGGGGATTTATTTCAAGGTCGAGTGAGTTTTCTCGTTATGCCAGAACGCGCTCCACGTCTCAAGCATGTTTTGGCGGGATTTAAATTTTTGAGTCACTCGCCCTCTGGTGGTGAAATCAGCTTTTGAGCTCAAGGTCAAACTTTAAGGAGATTTAAAATGTAGTTGGTCAAGGTCAAAGATAAAAATAGAAGTTGCAAGGTAATCATAAATCAAAAATAGTTTTGAAGGTCAGGTTATTGACTTACGGTGGTGTCATATTTCTTAGAAATATAAGGAAGTAAGCTAAAATAGAAGTTGCAAGGTAATCATAAATCTAAAATAGTTTTCAAGGTCAAAGGTTATTGACCTACGCTGGTGTCATATTTCTTAGAAAATAAAAGGTCAAGGTGAAAAGCTAAAAATAGAAATTGCAAGGTAATCATAAATCTAAGAATATAATTTTCAAGGTCAAACTTTTAGCGGAAATATAAATTTTGGAGCTGATCATCATCATATTATATTTCTAGTCAAGGTCAAAAGTAGGTATTTAACAAGTTTAAGCAAAGGTCAAAGCTAAAAATAGAAGTTGCAAGGTAATCATAAATCTAAAAATAGTTTTCAAGGTCAAGGTTATTGACCTGCGCTGGTGTCATATTTCTTAGAAATATAAAAGGTCAAGGTGAAAAGCTAAAAATAGCAATTGCAAGGTAATCATAAATCTAAGAATATAATTTTCAAGGTCAAACTTTTTAGCGGGAAATATAAATTTTGGAGCCAGTCATCATCATCATATTATATTTCTAGTCAAGGTCAAAAGTAGGTATTTAACAAGTTTAAGCATGTTGTAATATGTAGTCAAGGATGCATATTTCTTATATAAATTGCAGTAAAGTCCTAGAAAAATGCGCTCTTAAAAATTTAAGTTTTTCGTCTAATTCTGAGCAAAAAAAAATTTTTTTTTCAGCGCAGTTGTGTTTTAGAAGTGACAATCTATAATTTCATATAATAATTTTTCAAAATATGAAAAATTACACTTAAATTAGCCAATTCCATTTTGAAACAACAAAAAGCACTTAAAACACACCTTTTTGTACTTACGTAAGCTCAGAAGAAACATATGCATGCAATTTATCCATTTAATGTATCTAAATGCTCTTTAAATTGCCCCAATTTTTGAAACAACACTTAAAACATGACTTGTAATTTTCGGTGCAGCGTTAATAATAGCTGTAGGATAATGAACGCAGTTATTTTGGTGTGAAAGCATTTAACAAGCATTTAGCGAACATTCTATTTTTATGTCATCAATTTACATTACAACTTTGAAAACGAGTTTGTAAATGTTTGAATACATCATTTGTAGATTTTAAAATTCGAATTTATTTAACTGGTATCCTTTGCGCTGTTATTTATTTTCTACATGCAAAAATTGTGGATTTTTAACTTAACCATTAAGCTGTTATGATAAAAAGAGTATATTTATTAACATATAATTATGATAAAAAGAGTATATTTATTAACATATAATTTATTGTTACTACTACATTTCATAATGTTGTTCACCTTCTTTTGTAACAGTTTTATATTGATAATTACATAGCAGTTTAATCATTAATTGAAAGATTAGGAATTTATTGTAGATTTTAGGTTTGAAACTGCTATCATTGGCGCTCTAATTTATTGAACGTGTATACGAAATTTCAGAATTTTGAGGTAAAGGACATTGGAGTTGTGATTTATTAAGCAGTTAACAACTTTAACTTACATATAAATTTACATTGGTAAAATTCATCTTTTTTTATCTCATTTTTGTTTTGGTAAATTTTGAACTGCTATCATTAGCGCTCTAATTTATTGAACCTGTATACGAAATTTCAGAATTTTGAGGTAAAGGACATTGAGTTGTGATTTATTAAGCAGTTAACAACTTTAACTTACATATAAATTTACATTGATAAAATTCATCTTTTTTTATCACATTTTTGTTTTGGTAAATTTTGGAACTGCTATCATTGGCGCTCTAATTTATTGAACCTGTATACGAAATTTCAGAATTTTTGGGTAAAGGACATTGAGTTTTGATTTATTAAGCGATTAAAACCATATATTTACATATCATTGGTAACATACATTTTTATCACATTTTTTGTTTTACAAATTTTGGAAAATACTATCTTTGGCGCTCTTACTTATTGATATATACGAAAATTCAGAATTTTGGGCAAAGGACATTGAGTTGTGATTTATTAAGCCTTAACAACGTTCACTTACATATCAAAACTACAAACTTTGTCATTAATAATTGAAAATTTTTTTCACATTCTTTTAGTTTTGAGAATTTTGGAGTGCTATCTTTTGCGCTCTTACTTGTTTAGTCTACATGCCGAAAATTGGAATTTTGGGTAAAGGACTACTGATTTATAAATAAATATAAATATAAATGTACGCAAGTTTCAACCTTTATGTACTATTTTCACAAGACTGTTTTGAAATTTTTATATTCTGAATTTATTTTAATGCTAACCTTTGCGCTGTTATTTATTTAGCATATATACAAAATTCAAAATTTTTGAGTTAAAATTCATCTGATATTATTAAAAGAGTGTATTTATTTATTTTAAAATAGACACATACGAAAATGCTGACATACATTTCATATAACAGGATAATGTTATTGACCTTTTCTTTCTTTCTTTCTTTGTAATATAAGTTTTATGGGTCATTTCTTCCTACATAATTTGGATAATTTAATAAATCATGATAAGAAACTCGTTTAATATATATATCTATATAAATTCAATTAAAACCATACGGAAACTTATTTTAAAGCGCTAGTTGGAAGTTCAAAGTTTTTCCACATTTTGGAATTTGAAACTCCTATTTTTTGCGCTGTTACATGTTTACTCTACATACCAAAAATTAAAATTTTTGGGTAAAGGACTAAAGTGTTATGATTTATTCATTTGTGCAAGATTCAACTTTTCTGATTTATAAATAAATATAAATATATAGCTTTATGTGTCATTTCTTCCTACATAATTTGTATAATTTAATAAATCATGATAAGAAACTCGTTTAATATATATATATATATATATATATATATATATATATATATATATATATATATATATATATATATATATATATATATATATATATATCTATATAAATTCAATTAAAACCATACGGAAACATTTTAAATTTCACTTTTTTCTTTCTTCTATGCCTAACACACACATTTATTTTTTTTCAAATGAAGTGCCTTTTCCTTATGCAATATAACATACACTACTGTAATTACTTATTCACTAAAGCACCTTTATTTCATACTTTTCATGACACATTCACTGAAGTTGCATCATTTTCTTTTTAGCTCATACAGCTCTAAATCTACCCTCAATTTTTTCATTTCCTGATTAACACCTCGAGTCTTTTCTTCCTCTCGTTAATACTTAATAATTCTTTTCTCTTCTTATCATTCTTATTGCTTTCAGCATTTCTAGCAATAAAGTTTACTGAATCATGCAATCCCGGAGAATCCTTTTTATTATAAACATGCATCCTTTTTCAAAATAAGGGTCGGTCGTAGTCGCTACATGTTCTTCTTCTTCTTCTTCTTCCACTTGAGTGTAATTTCTCTAATCACGCTAGTCTGAGGAACGATGGTGTCTCTTGAAAATACAAAAGTTGTGCATGAAAAATTGTATCTTGCCAATGGCACAATTATATGTAACGTAAACGTTGTCAATTGCTTCCATTAATAAATCATAACTCGGTAGTCCTTTACCCAAGCAATCTCTTCATTACGATGTACCTACTCTTCATTTAATCAAAACATAGAAGACATTTTATTTTTGTAATAAAAATACATAGTTTCTCAAAACAGGTAGCTGTTTCTCAGAAGCGGTATCTGTTTCCTAGACTGAAAGCAGTTTAGGTTGATCATTTGAGGACTACATAAACACTTTAGGCCTAATATTTATGTATCAGTATGTTTTATTATTAATAAATAATACAAATTACAATTGGTCTTTTATTATTATTCTTACAGAAATTACATTCTACGTTAGTTTCTTAAGTACACACTATATTACAATAAGTTATATTCATACTAGTCGGTACCTATACAAGCAGGACATTTATATCCGTTATTAAACCAATAGTAATGCTTTCTACAGTAATTTAAGTGTTCCAAAGTGCTTGTTGTTCTTACCGGCATCATTGAATTATAAATGAGATTATTGCTACAATAATATGCTTATAAACTACATTATCATCATCATCGATCCATGAATATTATTTTAATCCCAACCACTTTACGTACACTTTATTCTTTTTACGTCAAATGACCTTTTCCACCAAATACACATCGGATATTTAACCTTTGCAGTTCCTGTCTATAAATAGGTGTCCCTGTCTTGTAGTAAGTACGTGACCGGATTCCTTACCGCACTTTAACAATCTTGAAAAGTTCACTAGACCAATTTGGTATATAACCTTTATCAAATATTCTTTAAATTTTGTTCGGTAGAACATTGTAAAGACCGAAAATGTGAATAGCATAAACTTTGATGCAGTCAGCTCAAAACAGATCCTATTTTCTAGCAACAGGCAGAAACAGCTCAAAACAACTTTCCCGGTTTCCGAAAACAG
The DNA here is from genome assembly GCA_036346205.1 of Vesta saturnalis. Taxonomy (NCBI): domain Eukaryota; kingdom Metazoa; phylum Arthropoda; class Insecta; order Coleoptera; family Lampyridae; genus Vesta; species Vesta saturnalis. The sequence goes on along the minus strand of JARFJB010002087.1, from coordinate 5,035,391 downwards.
CTCAAAACAGACCTAAAACTGGTACCCGTTTCTCAAAACAGGTAGCTGTTTCTCAAAAACAGGTAGCTGTTTCTAGAAGCGGTATCTGTTTCGGTAGACCGAAAGCAGTTTAGATTCTCATTATTCAAATGTTTATTCTTAGATAACATTTTAAATTATCTAGTTCTTCTTCTTCTTCTTCTTTGAAATACTCATAAAAGCGTTGAGGTAATACATGTGAATAAGATATGTCAGTTAATAAATTTTATTATTAGAATTTCACTACAATTTTTCATATAAATGATATACGTGAGCCAGCGCACAGTGACAAGTGTTTTGTGTATGAAAAACAGCATGGATGAAGTTTGGGTAAAGTATGTTGTTTTTCAAACACCGTAATGCTTTGTTTTAAAAATTTTGAATAAAATCAGCTTTCTCGTCCTTTAACGTACACCTCATCTGTTGTTGATATGCAATCACTAAGTATACTAGGGAATAGACGTGGAGAAGTATATCCATATTCCCACTTGATAAAGTGATGGTTGTGAATTAACCAATTAGCTTGCTTTTGAAATTCACTATCCAAGGTGTGCCATGGAAATGGAGGCTTGAATACGTAATGAGCAATTTGCTCTCCATTATATATCGCTAGTTCCTTAGGTGTAAATATATTTCTTGCTGTTTTGAATCCTTGCACATCAATTATAACAATCATTACTTTTCCATATTTGTCTGGTTGTCTTCGTTAGCGTGTTGTATATGCGCTAATGCAATCGTGCAGTATTTCTACATGCTACATTTAAACAAATAGAACTGATTTTCTGGTTTACACACTATTACAATAGTAAATACGTAAGCGATTTTAATGTGCAAAAACAGTGCTTTAACATATATACTTTTTAGAAAAACATGATGCGAATGATATGTGATTATAAAATTTAAACTTATATAGAAGGTGGACTCCACGAGGATACCGAGCAATACTGAGCATGCACAAAGTCAGTTACATATGTGATTGGTTAAGAATGCTTATTTTGCTATTCCTAAGAACCTTGAAGAGTCTAACATAAGAACTGTAATATGATACCTTCTCAATACCTTGTCAATAAAATTTAACCTTGAAGATTAGTTGGTATGAATTGTAATATGATACCAATAAATTTTAACCTTGAACAGCTTAGCCAATATAGCTGCAGACACCATATTATTATACGCTACATTTTTTTTTAGTCTCATCAATAGCAGCTCTTCATTATGATATACCCTTCATTTAATCAAAAATAGAAGACTTTTTCTTTTTTTTGCAACAAAAATATATAATTTATTTCCAAACAATTATACATAGATATATATGTTATTATTTTTTTTACAGAAATGTTAAATTAGTCATCTTTCCTACAGTTCCGGCGCTGGTAATGCGTCATTCTCAACCAGATATTGCTTAAACTTTTCATTCTTCTTCTTATTAGATCAACGTTTACAATCCCTAATTTTCTCTTTGCTTTAATGATGGTACTGACTGCTAAAGCTGCAGTTCGTTCACCTAGCGTTGCGTCTAATGATTTAAATATGCTTATAAACTACATTATCATCATCGATCCATGAATATTATTATTGTTTAAAAAGCGGTTGTTCGGTTTTCAATGTATCCATCTTAACTGATCTGTTTAGTGTAAACAGCTACCTGTTCAAGGTGAACCGGTACCTGTTTGTCGCAAAAGCTACCTGTTCATGGTAAACAGGTACCTGTTTATTAAATCCGTTTTGTATATATATATATATATATATATATATATATATATATATATATATATATATATATATATAATATATATATATATATATATATATATATAATGTCTACTTTCTAAATCTTGGTAATCTCTGTAACTGATATCATGAAGTTTGCACTGAGCATCTAATTGATTAATACCGAGGTCACCGCGTGCGAGTCGTTTTCTAACTTTGTACCAGGACCGCAATACTGGTAACCAGGTAAATGTAATTCAAACGGAAGTTTATTGATTAGACCATTCACCAAACCACCACCACCTACACTCTTTCGCTTCTTAACTAGCATTGTTTACATGGATGGATAGAAAGGGGTATACCTAAATTGAGAAAACAAATCATAGTTTTTTCTTTATTCAGTAAATGCTATACATTAGATAAGCAGGACGATAATACAAAATTTCCATTAAACATACAGTGTTATGTGAATTAATATTATACTTAGCATTTATAACATCATCAATATCTTTATAAATGTCATCATCATCACCACCACCGAATTCTTTCTCACGAAAACGACGGTAGTCAACAACTTGCTGTATGAACTTTTCATAAAAACACACCAGATTGTAAGATTCAAGAAATTCCAATCTATAGCTTACTATATCCTTTAAATTGAATAGTTGTTCTATACTATGTGAGTTGAATGTGCAAGAACAGCACTTGTAGTTTTCTATCATAACAGTTTTCAAAATTCTGTCATATCCTTTAATTAATTCCCAATTGTAATAAATACCAAGATTACTAGATAGAGATTCATAATGTTGATCATAGATTATATCTTCTTCTTCGTTTATATTTGACCAATCAATTTTATTTTCAATTTCTTGGGATCGGAAAAATTGTAATTCTACATATGAATACCATCTTAGAAGCTCATTCCATTCCTTCATATCCAACACCACATTATTGCTTTGGTCACAATTACCACCCAATACGCACCACTGGTGCAAGGTTGAGGTGTGTACTGTATCCAATTTCAGATGTTTTGCATGATGAGTATCGTTCGATAGTTTATAATAAGTACAATCGATTAAGTATTCCTTAGCTGCTTGTTTATACACTTCATCCTTATATTGAAATGATGATGTCCAGTCAGTCTTAGCAGAAGAACAACCTTCATCATGTTTCTCTTCATTTTTACTACTACTACCATCACTATTTTGACAGCACCAACAACAAAACGTTAAATTATTATTCAGGTTGTTACTGCAATGATGTGGGTATCCATATATAAAGGTGAACTTCTGAGTTTGATCGTTCCAGAAATGATTTTATTGCTACTTGCATGACTTTACTTGCTCACAATTTCACTATGACTAAACACTGTTTAAGAAAATAATTCTAGTATTTCAATTTTACATATGGTAGGGGTGCTACTATTAAAAGAAAATGTTATGTTTGTTGTTTTGCCAACTGCACCCAAACTACTTATAAACACATCCTTCGTGTTTAGGAGTGTTTTAAATTCTTCAATTCGTGTTTCTTCTTTTGAAATACACATAAAAGCGTTCCGGCAATACATTTAAAATCACCCGTTTCTATCACTATACGTTCACCATACTTAGTATTAATTATATCCATATTCGTTACTTTATACTTTCTCGATATATCGAGCTCGCACATTTTTTAAAGGGTTTGCAATAGGTGCTTTGATTTAACCCTGTTCTCCTGATCTCAACATACAGCTCACTGCAATTTATATAAGAAATATGCATCCTTGACTACATATTACAACATGCTTAAACTTGTTAAATACCTACTTTTGACCTTGACTAGAAATATAATATGATGATGATGATGGCTCCAAAAATTTATATTTCCGCTAAAAAGTTTGACCTTGAAAATTATATTCTTAGATTTATGATTACCTTGCAATTCTATTTTAGCTTTTCACCTTGACCTTTTATATTTCTAAGAAATATGACACCAGCGTAGGTCAATAACCTTTGACCTTGAAAACTATTTTTAGATTTATGATTACCTTGCAACTTCTATTTTTAGCTTTGACCTTTGCTTAAACTTGTTAAATACCTACTTTTGACCTTGACTAGAAATATAATATGATGATGATCAGCTCCAAAATTTATATTTTCCGCAAAAAGTTTGACCTTGAAAATTATATTCTTAGATTTATGATTACCTTGCAATTTCTATTTTTAGCTTTTCACCTTGACCTTTTATTTTCTAAGAAATATGACACCAGCGTAGGTCAATAACCTTGACCTTGAAAACTATTTTAGATTTATGATTACCTTGCAACTTCTATTTTTACCTTACTTACCTTATATTTCTAAGAAATATGACACCACCGTAAGTCAATAACCTTTGACCTTCAAAACTATTTTTGATTTATGATTACCTTGCAACTTCTATTTTTATCTTTGACCTTGACCAACTACATTTTAAATCTCCCGCTTAAAGTTTGACCTTGAGCTCCAAAAGCTTGATTTCACCACCAGAGGGCGAGTGACTCAAAATTTAAATCGCCAAAAACATGCTTGAGACGTGGAGCGCGTTCTGGCATAACGAGAAAACTCACTCGACCTTGAAATAAATCCCCATAAGATTTACATGGGTGACCTTGAACTGGTCCAGGATCGGCTTACTATTACTACTCATGAGTGTGATAAAAGGTTTCAAAAGTTATTTTATCAATCAGTATGCATATGAATGTTTTATCTTATCAATGCGTAGTAAAATTTAATAGATTATTTATTTACATTTATTAAACAAAATAAAAAAAAGAGATTAATTTGTAATACTGATTTTTACGTAGCTAACCAACTACAAATAATTCGTCTCTTATTGGTAAACCAAAAAGGTGAATACGAGAAAGAAGAAACAACTTTCAAAACAAGCACGGTTTAGTGGATAATTATAACGTAGTATAATCTTTATTCTATTGAAAGCGACAAACAAAACTATCAGATTTATGTATCGTGAAAAGCATTTTACATTGTTTGCATAGTAAAGAGCTTTCTATGGCTATAGGAGTTTACTGGTGTATAATGTAATATATTTTACTTGTTATTTATTCGAAAATTACAATAAAAGTGTGAACTTATGATATAAACATATTTATAATGACATTTCTAAATATTTTACCACCCCCCGCTTAAAGTATTATTATGACAATGGGTTACTAATTGTCACATTGCTGTCACATACACACACAAACACGCACACACATACGCACACACACACACACGCACACACACACGCACAAGCTCACGCATACGCACATGCACACGCCCACGAACACACACGTACACGCACACGCACACGCACACGCACACGCACACACACACATATATATTTTACGTTTAATGATATGGCCGTGAAAAACAAGGATGTCGTTCTTTTTGTATGACTGAGGTACCAAAATGAAAGGCTTGTAGTGTATACAAAATTTCTTCGTTCGTTGGAATTTGTAGACGTGGTGCAAGAGTGCCCCCCTAGATTCTACGTAACTCAGCACACACACACACACACACACACACACACACACACACACACACACACACAACACACACACACTCACACACTCACACACTCGCGCACACACACACACACACACACACACACACACACACAATCTTCTGCGGCCGTGTATGTCTGGGTGCTAGTATGTGTTACATATTTGTGCTAATTTGATTAAGATCGGTTGCATTTAGCGCACTAGATTCTAACAAACAAGGTTTTGTGTTACTCCAGTGTCAAGTAAAGCATGCGGTCGACGTACACCAAGATCTGTGGTAGATATGTGTATTTTAGCAAAATGGTGTTGTCAGTCACCACAGCCGATAGTTTACTACTACTACAATCACGGTGGTGGTGCCTTTCAGTGCAGTAGTGGCTGTGGGTTGCAGGTTGCTTTAGTGGTTAGTGGTTCGTATGGCTGGAGGGGAGTTCGTTATTCTTCCGAAGTTTCCAAAAACTATAGTAAACTGGTTGGTTGGCTGTGCAGCATTAGGATGGACTGGGTCTTGCATTAGCTCCAGGTGCTCGTTTATGTCGAATATCAGGTGTGTGACCATCTCGTTCGCAGGTAGTCGTTGCATACTTCGACCTTTTATTCCATGATAAAAACTCGGTTTGTAAGCGGACACGGCCTTTTGCGTGATTGTAATTGTTGCAGTATATGTTCGAAGTTCGTGTAGTTTTGTCAGAAGCCTTAAGATCTTTTCTCTCAGGTGGCTGCGCTACCAGCCAGTCATGACGTGGCGATGAAGGACTGTTGTTCGAGGTAAACACCATTTTTGGTGTAGTGTTCGCCTACTTAGCGGAGGAACACCGTTATGTTAAGGCATTTGAAGTGGTAGCCGAGATTTTTGAAGGTGCATTTGTGTTCTGATTTGTGCCATTGAAATTCAATGGCTTCAGGCTAGAGTTGCTGCGCTACGCAAACATGTTTTTTTGCACGGTTTACGTGATCTGGAGCTTGTAACTTGATTACAATAGGTGAAAATGGTTTTTCGTCTACCACACGCAGAAGCTAATAACCACGTCCAGTTTGATGATCGGATTTTCATTACCTTTAAAATTAGAATTAAAATTAAATGCGTTAATGGATACCGGTGCCTCCAAAACATACCTGGGAAGTAACGTAAAAAACTAATCAATTAGAAAAAAACTCTATCCTAGAAAACAAAAACGAGCTTGTAGAAAAAGAAATGCAATTATGTAAGTTACTTGTTTTATCTAACAAATTATAATATTTGTCAGCAAAAATGCATCAAAACATACTGACCATTCCGGATCAAAAAAAAATTGAAACACCTGAAATCTGCCAAATCTGGATAGAAACTAGAAATTCACAGAACGGGAACCACAGTTGACATCGGTACAAAAATTTATCCGAAATATTTATATTTCCAAACCCAATAACCTTAAGTCCATACCGGAAACCGGAGGTCCGTGCGACCAAGAAACGTATAAAAGAGGAATTCACTGAACGGGAACCTCAGTTAACAACCATAGCACCGGTACGAAAATCTACTCGAAATATTCCTATCTTCAAACCCAACAATATTAAGTCCATACCGGAAACTTAATCCCAAACACCGGAACGTGGGATGAATTCGCATAATCATTGACAACTTCAAGATCGTAACAGAACATTATTTTATTGCCTATAAAATAATATAAATTTAAATATTTGACTTAAATCTAAAAATGCTTTACTTATACTAATTTTGATACAAAACAAATAACAGCAACTTAAACCTATCTCTAAAGTGCGGGATCCTTTACAGCGATCAGAAAGGTGGAGTTCGGTGATGGTCCTCCTGGTAATGGGCCATATGTGAATTGAATAATTAATATACAGAACTTGCTGTACGATAGCAATTTCCCTGCTTGATTTTAGGTATTTGTTTAGTAATTAAACATATCTTACGCACATCAATTAAAATATTTCACTCACAAAGAAAATCAATAAATTTGGTTTACTTTAAATTCTAGGAACTTTAATTTTAAACCATCCAACAGCTCGTATATAAAAGTATATTTTTTTAAATATATTCTGGAAATTTAACAAAGGGCTGATAACGCGCACATTGATTATGAACTTTTATTTATTTAGCAATCTGGAACTTTTATCGCTTATGGAAATAAGATATACGAAACGTGATTCTCTTCGAGAAATTGGATTAGATTTTCTACGTGATAGTAAAATACGTATAAATTAAAGTAATTTATTTTCTCCTTCAGGAAGTAGATTTCAAAACTATATTTGATTAATTATTATCGCTTCTCAGAAACTATACAGGAATGGGAGTATGAAATCGAAATTTCTACGTTATAGAATTTTGGTTTAGCTTTAAAGAATTTATATATTCATTGGGAAGCGGATTGTAATACTTTAATAAGTAGGTACTCTGGATACGAACTGCAGGCTGTTCGTATTAAAGACCGCGACTGGTCTAATTCTGTATCTGGGCACCAGACGTAGGCTTTCTCGTGTTTGCGGATTGAAACACAGGATGACAGCGGTTTTAATTAGATAATTTGACAAGAAGCGGATTTTTGGAGATTATTAGGCGATCTGTTGTCTGCGGGTTTTACTGGCTTCCCAGTTCGGTGTTAGGTATGTGTGTTAGGAAAAGATTAATTATCCAAACGGGTGTATGCTCCGTTGGTTAATTAGACGGACGCTAGAATGAACAGGCATACGCCTTTCAGACAATCAAGGTAAAGGAAATACCTCTACAGACATACGCCTTAGGGGATAATTCCCCATAGGAAATCTCAGTACTTTTCAGGTATACGCCTAAAACGAAGAGGAGGATTTTGTGTAATAGGATAGGTTTGTTTACGCGGGCTTACGCTCCAGGATGAGAAGGTATGTAGAAATAATAGATCTCGGCGATTAAGCAGGCCTATGAAGACCTCAAGATGGAAGCAATAAGATAGATAAGGACTTCAGGGCAGAAGTCAACAAGGTAATTAATCTCGCTTTTTATTTTGGTTAGTATGCTCATGCTTATGGTTAGTATTTACTTATTAGCTTATATATATATATATATATATATATATATATATATATATATATTATTCGTAGACTGTTGAGGAGTCCTTTTCCTCTTCAGCCCTGGTTTTTAATCTACATTTTAATCCACAGGAGCACTTTTCTGTAACATAAACGGAAAAATAAAATAATTAATTTGTGGATTTTTGTACAAATTTCTGGATCTTTACAACCTTTAGAAAATGAAAGAACATAAACTATGTCAAATTTGTTTAACTAAATTAAAATTCGTAAAGAAAATTTACCTGTTGAACAATATCCATATAGAATCAATGCTTTCTTCGCTTGGATTAGTACAAAAATTAATTAAAACGACAATTAATCACCAGATTCTCTCATACTTCAAATTACACATAACACTACTTTTCACTTCACCAATTAAATAAAATTGCCCGTAAACATTTTTAGGTAAATATTTTTAATTTTGCTAAATTTAATAAATTTCAACCCCAAGTGTTTGATGTAAGCAAAGCAGGCCGTTTTATTTTTTTTAAATTGCAACAGGATTACTGCAAGTCATCACAATCCCCCAGATCCACATAGAAATTTAACAACTCCCAATTAATAATATATTAATTATTAAAACACATAATTTCTACAAAGGACCAATTAGGCAAATCTGATAGAAAGATTTGTATTAATTATTTATTTGCAGATCATTGAGCCAAATCCAAAGAGTGTATATGTGTACTACTTAGGTCATGGGAGTACACCAGTACCAGGAAAGTTGCTTATCTACCAGGGGTCCATTAGAGTAAGTTTGAGAATTATCTAATTGTTGTTTGTTTAATGAATTAATATATATTTTATTATGTAATTTATATATTCTAGTTTATTAATTGTTTTGTAATACTGTTTGTAAGTTCTCGCGCCCACTACGACTCAGTTAGCCGCGAGCAAAATACCTGTAAATTGGCATATTTATCAAAATTTTATTATAGTCGTGTGTTACACATTAGGTAGGTATTTTTGTATAAACTTGATACGATCTGGAAGTTCTGACGCATTTATATATTGTAATTGATTGTGTTTAGTTATTTATTATCCAAGTGTAGGACATTGGCAAGGTTTTTAAGTTTCAATTGGGATAATTACCGTTTAATAGTTTTTACACTTATATGAGGTCAAATCAATAAAGGTGTTGTGTAGCTATTTATATATTACATTTAGATGTATGTGACAGATTAAAACATGTTTTAAATTCCTAGTACGGTTTCATTAGTCAGTTTATCAAAACATAATTAAAGACATATGAGAAAAATCATCACGGTGATTCAATCACATGATATATTGATTAATTTGTAATATTCATAATTATGTGAGGTTGTAATTGTGATATGCAATAAAAATAATTCCACCAATCATTTTACCACTTTTGAACATCATTATTTTAAAGATTAATAGCGAATGAATAACTTAAATTTGGGTTTACACATCGATACAGATATAATAAAGACATTTTGTATGTGTGGAAAACCATAATAATTTGTAGTTTTCAGGTTTTATGAAAAACGCTCGAACACGTCAATTTAATTTTTCAGTTTTCTATAATATACTCTTTGGTTCCACAAAACTCTGCGCCAGTCCGTTCCTAGATTTTTGTGCGATTCTGTAGCGCCGTCTCACAATGGCGGTCGTTCAATTATGAAAATTATCTTAAATTTACTCTCAGTAAAAGAATAACGGTTTCTTGTTTTATCAGAAAAAAAGCAAACTATTAAATATGGTTGTATTATCAACCAAACTAGAACAACGCGTAATATTAAAAAAAACTAGGCCCAACAAAGAACAATCAAACAATCATAAAAAAATAATAAAATAAGAATGGCGTGTTGAGTAGATAGAAAATATCTTGTGTGGAACAACACGACTTTCCAACCTACCAAGTGGAAATTAAATGAAATACATTCCCTTTTTTAATACGTTCATAACGAAAATAGGCAACATTGTAAAAAAACAATAATCTAGGTCAGATGGCTGTTAAAAGCTGCATGTCAGGTAGAGGTTAATAGATATAGATGCTAACTTAAAAAAAATTCTAGAGCTGCCCGCTTCTATAAATAATACAATTTAAGCATTTTCAGTCATATTTAATTAATTTTTAAACTTAGTTTGATTTATATTAAGAAACTTCATAGAGAAAAGTTACGTAAACTAACATTTTCTTAAAAAAAGATGTCTTCACATTTTCTTACAAAACTAATCGTTACTCAGATATTGAAAAAATACTTAAATCCTATCGTTGGTATTTTTATATCTTTGAAATACACAGTTGTTCCAGAAATAATTGATAAAACCAAAAACTGTTCCTATGAACTTCTCCCAAAATCTCAGCTCTAGGATAGGCACACACGCACACTCACACGCACACGCACGCGCACACGCACACGCACACGTACACGCACACGTACACGCACACGCACACGAACAAGCACACTCACACTGTCACGTACTCGCACACGCACAGGTACACGCACACACATATGCACACGCACAGGCACACGCACATGCATACGCACACGCACACACACACACGCACACGCACACGCACACGGACACACGCACATGCACACGGACACACACGCATACGCATACGCATTCGTATACGCATACGCACACGCACACGCATACGCATACGCATACGCATACGCATACGCATACGCATACGCATACGCATACGCATACGCATACGCATACGCATACGCATACGCATACGCATACGCATACGCATACGCATACGCATACGCATACGCATACGCATACGCATACGCACACGCGCAATCATAGGCGCACGCATACCAACACTCACCCACATGCCCACACGCGCATGCGCTTACGCGTGATCGTACGCACGCATACTCACACAGGCAAACATCATGGCCGATCTTGTTAAAACTTTGTCAAACGTTGTAAAATGAGCAAATAAGTCCATTTAGCGTTAGTAAACAAAGTCGAATGCGTAAGCTTCTATACCTGCATATGTTTATGTAGGTTGGAAGGTAAAATTTAGTTCAGTAAATGCTGAAAATGACGACCGTTGACAACTTGACAGTGCCCAAGTGTCGAAACAAGTTCTTGGAACACTTCGTATTATTTCTGGTGAAATTGTTCGTATTTCCGTTCTTATGCATGTACAATGTCCTATACCTATCTGCAACTGTTTCGGAAATATTGTTTTCAGATTTATTGCAAAAATTAGCATTAACAAAGGAAAATTACACACTCAATACTTATTCCCCATTTAGGTCTTCACAATGAAAAAGTAAGTAAAAATCATTTCAGCGTTCCTTTTTACTGATATGAAAGAAACGGAAAATGTAACGTATTTCATTCCCTCCCCAACGGGGAGGGCGGGTTGCTCGAGCTACCCGAGCTCCTTCAGCCACAATCATGGATTCCCAGCATACATACATACATTACGTATATATGCATGGTGGGATTAAGGATAGGTGTGGTCTGGATAGGATCCGAAGGAACGGAGTTAGGGTTCTGAGGGGGAAAATACTACCCCAGCATTCGCCTAAGTAGCCGCACATGGTGTGCATATACGTGTGCATATACGCAGTGACCATGCCGCTACATGTGCATGAGGAAAACCCCCTGAACCCCCTACAAGGTAGACGGTAACGGGAATCGAACCCATTACCTCTCGAATGCTAAACAGGTCCTTAACTGCATATAAAAATGGTTTATTTAACAAAAATGCACAAAACAAAAATTCTACAGATGATTGGTTATGGAGACGGACACAAATTTGCCACCTCCATCCCAAGGGACAATTAGTAAAATAGAAAAGCAGCTTCGCGAGCTTTGACATGTAAGGCAGATAAAAAATGCAGCTGCCAAGGCAATAAGTGATAGTACCAAATTGGATTTAAGAAAACCCACACACTTCTAGTCGAAAAGAAGCCCTAATGTTCGATGTTAGCCATGCATCGATTATTCGAACATTAAATGAAAATAAAAATCATTCCTATAAATTGATACCAACTCAGGAGATCATAGAAGACGGTTTTGATAGTAGAACGTATTTTGTGAACAAATGATGGCAATGGTAGATAACTATGTAATCACATTAGAACGTGTTTTGTTTTTTGATGAGTGTACGTTTACACTTTACGGTCATGCTAATCGTCAAAATAGCCGCTATTGGTCTAGGGAAAATCTTCACTGGATGAGAGAAAGTTAATGTCTGGGCAGAAATTGTAGTAGATCATCTCATAGGCCCTTTTTTCATTGATGGCCATTTCGATGTCGCTAATTATTTAGCACTGCTCCAAAATAATTCGTGCCAACTTTGATACACTTATATCCTGATCCAGCAAACCCACAAGATGCAGGGAATATGATATAATTTCAGCAAGATGGAGCAACGCCCCATTACCAAATCAATTTTCGGCAGTAGCTCAACCAAATGTTTCCAAATCGCTGGATAGGTAGGCGAGGATCGATGGAATGGCCAACATAATCTCCTGACCTGACGTTATTAGGCTTTTTATGGGGATATATCAAAGGTATTGTATACAAAACTAAACCCCTCGACTTGGCTGACTTAAGAAGGCGAATAACGCTTGCCATTAGATCGGTCACACCTGAGATGTTGAGTAACGTTAGAAGAAATTTTTATTTAAGGTTAGGATGTTGCCTAGACGTTCGCGGCGAGCATTTTGAACATTGACATTAATGTTTCTTTTTTGTTTTTTACATTATCAAGAAATAAAAAGTATTACTTATTAGTTTTTCAGTGTATTGTAGCGAATTTCTGTTATCAAATAATTTTCTTTTGCTAATGTTAATTTTTGCAATAAATCTGAAAATACTTAATATTTCCAAAACAGTTGAAGATAGGTATAGGACATTGCAATATGTCTAGAATTTTCTGAAGAATAACAAAATTTCATAATATACTGGGCGTTGGATTTAAAATAAGAAAGTTGATATATGCCACTGTTACATGACACACCCTGCATAAAAAATTTTGTTGAAAAGAATGCGCAACTAAAAATACCAATCGACGTGTCCGATCGATTTTTCGAACAGGCTGCCATTTATTTATTACCGAATTTATTCCATTTGGCTGGTACACGCTGTATATTGACATTTAAGAAAAATGTCGACGTCATATTTTGACCGATGTCAATAAAATCCAAATAAATTTTATCAGAATTTGGGAAACTGAAAAACTAAATTGACGTGTTCGAGATTAATTCTTATATTATTTCATTAATAAGAATTTGTAGTTTAGAAAATACGTGCACTTATATGTACCGGCCAACGCATTCCAATTGAATATGAGTTTTACAATATAAACATGGTAATGTTGATAACAACATACGTTTTGTTTTTTCCGAATTAAAACTATAAAAGTGAACTTGAAAATAAATGCGTAACATTTACCTATAATTAATTACCTTTACTATAATAAAGTTACGATACACTTCTAAATGTTTATGTTTTTGTGGTTTTGCGTTTTTGTTAATACGATGCATAATTCCTTATGTAAAAATATTGCCAATGAAATTTCGTTATTACATAATTTTCAACAAATTCTCCGTGAAAATGAATACGTTTTTGTAAAATTTTGTAAGTATACGTTTTCTTCCTAATCTCTGTGTATATATACATTGGTGCGTTTCGAATACTGTAATATAATATTGTAATACGTTTAATTGTGTAATATTAAATATACCTAGAAGTATTTAAATGTTAGATGCGCCATGGTGTAATATTAGTAACGCAATGAATCCTGAATTTACAAAAGCGGCATTAGAAGTAGACAAATTAAATTTACCTGTAAAATTTCTAGAGGTAAATTGTGAACAAGGAAAAAACTGTGTGAACATTTTGAAATTAAAGGTTATCCGATACTGTTACTGTTCCGAAGAAAAGCGGTTCTTAAATATGGTAAATATGTTTTGTTTGATTGCAGTTAAAAATAATGGTGAGTAGTAGGTCCTCATACATCTGATGGTTTCGTTACATGGCTGGTAAAGGAAGTTCGACCTCCAGTGATACTGTTGAAAACAACCGCAGAAATTGAACAACTACTTAAGAACACTGATTTTACAATTGTTGGGTTTTTTAAAAATCAATCTCCAAAAGCTGTAAATTTCTTAACTATCGCAGATAGCTTTACTTCCCCTACTTTCGCAGTTACCTCAAATGAAGATATTTTTGAGAAATATGATGTCGAACCTTCATCGATAGTACTGTTTAAAAAAGTAAGTCTTGCACTTGTAATTACATTGTCTACATTAAATATTTTGCAGGACGATAAACATAAATATATTTTTAAAGAACAGTTAACCTTAAAGAACGTAAGATCCTTTGTAAGCATGGAAGCAAGTCCTCTTTTTGCATACTCAAATGATACAACAGCTATGGATCTTTTTAAACTAAGAAAAAAAAATGTTTTAATTTTGTTCGTTTCGTCTAAACGTCGAGATACAAGAAGTGTTATTAATTTAACAAAACCAATTGCTAAAAAATTTAGAAATAGTGTTCAGTTTTTAGTGTACGACGCTGATAACGAAAATACAACTTATAAAGATGGAGACGTAACGATGATTACAGTAGCAAGAAAAAGATACCGAATGAAGAAACTATTAACATTGGAAAATTTAACAGAATTTGTTGAATATTTGTCTAAAGCAATAAAATGAATTTTAAATAGAATGTAATGTTGACTTTAAGTAAATGTTTACTCTGTTACTCAGCAAGTTGTACACATATGTGTGTAAAAAATTGTGTATTTTATTTTTTTAATGTAATATCAAGACCTTGGTTGTGTTGCGGTACCTTAAACTATATTCTTTCATGTAGCCGAATAAAAATCTATGTGACTTGCTCTTCAACTTAAACCATTACCATTAGGCTTCTAAGCACTAAGTGCTACAAAACTGATTACAATCAAACCTTGAACTATATCAACTTATTTCTATAGCCATCCGCAAACCCTGCGCCTCAATCGCGCTTTAAAGATTCTATCTTTAAGATAATTCAAAATCCCAAGAATGTCAAATTTCTTGGTACAAAAATCATCATTTAATGCATATTTACACATAATTTCGCTTAAGTCCAATATGAACCTATTTCGTCTCGCTTGCAGTTCTATGAACCGCATGCTATTGTAGTGGAAAAGTAACAATATAAGAAATTACGTAAACTTTTTTCGTAAGTAGTAGCTGAAAGTTGTGGAAAAAGTACGGGAAAAGAGGGATTAGTTGTTAGGACGAATGAAGCAAACGTCTCCGGTCTTCAAGTTAAATTCTCGAACACTCGATAAGGTATAGACTACGGGAGAGTCGTCTGGTATCGGACACCTTAGCTTTTTTTTAAAACAAAATTGTATTTACCTGAAATGGATTAGGAAAATCATGAAACGATACTTCAAGACATTGTCTACATACACCATAAGGGGTGTATCGTAATATTTACTTTTAGATACTAATATCAAAAAAAGAAAAAGTTCTTGTAAATTACCATTTTCAAAAAGTGGAGGGTGGTATCGGACAGACTCACAAATAATGAAATAATGTTTTTTTATTAGGTATTACAAAAGAAAAATAGTGCTTAATAGTAATTTAATTAACTCTACACACTAGTTGGTCACATCCATTGGTTTTCCAAATTATTTACACAC
Organism: Vesta saturnalis; assembly: GCA_036346205.1. Classification (NCBI taxonomy): domain Eukaryota; kingdom Metazoa; phylum Arthropoda; class Insecta; order Coleoptera; family Lampyridae; genus Vesta; species Vesta saturnalis. The sequence goes on along the minus strand of JARFJB010002087.1, from coordinate 5,019,447 downwards.
ATCACAAAAGTAAAACAGATCATCCCCTTCAAAATTGGCACATTTCTCATGAGCCCATCCTTTGCATCTAGAGCATTGGATCCAATCCTCTTCAAAACTTTCTTCACAAATAATGCAGTTAGTAGACTGATTTGCTTGATTGCTGCAGCTGTCAAATTTAGTTTTTTGTAGCATTCTCATTTTTTACATTTAATTTGTTCTTAACCTTAGCCTTTTCCTTCGCATTTTTTGACTTTTCTTTTAATTCCTTAAGTTTCTTCTTTTCTTCAATTGCATCAAGTTTCTCTTTCTGAATACGTTTTTTTTTCTACAATTTGGTTCTTGTAAGGAGTGGATGTCAGGATTTCACTTTATTCACCACGGCTTCCCCGTGGTTGAAACTTAACATTGGATGTGCTGGGCAAGGGTGAAAGTTCTAACAACAAACTTTCGCCAACAGATGCATGTGCTTGAGGAGTGGGCATTTCTTCTGTTGCAAGATACAAAGATGAAGTTGGTTCATTAGCACTTTCATTTTTCCCCTCACTTAAGACTGGGACATCAGAGCCTGAATCTGCGAATAGATCTTGTAGACTGTTGCGGCCTTGGTTTGTAGATGGCCCAGGAGCTGTTTCTTTATCAACATTTGTAGATGGCTGAGCTGTAGTTGCATCACCATTTGCGTCTTCTTCAACGTTGATGAGTGAGGCAGAGAAGTCTAAATCTGTAAAAACGTTCCGATCGAATGGATGAATTCCCGTGCACTTGAAACCTGATTATGCTAACTCCATTCGGCAGATTCTTGAAAATGCCACGTTAACCAGGCCAGCTATGTCTTTTAGCGATATTTTTAGGTTGGGATACTTTCTCATCCATAAAGCGCACGCCTCATTATAGGTATTTTTGAATGGCTTCATAACAGCCCTATCCAAGGGCTGTAATTTGTGAGAGGTGTGGGGGGGTAAACTAAGCATATGAGTATTATTTTGCTTAGCATATGTAATAACACTAAGGTCCTTGTGACTTGAGTATCCGTCCAGTAGTAATAACACAGGATTTTTTTCGCTAGGGTTCACTCGCTCCACAAACAATTGCAACCATTTGAAAAATCCCTCAGCTGTAATCCATCCACTCTTTTGGCCATCAAAAATACTTCCCATTGGCGCATCTTTTTTCAGCTCTTGATCGATTCGTACACGAGGATAAACAAAAAGGGGTGGAATGAATAGATCACCTGTGGCATTTATTGACAAAAGGATTGTGACATTTCTGCCTCTTTCTGCAGACGTTAATTTTCCCACTTGCTTTTTCCCTTTGACAGATATTACCTTGAGTTTGTTGTTATGGACGACAGAGACACCTGTCTTATCGGCATTAAATATGTTCGATGGACTGAAATTATGCCTCTCAATTAATGCTTATAACTGATCAAAAAACCTGGTTACTTGTGCTTTATTAAAGCCAGCAGCTCTTTGTAGGCTGGTTGATTCAGCCGTTCTCAAAGATAAATCTTGGTGACGGCTCATAAAGTCGTAGTAGAAATCTTTCCCAGCGATTTTCTTTTCTTTATTGAAACGATGATTAATTTTCATTTTTTCTGCTAGTTGATAGACAAGCTTTAAGAACTCAGCTTTGCTGAGAGGCATGAGCTGGTTGTCGAAAGTTTTTACATGATTGTATAGAATTTGTACTGTTTCTCTATCAAATGTTCTTTGAAATGTTCCCTTGTTAGTAGTGCAAGGGTTAGATGTAGCTTCTCCTCCCCCAGAAAGTAATTTTATGCGGTCACCTAATGAACTTTTTGGCACAAAGTAAGCTGCACTCGCTTCCCTAATACTTAATTCTTTTGAAATTACTTTTTCCATTGCTTTTTTCATATTTCCCTCTTCCCATTTTACTCGAATCTTCGTCATTTTTATCTGGAAAGCAAAAAGCCACCCATTTAGATACGAATTTATAAAATAGTTATCATGTCCGATACCACCTTACTCGACTCTGTCCGCTGCCACCCGACTGACACTCAAAATTCAAAAAGGCGCCACGAAAAAAATAATGCTCCGATCAAGGTTATCTGCCGCAAACTAACTAACTATAGTCTAAATTACTTGTTAATAATAATAACACCATGAAACACTTACTTGTTAGAACTCTGCCACTCCGTAAAGTTAGTTCCATGCAGGGTGTCACAATGAAAAAGGTAAAAAACGCGCACTGACAGACTAACCGCGATGCACTTTCATGCAAGATGGCGAGGGCTCACCTTTAACATCTTAATGAAGACGGCTAGCGCTTGACAGGTGCTGCCACTTGTAGCATACGTCGTAACCAGTCGCTGTCCGATACCGCCCGCTGTCCGATACCAGACGACTCTCCCCTAATGTAGACAATCATGGATGTGGCCTAACCCATACTTAAATAAGTAAATTATTTAATTGAATTGACGTTAATTATAAATTGTATTGTTTTCGGAGATTAGTCGAAAGGAAGGTTACATGATTTTAATTAAGTTTGTTTTATGTTTAAAGGTAACAACAATTGCAAAGGTTAGGTTAAATCAAAGGTACGAACGTATAGATCAACTAATAAACCGCACTAGAGTTAATTCTGTTTCGGAAAAATTTATTATTTTTACAGATGACAAACCAATTATATACAGGGTGACCCAATCTACTGTAATCGGTCCATAGCTTGTTACTATTCAATATATCGATTTGTGGTTTTCGCCATCTGGTAGGTATGCTTTTAGTGCACAATTAAAAAATATTTTCAATATATATATATATATATATATATATATATATATATATATATATATATATATATGTTTGAAAAAAATTATTTTCGGAGCGATAGAAATTATTGAATTCTAAAAGCAAGATCTTTGGCAATGAATGAGAATGATGCGGTACCCTTTTCGGAAGTAAAAAACGAAAGAAACATCTCTCTACCGGTATCCGTCTTCGAGATATTGAAAGTTTTCGGAGGCACTGCAAACGTCATTTTTTCTACAAAATGCCAAATAACTCAGAAGCAATGCGACGTAGACCCATAGTATGGTTATTAAAGTGACCTTTAAATTCAACGTGGAATTCAAAAATGTAATAATGTATAGGTTGTTCTATTTAAAATAACGAAGTTGGCATGAGTTTCCGGTATAACCGGAAGTCCGCCATTTATGAAAATAATTTTAAAACGTGTAGCTTATGACTGTGGACAACTTTTATATAAGCCACTTTTTCGTATTTGTAATAGTAAGGGAGTTATGGAGCAATCCCGCTTAAGTGGGCCACCCTGTATATATATATATATATATATATATATATATATATATATATATATATATATATAATAGTGCTCAAAAAACTTATGTTTTTTAAATGGAACACCCGGTATATTTTTATTTTTTTAGTTTCATTGTACAAGAATAATGCTTGCATGAATCATTTTAGGTCTATCTCCTTACATTCCAGAGTTATCCACGTTTTTGTCAGGAAAATAGTTCACATTCGAGAAATCAATGTTAAGAAAGCCATGGATATTTCTAAAAAAACTTTCCATTATAAGTTTCACCATAACACCTAGTTTCAGACACACAATTTTTTTTCTATTATGCACACAATATACAGGGGGAGCTAAAAGACAAAAGGTATAATTACTTCATTTTTTCAAATGGAACACTCCATTTATTTTTCTACCGTTCGATGAAATTTTCGATAAGTTTTTCGTTGATATAAAGTTTGTCTGGTGAATTCTAGATGTTTCTTAAGGTTTTAACGATAAACGTCTGAATTAAGGCCGGGTTCAGAGTTATAATAATTTTGGTAAAACAAAATCTAATATTATTACCAAGACTGTTTTCAAATGCCTAAAAATTTCTGACCGTAAATTGGTAACTGAAAATTTAAAAATTACTATTTCCATATAACAGTAACTACCCTAAATGTTTTATTAAAAGGATTATAGAAAAACAAACAAAATTTTTATATATGAAAATGTAAACTTTCACCATTATCACACATAATAAAATACTTATCTTTTTTGGGTTTATTAATGGTGTATTTTAAATTATACAATCTAAACGTTTCGATAACACTTACAGTTATCTTTTTCAGTAGTAATATCTATTAAAATTGTTAAAGATGTTGTAAATAATTATTTCAAAGTTGAAAAATCAAAGCATTTTAAATTTTCAACTTTGAGAAACAATTTTAATAGATATTACTACTGACGAAGATAACTGTATGTGATATCGAAACGTTTAGATTGTATAATTTAAAATACACTATTAAAAAACCCAAAAAGGTAAGTAGTTTAAAATTTTTATATAATGAAAAATATGAAAAAACGATTGAAAATTCTATATTTAAATATATCCCCCGGGGTCTTCCAGCGTTAATTCTGACTGGTTCCAACTTCCCAGCTTCTCGAAGACGTCTCTCGAAAGTTTTATGATTCGGAATTCTCCGGTTCGGATACCTCTCTTCATATACGCGGGCACTTCTGCGACAGTTACCTTGACAGAATCCAAGAACTAAGATTATGTCGCGCTGCTCATTAAAAGAGAAATCCATATTTAATAGCAGTTAAAGTAACAACAACAATTAAATAAAAAGTAATGGTACTCGCGATAATCACAAAATTGAAGAAATTATTGGAACATTTACAGTCAACAACAAACTGGAATGATTATGAATTTCTTTCCTGTCAAAATCACGACTTGTGTTGTTTTTGTATCTACCGCCAACTAAATTTTGTATTCAATTTTATTAAACTTGTACTACTTCTGTTAGCAGTATTTAATAAATCATTTTTTTCTTATGCGGCATGCGAAATTTTTACAGGAGTAACAAAATGAAGATAATCAATCAATCTTCTCGCTAAAATTGAGAACCGTATCACCACCCCTAAGAAAGTTCTGAAAAAAATATCAGGGGATGAAGGTCGTATTAACCCTTCTACAATTTCTTTTGGGTTTCTTTGATTACCGAAAGGAGAGTAATCCTCTAAATGCACTTTTGTCAAATTTAATTCCATTTGTTTCACTCATTTTTGAACAGCGTACAAAAATGTGGTTTTTTATATAAACTTTGAACTCTTCTCACAGGCAAGCGGTACATTTTGGTATATAAATAAATTGGGTCCAATCGACTTATTTTGATTTCTACTATACGTGGTATCTGTGTCCCAACAATTTTGGGACACCGTATATATATATATATATATATATATAAGGTTGTAGGTTTATGTACAGGATGGTTTTTTTTCGTTAATATTATAGGGTATAGACTAAACGGTAAGAGATACAAAAAAACTAAGATACGTGTCCCGTTCTCTTTTTTAGTGTTTAGTTTAATGGCGCAATCGGATCTACGCTAACTAAATTGGTTTCGAAGATACAGAGTGATTCTCAAAATCTGCCGGTTTTTATTATCTCTTATGACTTGGTTATTTATGGAGATAAAAAAAAGCTTTAGATACGAAAGTTTTATGACTTTTTACGTTGAATCCAGTGGCGTTCTTAAAAAAATATAGATGTTTGATTTTTTGAGATGTTATCAAAAGTAGCATTTTCTTAAATGGGACACCCTGTATCTGATAATCTCAAAAAATTGCATTTTTTCTTGAGATTGCAACAATATATAACACTTAATATTTTGCATTGTCCTAAATAGCTAAAATACTAAAAAGCATTTTTTTTAGTTGGCCATTAATTGAATGTTTTAAGCAATTGTTTTTGTTTGTTTACATGTCATAAAATTCAATAACTATTATGTATTGGTATTCTTATTTCGTTTCCGATTATATTTTTTAAAAAAGGTGATTAAAATGAATAATTTTCAAAATTATGAAAAATTAAATGTGCTTGAGTGCTACATTGAGCGTAATAAAAATAAAGACGCAGCTCTAGACTTATATTTTGAGCGTTATCCGGAACGACGACAGCCAGAAGAACAAATATTTGAAAGATTATATCACAATTTAAGTGAGTATGGATCATTTGGAAAACCAAGAAGTAAGATTTACAATAAGGCAAATAGAGAAAGAGATGAAATAAATACATTAGCTTGTGTTGCTGCTGATCCGACGATATCTAGCCGTAATATTGAGAAAGATATTGGCACAAGTAAATCTAAAGTTTTAAAAACGTTAAGAAAGCATAAGTATAAACCATATAAAATAAGGAAGGTTCATAACTTACATCCTGGAGATGAAGAGCGGCGTTTAACATTTTGTCATTGGTATTCGCAGCAGATTAATCGGAATCCCAATTTTTTTCAAAATATAATATGGACCGACGAGGCTTTTATATCTAGCGAAGGAATTTTTAATCGACATAATAATCGATATTGGTCAAACATAAATCCTCATCAAACGGTCGCCAGGATACAACAAGGACAGTTTGGGTTCCATGTATGGGTGGCGCTATATCAAAACAGAGTCCTTAACTACAGAATTTTTAATGAAAATTTGAATGCTCAAGGATACATCCAAATTTTGGAAGAATGTGTAATAATGGAGTTGGATAACATGCCATTAGCTGCAAGAAATAATGTTTATTTACAACAAGACGGTGCTCCAGCACATAATAGCCTCATGGTACGGGACTTACTAAATGTCAATTTTGGCGAAAATTGGCTTGGTACATATGGACCAAACAGATGGCCTCCGCGTTCCCCCGACCTGACGCCACTCGACTTTTATTTTTGGGGATCTATCAAAAATGAAGTCTATAAAATCCGAAGTAATACTGTAGAAGAACTCGGCGCAAATTTTATTAATTGCATTGGAAGAGTGCCAAATATTCAAATCTATAACGCCACTCGTTCAGTTACAAGTTTTTTGTAGTTGTTGTTTTAGTTTATTAATGTTTTATTATTGTTATTATCTGCAATTTTATTATTTTTATGTCTATTATAAAATAAAGAATTGATTAAATCCATGGCCAACTAAAAAAAAATGTTTTTTTTAGTATTTTAGCTATTTAGGACAATGCAAAATATTAAGTGCTATATATTGTTACAATCTCAAGAAAAAATGCAATTTTTTGAGATTATCAGATACAGAGTGTCCCATTTAAGAAAATGCTACTTTTGATAATATCTCAAAAAATCAAACATCTATATTTTTTTAAGAACGCCACTGGATTCGACGTAAAAAGTCATAAAACTTTCGTATCCAAAGCTTTTTTTTATCTCCATAAATAACCGAGTCATCAGAGATAATAAAAACCGGCAGATTTTGAGAATCACTCTGTATCTTCGAAACCAATTTAGTTAGCGTAGATCCGATTGCGCCATTAAACTAAACACTAAAAAAGAGAACGGAACACGTATCTTAGTTTTTTTTGTATCTCTTACCGTTTAGCCTATACCCTATAATATTAATGAAAAAAAACCACCCTGTACATCCACTGTCATATCATGGTCTATACCATTAAGACCCAAATGATCACATACAAACCTGGCGTAGCTTTTTAGACAATTACTTTTCTTGTCTTGAGCAATTCATGATTTTGACAAATAAATATTCAAACGAGACAATACCTTTATGTCTGTGTATCACCATGTAGTTGGTGTTCCTACTGTAGTGACTAAAACTCTTGATGTCGCAAATTGAAGACTTTAGTTTATATCAAACTGTAGTACGTGGAGTCCGGTTTAATACTCACAAATTTAATAACATTATGTAAAAGTTTTTTTGTAATTTCTTACGATACCAGATTATTTCAATTCATATGTTCTGGTGCTCCTACACTCAAAAACTGACATTGATATGTGTGTATATACACAACACAGTAATTAGTTTTATGATGAACACAAACATAAACAAGATGTTGGTAGTAAATTTAAAATGGAGTAAGGTTATTCAAAAACATCAATTAAACCATTTATATAAACACATGATAACATGTCGATTTATGCATCGGTACTGATATACAAAAATATTTAAAACAAAATTATATTACTTAAACTATGGGCCGAAAATATTTCTGTTTGTGTGACAAGAAAAGTATGAAAGTTCTTTGTCGCTTAACGAATGACTATAAGTTCATTTTAGATCATGTTATTAAAATAGTAAATAGTTTGTAGGATAATTATGCAACCGTTTGTATAACACATGCATAATGGAAATAGGCAACATGATAAAAACAGCAATAATCTATGTCAGAAAGACGTTTAAACTTTCATCTCAGATAGAAGAGGTTAATAGACATCTAGATTCTACTTGAAAAGAAAACTCAAAATTCGCCTGCTTGTATAAACATGTCGCTAACACAGTATAACCATTTTTCATCTTATTTAATTAATTCCTAAGGCTTGTTTGGTTTTCGAATTAAGAAACTTCTAAATAAAAGTTATGTAAAATTAAACTATCCTTAAAAATTATGTCTTCACATTTTATTATAAATTAATCGTCATTTAGATATTGCAAAGATTTGAATAAACACTTAAATTCCACATTAGGAATTTTTTTGCCGCCAAATTACGCGTCGTATCAAAAAACTATATGGAAGATAATTAATATATGGTTTTAAAATGTATATGCTGGTATTTTTATGTATCTTATATATTCTGTTGTTTCAGAAATATTTGATAAAAACCAAAACTGTCCTCAAATAAACCAACCTCTCCACCCTGGATTTTTCCCAAAATCTAATCAACTCCAGGATAAACGAAATTATGCCTAAAAATGAAATTTCAACTACGTAAGTTTTATCGTTTTGGATTTATCACATACACACGCACGCATGTCTGCACACACGCACACACACACACACACAAACACACGCGCGCGCGCGCACGCGCACACAGACACGCACACGCACACTCACACACATACACATACACATACACATACACATATACACACCCCCCACATACCGCCCGCTCAACTAACCAACCGCTCTCTCATTTACTCACCCATTCACCCATTTTGAGAATCATTAATTATTTTTGTTATAAACTCGCAACACAACACAAAAATATAAATAAACGCAACTTAACATATCATTATATGTATAATTTTAATTCCTTTGTTGCAATATATATATATATATATATATATATATATATATATATATATATATATATATATATATATATATATATATTGAGATGGTTAGAAATAAGAATACAGGGGCTAGAGTTATCAAGCTTATATTCTTTATAGTTTGCAAATTTAAATAGATTTGAGAATGTATACAGTCCGTTTTAATAAGAAAATTGGTATTCGAGAGGGAAAATATGATTTTGATATAACAAAACAGGCTTTGTGGGATTTTCACAAGATTGTTTTATTCATAAAAGCAGTAGCATGTGAGGAAGGTCAGAATGATTGATATTTGTGGGTACGATTAGTTTCGGTGAACATATTTCAATAATTTTACAATTTAATCAATTTATTGAAGCAGTTTAATAACTTTACAGATATTAATTACATGTAGTAGGTTAATTCTAATATGTAGAACATGTATAGATTCAGGTACAATGCAGGAACTATATAAACTTTAAAAAAGGGTTATGATACGAACACTGTATATTTGTATTTCACAGACAAAGTGTATAAAAAGTGCAGGAGAAGTGGTAGTGAGAAACATTGATAAGAACATGATCAACGTTTCTACAATATGATATTTAATATAAAACTATATTTTGTGTACAAAATTTACATAAGTGTGTTAACAATATGGATTTCTGATATGACAAAGTTATAGACTATGGAGTAAAAGTAAACAGTATTGGTGTTAAAGACAGTTATAAGAACATGATAAATTAGCATTTCAAGTGATTTAGACGTTTTAAACACAAGTTATAAGTAAAAATTATATTAAGTTAGGTTAAGTACTATATTTAAGAATTTTGCAAATTTATAGTTTTTTAGGATGAGTTAAGTTTAGAATAAATTATAAAACCACATAATAGGAGGTTACCCTCATTTTCATAAAGAAATTTACAATATACATGTAATATGAACATAAAATTAGAAAAGTTGGGTTAACTACCTAAAATTTAAATATGAAAATGGAATTTCTTTAAAATTAAGTTAAATGGCTTGAAATATATGTATTCTGATATAGTTTTTCATGTAGATTCCGAATATGTAATTTGTTTAGGTGAAAAATATAGAATTTCTTAGATATAAGTAAATTTAGATTTTAAATTGTCAAAATGCAAAGCTTCGAAGCTAAATAGGGCCTGTAAGGTGTATTTTTATGCCGAAAGTTGCCCTGATTCCAAATCTGTTTTCAAAAAGTAAATCCGACTTGTTGTAAAAAAGTTATAGCGTAATTTGTATTTTAGTTAATTTAACAATTTTGTTTAGACCATTCAGATGCTTGGATCTTTTGTGTGTAATGTATAAAAAAAGTTGAAAATTTTGTATCCAAGAGAAATGTATAAAAGAAATTGCTCCTGATTTCTCGCTCTCTTCCATCTGAAATGACTAATAAGTCAATAAGTCAAAGTGTTGGTGTTAACAAGTTTCGTTTACATTATCGGTTTTGAAACGCGATCAACGTAGAGTCGAGATCTCAGAAACAATTGTTTTAACCTATAACTAAATTTAAAAATTAGGTTACCGATTATAAGTGTCGATTATATTATAACTGTTTCGATTTGAATTCGTGTTCAATCATCGGATGATGTGTTTTTTTATGTTAATAAAATCATATAATTTATTATTTTTATTTTGTTTGATTTTTTAGTTTATTAAATAAACTAAATTCCATAACGGCATCTAAAATAGAAGTGCATACAATTAAAATTTATATCAAAATAAAACATAAATTTAAATCCGAAAAATTTTGTAAATATTTAAACCAACATTTAAACATACAATTTAAAATAAAGTGCTTATCTAAAAATATATGAGCATATTACGTTACATCATATTTACCACGAGGAACGATCATTCAGCAGTAAATTGGATTTGGATGGATTATGGAAGATTAAGCAGCACCATTGTGAATAGCAAAGCAGTATCATCGTCTACACATGGGAAGAAGTCCACATCCAATATTTTAATATGGAACAAGCCTAATGAAAATATTCGTTGGAAGATGCAGCAACACATGTGAGTGAAATTTTACTAAACCCAGTATTGCATTGATTATTCTTTTGATATCCTGTATTTTTTTTTGTTGGTTATGTATAAATGTTTGTGCGATAACTTGTTATCAATATATGTAAAGTGAATGAACCGGTGTAATTATCATCATTATAATTTTATTTTAAACAAAAAAATAATTGTACTCACATATTTTAGATCATTTATTGAAATTTTTGACAGGCTGCATTTAATTAAGTCAGTTAGAACGCAACGCATGCGTTATTGTGCAGATTCAACTAAAGTCTGTTTCACACAGAAACCACTTATTATAAATTACAATTTATTGGACGTAAACATTTCCATGTGTGAAATAAAATTTTCTATGATTTCCCTTTTTACTATATAATACATTTTATAATAATTTAAATAATTTAAAAGGTTTAAAGTTTTAATTAATTTTATTTGCCAACAATAAGCTTAAAAGCAATTGAACTGTATCCCCGAAGAGATATATTGAGTTAGTCCGGAGCATAATATTTATATTCATAATTTATATTAATATATATATATATATATATATATATATATATATATATATATATATATATATATATATATATATATATATATATATATATATATATATATATATATATATATATATATATATATATATCGTACACCACAGGAGTAAAGTACATTTTAATCCCTTGAATGGTTGTTATCCGAGAATAAGCGTTTAAATATTGTACTTTGGTACGTGGTACATGCACTATTTAATCTCACTGGGATTAAAAGTGACAGTGAGCAAAATGAGGGACAAACAGAAATGAAAATTAATTAATGGATACTTGTATGTGTATACCATTGACAAAATTACATGAACGATTAAACTGGTCCGATCTTAAGTGAAGTTATTTGAAACTTATTGAAAAGATTTACAAGTATTCACTTCTTCAATACGTTGTAAAACATTTTTCGTAATATTTATTCTGTTATTAAGGTTCTACACTTGCTGTCGAATCAACCAAAAAGGAAGGCGCCTGAAGTAATGGCTAGTGTAGTCGCAAATTCAAAAATATTGCAATAAATTGTTTGTGACAATTTCCCCAATGTAACAGGCGATTATTTAAATTCTCAATTAGAGTGACCTATGCGTGTATATTACATTAAAATGTTGCTTTAGGCACAATTAACAGATTGCAAATAAGAAATTTAAATTAAATTAAGTGCAAATTTATTTATTGACAGATAATAATTATCAAACAATAATTTTTTCAATAAATGTAACTTCTACAATGATTTTCACTGAAAATAGAAAAGCGTACATGCTAAAAGCGTATCGTCGCACTGGTCAGAAACTTAATGTTTAGTGATTCTATTCTATTCAAGATTGTTTCCCTAATTTTAAGACAAATTTCCCGAAGTAGCGGTACAATACATGCAAGATGCAAGCCATTGCAAATGTGCAACAGATTGTTGAAAATATACCGACCATTTCTATACGTGTCCTTTCGTAACAAACCTATCTTTGCTGTTCCATTGCCAACGAATATTAAAACAACATTAACATTTTCATTCTTATTGTTCCACCTCAGTTACCTAAAAATTATCAAAACATTAAACAGTTTTTCCAGTGGTTTTCTTGCCAATATAAGTGATGACTTTTTGCATCGCACTTTATTCCCTGATGAAGCATGGTTTCATGTTTCTTATGAAGTTTAACACAATTACATTTTTTTTCAATATTCTTAACAATATATATATATATATATATATATATATATATATATATATATATATATGCAAATAAATTATTTTAGTATCGACTGTGACAATTATATTAATAAAGTATGTAAGTGTTTCGGGTAAAACAGTCATTTCCACGAATGCACATTATTATACTTTTTTCAAATGATCTTCTCACATTACTTAGCATGTCAGAAGTAATCGTGGCGAATGCATTTTGAATACGTATTTTCATGTCTTCGATGGTTGTAGGAGAGGTATTAAAAACGATATTTTTAACTTGTCCCCACAAAAAAAAATTCATTGGTGTTAGATCAGGTGATCTTGGGGACCAATGATAAGGACCGCCTCTGCCGATCCATTTTCCTGGGAAATGTTCATTTAAATATTGTCTTACATTACGCGAAAAACCACATTTCTCTTCTTACATTTAATGGAATGTCTTGTAAAAGAATCCAAAAATCACTTCTTAAAAATCTAATTAAATTTCTTCCGTTTAAATAACCATAAAAAAATGTGGCCCTATTACGTAGTCTCCTATTATCCCCCAATAAACATTCAGAGACCATGGATTTTGATGATTTGTTGTTCTGTACTGGTGGTTATTTGCAGTACTGTAATAGTGAAAATTATACCGGTTAACTAGTCAATTACTATGGAAAGTAGCTTCATCGGTAAATAGGATTTTGTTTAGAAAGTGATCTTCTTTACCTTCTTTTTCAAGAAATCGTAAACAAAATTGAAGCCTATTTTCAAAATCGTGTTCGCATAAATTTTGTTGCATTTCAATGTGATATGGATGATAACGATGTTTTTTAAGAATTCTTTTAACACTTAATTTACTTAAATCTACTTCTTTAGATACACATCTTGTACTAATGTTAGGATTTTCGATTACTGATTGCAACACCAATAATTCCGTATTTTCGTTTCCCGTTTTAGGTTTCTCCAATTCTCGTTTTTTATATGCCACGCTACCTGTTTCACGAAATCTTGCCAATAGTCCTTCAAATACTTCCTCCGTGGATCATTTTCTAAAGGAAATCTTTCTGCATACACTCGTGCTGCCAGTAAACAATTTTCCAAACATTCCCCAAGAATTAAAATCATATTGACACGATCTTCTAACGACTACTTCTTCATTTTATAGTCAATGGCAAAAACTAGATATGAAATTAGCAATGCTTTATTAACAATAAGCACATTTGACAGATACTAAATTAAAGTCACAGCCTCCGCTGTGAATAAAATACAAATTTTATGTATCTTAATCTACGCCAGTGTCATTATGACATATTTATCATCTTCATTTGGGTGTCATTATGGCCTTCATAATAGCACCCAGTGCCATTATGAACTCATAATAACACGCAAATGTTAAAATAAAAAACAGGCAAAAAGAAAGTTAGTTACAACTTTTACTTCATTATAAAATCTTTACCAACATTTATTTATTGTAAACATTAATTATAAAGTCTGCACAATTTGTTAAATTCAGTCCATCAGTGCGTGAAACTCATGTAAAACACAAAATTGAACGCAAATAATGACGTTGTCAAAGTAAAAATTGCAACAATCGACAAGCGCGGTTGCTATATCGATTAATATGGTCACTTAATAATTTTGAATTTTTATTTACAAAAACGTTTCTGATATTGTAAACAAATCGAATCTATGCAAAGAAACTCTATTTGGACTGGCGTAGATTAAATTTTGAATGATACACGTTCGATATAAACTTCGTAATGAAACTTGTGTAAATAAACCACTCGGCTAACGCCTCGTGGTTTAACTTTACACGCGTTTCATTATGACGTTCATATCGAACTAGTATCATTAATAACTATTAGTGAACCAATACAAATTACTCGGAACGTATTAAATATGGACATACGAAACCCTTAACAACCATCGAAGGCATGAAAATACGTATTCAAAATGCATTCGCCACAATAACTCCTGACATGCTAAGGAATGTGAGATCATTTGAAAAAAGAATATGCATTCGTGAAAATGGACACCATATTGAACATTTATTATAAATTTTGTATTAAAATAATGAAATTAGCTAATTTTAGTAATCTAATGCAAATTACGCGGAAAATATTAAAAATAGGCATACGAAACCCTTAATAAATAAACTGTATTTTTGTATGGTAAATTCAAAAATGTAATAAAGTACAGGGTGTTCTATTTAAAATAAGAAAGAAATTGCACAAAAAAGGTAATTAAAATTAAACCAATTGTCAGGAACACCCTGTATAACAATTTATTATTGTAATTATACCGATAGAAAACCTGAAGAGTGTAGAATAAATAAGCAAAAACATTACAGCTTGAAATTGACTTGATAAGCTGCAATTAATTATTTTCAAGAAGACCGTATTTTCACAAAATGTCAAATAAACTAACATTATTTTTTAAAACGTAATTCAAAAATTTAATACATACCATTTAAAAACAACACAACTTTGATGTTACTCAAATTTGAAACAACTTGTATATGTGAGATTAATTTTAAATTGTAGCCGTTACTAATCTACATATGCCTGTAAAAGGACTTTTTATTATTTCTTACCGTTTTCCCAGGAGATTCCGTCCCGTTCAGCTTGACACACCCTGTATACATACATAAATTATGAAAATGTAAACTTTCACCATTATCACTCATAATAAAATACTTAACTTTTTTGGTTTTTTAATGGCGTATTTTAAATTATACAATCTAAACGTTTCGATAACACTTACAGTTATCTTCGTCAGTAGTAATATGTGTTAAAAATGGTTAAAGATGTTGTAAATAATTTTGTCAAAGTTGAAAAATTAAAACATAAACATCAGCCTGCTATTTATATAACAGTTTGAGAAACGTATAAAGCCAAGTATAAAATTAAATTTTAGTTATTCTTTACTAAAATTTAATTTTATAGTTGTTTCTTAATTCGAAAGCCAAATTAGCCTTAAGACATATTAGAAACGGTTATACTGTGTTATCGATATTTTTATGGAAGCAGGCGAATTTGGAATTTGTTTCATGTTGGAATCTAGATGTCTATTAACCTCTTCTATCTGAGATGAAAGTTTAAACGTCTTTCTGACATAGATTATTGCTGTTTTTTATCATGTTGCCTATTTCCATTATGCATATGTTATACAAACGGTTGC
This sequence comes from Vesta saturnalis, assembly GCA_036346205.1. Taxonomy (NCBI): domain Eukaryota; kingdom Metazoa; phylum Arthropoda; class Insecta; order Coleoptera; family Lampyridae; genus Vesta; species Vesta saturnalis. The sequence goes on along the minus strand of JARFJB010002087.1, from coordinate 5,003,505 downwards.
ATAATTATCCTACAAACGATTTACTATTTGTCGAGCTGTTTATTATTGATATGTAAAATATTAGATGTGTTGAGAAAAAAGAACTTTTTTGCACATTTAATGTATTTTTTTAAACCTATTTCTTACGTATTTAAATATTTTAATAACATGATCTAAAATGAACTTATAGTCATTCGTTAAGCGACAAAGAACTTTCATACTTTTCTTGTCACACAAACAGAAATATTTTCGGCCCATAGTTTAAGTAATATAATTGTGTTTTAAATATTTTTGTATATCAGTACCGATGCATAAATCGACATGTTATCATGTGTTTATATAAATGGTTTAATTGATGTTTTTAAATAACCTTACTCCATTTTAAATTTACTACCAACATCTTGTTTATGTTTGTGTTCATCATAAAACTAATTACTGTGTTGTGTATATACACACATATCAATGTCAGTTTTTGAGTGTAGGAGCACCAGAACATATGAATTGAAATAATCTGGTATCGTAAGAAATCACCAAAAAAAACTTTTACATAATTTCATTACATTTGTGCGTATTAAACCGGACTCCTCGTACTACAGTTTGCTATAAACTAAAGTCTTCAATTTGCCACATCAAGCGTTTTAGTCCCTGCAGTAGGAGCACCAATTACATGCTGATACACAGACACAAAGCTATTGTCTCTTTTGAATATTTATTTGTCAAAGTCATGAACTGCTCAAGATAAGAAAAGTAATTGTCTAAAAAATTACGTCAGGTTTGTATGTGATCATTTGGGACTTAATGGTTTATACCGTGATATGACAGTGGATGTACATAAACCTACAACCTATATATATATATATATATATATATATATATATATAGGGATGTTAAAATATCTCAAATTATATTTCTGATGGGGATAGAGTTCTATTTGCTGGGAAATTAAACATAAATATAATTTATTCTTTGGTGTGTATTTAATGTTTTTATAATATGAATTGATTTGAATTAAATTGCATTTAAAAGTACTACTGGTACTATTGAATGGTTCTTTATTATGTGGATTCCACGTTATATCAAGTATCTTGTATGTTAAATGAGCCTTACTAAAATTTGTATTCGGGTTCAACTTCTTCTCGTTCACGTTCTTTTTTTGCACCGGGTGGTGGTTCATACATAAAGCTTATACTTAATTTATCTTTACTTTCTTTACTTAGCATATCTTTGTTATCGTGTAAATCTTGTTCTTTCTCATATTGTTGCCTTAATTCCTCTTGTTTCTTTTTGTATGCATCCGATTCTTGTTCAGTCATCCATACTCTCTTAAGATTATCCCTGGATGCTGGATGGAAGAATTTTTTGCACATGTAATTATTAAATCCTTTCCCCATTTTTTGTTAGTTACAACAAAACAGAAATGAAATCTGTGCAAGATTCCGCACAAAATGATACCACGCTTAATATACCTCTGTTAAAAATTTTACGAATTGACTTATCCTAAACTAAAATTGCTTATATCTAAAAAATCTTACTTTCTACACTTAAACTAACTACATATTCGTGATCTGCACGAAAATTTGAATTAGAAAACATTTATTATATGTCCAAAATCTTAAATTTAGAGGAAAATTCTGTTTAGCATAGGAAATTTGTATAGTTAACCCCATTTCACTAAATTTATGTTCAAATGACTTGTACAAAGTAAATTACTGCACGGAAATGAGGAAACCTCCTATTAATTACATTAACAATTTATTCTAAGCTCATATTACTCTATAAAACTATAAATTTGCAAGAAAACCTTAAATTTAAAACTTAACCTAACTTAATTTAAATGTTCAAATAATTTGCGTATTTAACGTCCAAATTAATCAAATTGTTATTCACACAACTTATAAAATCTGTCTTTAGTATTTTCAATGTTCACTTTACTTGTATCGTGTAAATTTTAGTCACATTAACAATCCATATTGTTTAACACATTTTTTTTTAAATCTTACACAAAAATGTATCTGCATCATGTATCATTAATATTGTGAGTAATAATTAAATCATGTTCGTCCTGTAACCCTTTTTCAAATTTTTACGTCTTTCCTGCATTTTATCTAACTTAGAACATGTCCCTAAACCTAATATAATCATAACTCTAAACTGTGTGTTAAACACCTGTAAAATACCCAAATGCCAAAATACTTTATGTGAACTGTAAATTTAATGAAACAATATCTACGAACTTAATCGTACTTACAAATATAACTTTATTTAACCTTCCTGACATGTTTTTATGCAGCACAATGCTTTTTATGACTAAACCAACTTGTACAAATCTTATTAAGCCTGTTTAATAAAAAAAATCCACTTTCTTTCAATCATTTACCAAAATATTTCAAATAAATGCATTGTAAATGTACCGTAATTGATCTCAAATTGTTCTATATAGAAATTAAAAGCTTAAACTCTCAAATCCCTGTCTTAACCTTATCTAACCATCTCAATAGATATATATATATATATATATATATATATATATATATATATATATATATATATATATATATATAACGTATATAACGACATGTTTCATAAGAGGGCCCCCCATGCTTTCCACTCATAAACATGAATTTTGAGGTTATATTTATTATGGGCGCACTATCACATAAGTTGCGGCAAATGGTTACTAACGTCATGTTTCATAATAGCGGCTGTCTCGGGTATGTTTGATCGTGACGTATATACACAAGGAAAAGAAATGTCCTCAGAAACTCACAAAATAATAATTTCTCGAAAAACACACATGCGGCGATTATGTTAAGATATATCTTTTGGATCAAATTTAATACTATTAACGTCAATCCTCCCAGCAGAGTTACAACTCACTCGAAGGTTATAAAACAGAAAGATAGGCGACACATCGTTAAACGAGGCATTCAATGCTCTATACATCTACTTGGTTTTTGAAATTTGATGGATTCTTTTAGAAGGTATGGGTTGTCAAACTAATTTATACAAGCCCTTTTAATGCAAATCCTAATGTACGTAAGTTTGAGGAGAATAATTATTAAAGCACAATATGCTTTTTGCTCCTTAATGTCCTGTCCGATAAATTGATAGGTAAGAGATAGATGTTTTGTTAAATAACGAGCAACAAGTAGAGAGGAGATTATTTTGTTAAGTAAGTCTGGTTTCTGTCAATATCTTGCTCTATATCTAAAGGTATTCGACACAAACGCGCACTAAGCGAAGGTCGTTCTAATTTCAAAAACAAACCAACAATCCTAAACGATGACTGGCACGTCGATGTTATATCTATACCTTAGCTATAAATTAAGGTAAGTCAGCTTATAGCTCTAAGCTCTATTCGATCTTTATGTCTTCTGGGGAATTTCCTTCATTCATGGAAGTTAGCAAATGTACAACCTATTCCCAAAAAAGGCGATAAGACCGATGCCTCGAACTACCAACCAATTGCCATCACTTCCATTTTGTCTAAAATCATGGAAAAAGCCATCAATTAGCAAATGATTTCGTTCCTTGAAACTAACAAACTCTTTAGTAACCACCAATATGGGTTTAGGCAGAGTCGTTCAACAGGTGATCTTCTTTCATAAGTTTGGAATAATACATTAGAACAATCCGGTGAAACAGTTGTGGTCGCTTTAGATATCTCAAAGGAATTTGACCAAGTTCGGCATAAGTGTTTACTAACTCACCTAGTTTGAATTAAATTATACGCTCATTAACTGGGTTTTTAGTTTCCTTGATGAAAGACAAATACGTTTCGTAGTTGATGGCTGTTTTTCAAAAGAAGTTAGCATTAACGCGAGCGTGCCACAGAGATTAGTTATATTACCTACACTTTTCCTGCTATACATAAAGGACCTTATTTCTTCAACATCTAATCAGATCCATTGCTTTACTGACGACAGCACTCTTCATTGTAGTTCATCTCAGTCTACTAATAATGGTAATCTACGTTCTATGTCTCAAGAGATTAAAGCTGAAATGGCAAATTCAATCAACAAAGACTGTCAATGTATTCTCGACTGAGCAAGAAATAATCTAATGAAATTTAATGCTAACAAAACCCAGTGTTGTCTTGTGTCCACCAAAAAAGGTCGATCATTTCCTGTTGTAAGTGTGAATGGCTCAGATCTTAAGTTTTCAGACTCTATTACTCTGTTGGGAATGACTGTATATTCAAATCTATCATGGGTTGACCATCTTCTGTCAGCTACCAAAACAGCTGCTGTATAAAGCTCAAATTCGACCTCATCTAAAATATAGTTCTCACCTCTCGGTTGGTGCCTCCCAATACGCCGTCGATTTTGTTAATCGTATTCAATCGTTTCAGTTCTTTCCTTGTATTATCGGTATTGCAATGGCTATTGCGCTGCAGAATTACATTCTTTGTAACCATCTCGGGCTACCTTTGCTAGAAATACTCGGTTCACTCATTCACATTAGTATACAGTACAAATCTCCACTTGCCGTACCAAACGGACGCAATCCACATTCTTCTACACGGCTTCTAAACTTTGGAATGATCTCCCTATTCCTGTTTTCCACTCACTTATGATATGAGAAGATTTAAGGTAGCTGTTCATAGGTATGCCTTGGTAATTTAATGTTCCTCTATCCATCTTCCTAAGTGTTCCTGAGTGATTTAACACGATAGGCCAAATTTAGCCTGGTCAGGTTCACTGTTATTAAAAAAAAACATAAAGTACATGCTTAATAAACATAAAGTTGGCAACTTCAATTAGTTGTTAAATAATAAAGAAATCATGACAAATATTTTTTGCGTTGCCGACCTATTTTTTTTTTTGTTTACAAATTCGGTTCATTGGTACTTTCCTGTAAGCTTACATATCTGACATTGTTATGAAAAGAGATAGAATAATAAACTCGTCATAATTTATAACATAGGTATTTACAACATTTACAACAGTATTTTAGATATTGACAGTTATTTAACCTTAATTGTTGTTATGCATTGGTGTTGTTGCTAGTAGAAAGGTACTATATGATTTACATTAAACTATTAGTTGTATATTTTCAAAATAAGTTAATACAAATCCAAATAATCCAAACGTTATATTACAACATATAATTAATTACTTTTTTGCCTTCTGGGTCGGCAACTAACCGTACAATCGTGCAGCCGGTTTTCTGTAAAACAGGCCTAAATGTTCTTTCGCAAGTGTTATTACTGAAATTATAACATTAAATACAGGATGAAGTGGTATTTACTATTGGGTTTATTTTTGATTAATATTAGAGTTATGTTAATTACGAGTCAATTCTAGTGTATACTGAGTCCTAACTAGTGACTAAATTATTTATTTTAACATTTAACATTGCATGCGAACTTCTTTGGGTTGAGTAGCGCATATAATTATACAATTACAAAATAACTAGTTACTAGCTTATTATTTATAATCAGGTGTAAATACAGATGTTTTTGCTTGGCAGGGTTGAGCGGACAGTGACTGCACGGACCGTTTGCCTTGACGATTAGGGATCTTAAATTACAAACCTTTACATAGGTATATATTACACGCAGTCCTAGACAAACTAATTAAACGTGCAGATAGTTTTGTTTAAAATCACCCAAATCTGATTACATTCATTATTAAAAAAAAAAACAAATCCAGACAAAAAATCCTGTTTCCGACACGTATAATATTTATATTCGCTTAGCGCAAGTTCTCCTGTTTTACAGTGTACGTGTACGTGTGCGTGTGAGTGTGAGTGTGCGAGTGCGGGTGCGTGTGCTTGCACGTGTGCGTGTTTGTATACGTGTGCGTATGCGTGTATAAGTATATGCATGTGCATTCGTGTGTGCGTGGGTGTATGGTGGTGAGCAATAGTAATAGCCTCACGCCATACTAGGGCGTTAAGACGGTTATATTCGGGTTTACGAGGTGTGATCCTAGATCTGAAAATTGGTGTCTTACATGTTTAATCAAGGAAGTGATAAATTGTAAGCGATCTATAAATGTCAATAGATCTTTTAGGACTGCTTGACAACGGAACTTAAGTTTAGTTTAATGTTCTGAGTTGGTATATATAAAGGGACGAAACTAAAAAAAGTGGTCTAATGTTTTAGATTTGACGTAAATGGAAATCTGGGCTCAGTGTGGGTTAAGTAGGTTGATATATGCATTAGTTTTATACGCAACTTGTCGAGATTTACAGTAAAGGAAGGGAACAGAAGTGGTGTTAGAGATGGTGATAAAAATGTTTTGTTTCCTTTCGAACCTTCAGTTTCACAATCAGTTGCAAGATGTAAGAGTATTACTGAAATGGTTTGAAAAAGAGTTTTGGACGTTGTACGACTGCGAAGGCAGAACACTAAATTGTAGTTTTCACGATACGAGCCTGTTATAACAGTGTTTTGTAAGCCGTTTAGGCATGTGCTAATGCTCACAAAGATAATATCTATTGAAACTGTAGACACCATAAGTGAGTGAGTGGTTAATGCTAGAACGCGAGTGAATAGTAAAAGGGAAGTTGGAGTTTTTGATGTATCTAACGTAGTTCATAACACCATGAGTACTTTCACGAGATGTATTGCTTCAACTTAAAGGGTGGTACGTGAAAAGAACGACAAAATTAGATCTGGAAGAAAGAAGACCGTGACATTATTACAACAAACATTAAAATCTTATGATTTTATGTTATTGGGCACCGTTTTGTATCAGGAGTATATAAAATATGTATAGCCTCATTTCGTCGAGAACAAAGCTAGTCGTTTTATGATGATTGGCAAACAAACAATTTTATAACTTCATGTTATTCGACCACCTTTTGTGCTTGTGGTGATGAAAGCTTTTAGTTATAACCTGACGTAAGAAAAAGAAGAGATCATATTGCTATGATACCATCATATTCCAACCATCTCAAAGAGATATTTTCTAAGGGAAAAAAGACAAAAAAAAAATAATCTAAAAAGGTGACCTGCGCACGCGTACATACAGAATCATACACGCACAAGCACACACAGACACACACGCGCACGGATACGGGCACAAATACACTGAAGAAACAAATATAAGCGCTGTATTATGTGAAGAAGGATAATTATGAAAGTGCTAGCCACATCAGACATTTTTCTATGACAAAACTTTCATATCCGCGCGCGCGCGCGCGCGCGTGTGTGTGTGTGTGTGTGTGTGTTCGCGGGTGCATGCCTGCTTGCGTACGTATGCGTGTGTAGGAGAGCGCGCGCGCGCGTTTGTGTGTATGTGTGTGGGTGGGTAGGTGGGCGTGTCTCCTAAACTGCGGCGATGGGGAGTTTATTCAAGGCAGTTTTAATTTCTATCAAATATTTCTGAAAGATGATACGACGGGTAATTTAGCGGGAAAAAATTCCTAAGTTAGAATTTAAGTGTTCGTTCAAACTTTTTTAATATCTGAATAATGATTAATATTATAAGAAAATGTGTAGACATATTTTTAAAGAAGATTTTATTTTACATAACTTTTTTTATAGCTTCTCAATATAAAGCGAAATAAGTGTGAAAATTAAATAAATATGATTGAAAATGCTTGGACTGTAGAAGACGACGGCTTTCGAATTTGTTTAAGTTAGCGTCCAGATGTCTATCTGACATGAAGTTTTAAACGTCTGTTTGACAGAGATTATTGTTTTTGTTTTTACAATGTTGCCTATTTTCGTAATGAACTTACTAGAAAAGAGGTTGCATAATGATGAAAATGTAAACTTTCACCATCATTACACATATTTAAAATATTTATCCTTTTGGGATTTTTTATAGTGTATTTTTGTATTTTAGTTATATAAATCTGTACGTTTCGATAACACTACCGTTATCTTCGTAAGTAGTAATAATATCTTTCAAAATTGTTTAAGGTGTTGAAACAATTTTGTGAAATTTAAAAAATCATTAACTATTATTAGCATTACCCGTCACTAGAATTTTGTCAATCATTGTGTTGCCACGGGACCTACAGTTTTACTTCCTACCCGAGAAAAAGGTGCGGTTTCGTTTTTCTCCGTTTTAGAAATACAGCTACCTTGGTCAGATTTAAACTCACGCCGCTTGGATGGAAAACAAGCACTCTAATAATTTCGCCACCAAGGAAGCTATAAAATTATTATTAATAAAATTGTTTCATTTCTTTTTATCTCCACTTTGTAAGTTGGAACCTCGTGTGTTGTTCCACCCCAGATATTTTCCTACCTATAACATTTCTTAAAATCCGTTGCTTCTAGTGATATTACAAAAGGTACATAGGGAAGAACGCATATCTTCAACTTTTCCTAATAAAAACCTGTCTTTTAAAGTCTTAAATGAAACTGTAATGCGATTCTCTGGTCATTTATAAAATATAAAGTAAAATAATTCTTAAGAAAACGTGTAAATCGTTATTTTTGATCAATTGCAAACAAGAACCGTTAATTATGCAGGTGCTTCTGCAAAATCTGTAGTTTTTTTTTTAAATTGAACGATGCACATTTATTTTTAAGTAATTATGTGTTTATTTTATTTAAAAGGTTACATGGTTACCACATCTTTATAATGATGAGATCTAAGTTTAACTTCATTAGCAAAATACATTGATAATAGTTTACGCGTTTGCTATTTTTCTGTACCTAATTAATATACAGGGTGACATAGAAAAAAGTGCCATGCATAGTGCTACGCGATAGAGGACACTAAAATAAGAAAAAAAGTTCCTATGAACATGTATGTAACGCATTCTACCAATAATAGCCAATGGAACATCGTCTAATAACGTATTTAGTTCATTCTCCAAGAAATTTCGATACAGTTCACCTGTCAATCGATTGGGCAATTGAAATGGGCCAATTAAGTAATTGTCAATTATACTTGCCCACACATTAATAGAAAACCCCTATTGGTGACTTCTAATTACGGTTTGATGAGGATTTTCATCACTCCAATGGTGCATATTATGTAGGTTCAGAACATCATCACGGCTAAAACCAGCTTTATTAGTAAACAAAATTGAAGAAAAAATATCGTGTCTTTGATTTTGCAACCATTCGCAAAATAGTACACGAGGAAGATAGTCATGTTCTAATAGTGAATGAACCTTTTGGAAATGATACGGGCGAAGAAGTTGTTCATTGAAAATTTGTCTAACTGATTCACGGTTAACATTTCGTACCGCTGAACTTGTTTTCCTGGTGCTTGTTCTCGGATTATTTTCTACCATTCGTAAAACAGTTTCTTCGTTTCGCGCAGTGCGACGAGATCTGGAAATTCCACTATTAACTTTTGGTTTTTTAAAACAGCCATCTTCACCCAAACGCCTATGCACGTCAATAAACGTCTTATTATTATGCCTTAATGGATATCTTTCTCGATAGATACGTTGAGCTTCGGAAGAATTTGATCTAGCGTCGCCGTAACACATAATTATGTCCCTGTATTCTTCAGAAGTGAAGTTGCTATTAGAATTTAATTGTTGAAGTGTTATGTCATTGTTTTTGCAAATAAGGTACTTTGGCGCTTTTACGATAATTTGCATGCATCGGGTGCATTTTTCTCGTAAACCGTTGGTCCTAGCGACTTCTATAAGGTATACCTTTCTGAAGCAGAAAAGATGGAAAAACAAATTTTTCCAGTCAAAAATGACATACAGTGTAAGGCAAAAAAGTTAGGACCGATTCAAACAAAATGGAAACCAGTATGTGGTGCCCTCTATCAGTGATAAAAGAACTAAGGTCATATTTGAATTCTGCGTGATAAAAAGCCCCTGTATACAAAATTTCGTCCGCTATTACATCATTGTAAAAAGATATTTAAAAAAAACAAAAAAATAATTAAACTTTAACACCCTATATCTTTTAAACGAAGGCGTTGCGGACCTACGTTCATAGGAACTTTTTTTCTTATTTTAGTGTCCTCTATCGCGTGGCACCATGACACATAGCATTTTTTTCTATGTTACCCTGTATAAGCAAATTTTGGAATCTAATTTAATTTTAAGAAGTGAAATAATTAAAAAATGTTTCTAATTTTTGTTGCTGTATTTTATTTTAAGCGTTATTTATAGAAGAATGTGTGAAATTGATAAAATAGAAATTTTGATTTTAAATAAAAACTATTATAAACAAACTATTACTCAAAATGAGTATATGTTTACCAAATTTTGTACATCTCTATTTATAGTAAAATTATAACATAAGGTAAAAAAAAAATTTTTACAACCAGATGCACCATGGTGTAGATATAGTAATGAAATGAAATTAGAATTCGAAAAAGCAGCAAATGAATTAAACAACTTACCCGTAACATTTACGCAAGTTAATTGTGATATAGAAATAGAACCATGTTCAGAAAATAAAATTGATGGTTATCCTACCTTGCAAATATTCCAAACAAAAGCTGTTCTTAAATACGGTAAACTTTCTTTATTAATTGTAACCTAAAATATAAAGAAAAATTTAGCGGGAAGTAAAAATCGTACATCTGAAAGATTCCTTGATTGGCTGAGTGATCAAGTTCGGCCAGCAATGGAACAATTAAATTCAACGGAAGAAGCAGAAAAAATTCTTTAGAAAAACGATTTTACAGTTATAGATTTTTTTAAAAATCAATCAGCTCCAAAGGCAGTAGATTTCTTAAGCATTGCAGACAAATTTTCCTATCCTATTTTCGCCGTTACTTCAAATGAACATATTTACAACAAATATATATTGAAGCTCCTATTGTCTTGTTTAAAAGAGTAAGTTTTTGGAAATATGTTTAACCCTTCCACATAAATATTTTTTTAGAGTGACAAAATATAATTTTGAAGATGAACTGACCTTTAACAAACTGAACAAGTTTATAATCATAGAAACAGCTCCTCTTTTTGTTTATTCAAATGATTCGATGGCAATTCAAATCTTTAATTTAAAAATAAAAGATATGCTGATAATTTTGGTTCCATTTACAAGTGGAAATCTATAAAATATTATTAGAATATCCGAACCAGTTGCTAAAAAATTTAAACATGAAATTCAGTTTTTTATGTTTGACATAGACGAAAAAAACAAATACTATAACAATGGAAATATAATTATTTTTACCCTCAAAAAGAATTCATATAAAATGAAAGACGAGTTAATAATGGAAAATCTAACAAAATTTATCGAAGGAAGGTTTAATTTGGTTTCATGGTTACAAGTTACAGGTTACAAATTGACTTCACGTTATTTTAGTTGAACAACTAGTTATTTTTTGTGCTTCTGTCCGTGAACACCAACTTTCCAATAAAATTATGCAAAAACTCATTTCTGACCTAGACTGGCATAATGTCAAGATCTTTAGTTTAGCGAAGCCCCCGTCTTTCGCAAGGCTATCATTTCTGACCTATAATGTTAATAAAAAACATTTATTTAGGCAATTTAACATGCATTGCGTGCAGCGTGTGTTTCATATCATAGTTATATAAAAACATGCATTTAATTATTGTAAAAATAAACTCGTACGCATATTGTTTGCACATTTGATTCACATGTTCATGCGCAAAGACTACTTTAGCGACTCTTTTTTGGTGATATTTTTAAGGTGGATCCTTTGTTAAATTTTTTAATAAGTGCTGTATAATTTGTATGGTAAGTTATTTAAAACTATTATATAAAGCTTGAGACGTTTGGTTTTTCAGGCACTTTATTTACTTCTACTTTATTTTATTTATCCGCATAATTACTTAATGTGAACAATTATGCTACCATTTTTGCAACATGTTATTGAAAACAGGCAACGTCGTTAAAATAACGAAAATGATTTGTCAGATGAGCGTTAATAGATGCACGCACTTATTCACCCACCCACACACACACACACACGCACACAAACACACACATACACAACACACACACACACACACAAATACACAAACACACACACACACACACACACACACACACACACCCACAAACCCACACACACACACACACACACACATACACACACACCCACACACACACGCACGCACGCACGCACGCACGCACGCACGCGCGCGCACGCACACACGCATACACGCGCGCACACACACACATGCATACATACATACATACATACATACATACATACATACATACATACATACATACATACATACATACATACATACATACATACATACATACATACATACATACATACATACATACATACATACATACATACATACATACATACATACATACATACATACATACATACATACATACATCATACATACATACATATATACATACATACATAAACACAACACACGCTCGCACGTACGCAACCCACCCACCCAACCATCGTACTACCCGCTCACCCACACATATGCACACGCACGCACGCACGGACACGATCACGGACAAGGGCATGGACACGGACACGGACATAGACACGGACACGAACACAGACACAGACACGGACACGGACAAGGACACCTACACACCCACATACCCACACACCCACACACCCACATGCCCACACACCCACACACCCACACACCCACACACTCACACACTCACACACGCACACACGCAGGCGAACACTAACAGGCACACACACGCGCACACGGATATACGCACACGCACACAAACATGCACACACGCACACTCACACATGCGTACACGCGCGCTCATGCACGTGCGCACGCACTCGCGCGTATGTGCTCGCACACACACACACGCGCGCGCGCGCCAACGCGCACAGGCACATGCGCACTCGCGCACGCACACGCACACGCACACGAACACGAACACGAACACGAACACGAACACGAACACGAACATGCACACAGGCACATGCATGCACACACACACGCACGTGTGCGCACACGCACGCGCACACGCACACGCACACGCACACGAACCCGAACACGAACACGAACACGAACACGAACATGCACACAGGCACATGCATGCACATACACACACACACGTGTGCGCACACGCACGCACACACATGCATACGGGTACACGCGCACGCGCACGCGCGCGTGGACGCACACACGCATACACGCACATGACCACGCGCACGCGCTTTTGTACCCACATGCACACAAACACGTACACGCACACACTCGCGCACACATGCCAATGGTGAGTACCATACGATTTTAATACCTGTAAAATAGTTTTAATAAGCTATGTTAGGATGCTTTTGGTACAAGAAAAATGATTTTTTTGCGATTTTATCTTTATATAAATTTTTTTTCTTAGAATTGCCTATACAATGACCTCCTTTAATAACAGATCGGATCACGGATCACGGATCACCGTGTATACTAACAGTAACTTTAAAAAAAGGAATAGTTTGAAATATATTCTCACGGTTTCATTTATAATACGGTGTCGCAATTATTTGTAACTCCATATAATTGAATTTACATCATTTTTGGATTACTAAAAGGAATATGGTGTGTTGTAAAAAATGATAGTTAACTGTTTATTTTTAATAACAGCGAAATTAAAGTAAAATGGCAATTTAATAGTAAATATTTTACTTAAATTGTTACAAACTTTGATATGATTAGTATAAGAGAAGGAAGCCATTATATCTAATATTATTTATATGTAATAATATGAAATTAAATACGAAGAGGAATGGTGGGTAGAATTATCGGGGAGATATATTTCGAGAAGGGAATTAATGTCGGAATATGTGTTCAATTGAGAGGAATTTTTGTGTAAACACTCTTCTAATCTAGATTGAAAATTTTCCATTACTCGGCGAAGCAGGACAGGTTGAATTCGCTCAATTTCTTATGTAATGTTTATTGCTAATTCCGGTAAGGTTTATGGTCTATTACACTGTATACCCTGCTCCTCAGAAATCATCAAAGGAAAAAATCACATGCTGAAAGATCAGGGGATCTTGCGGGCCACGAAGTGTCACCATGTTTGGAAATGACCTTTTTATTATTTTTTTTTTATCCTCCGTTGGCGGTCTCCCAGACTGAATAAAAAGGTCACACAATCTTGTCAAAAACGCCAGCCTTAATCAGCGTAACGCTAAATTCCATGGTGCAAACATTAAAAGACTTGTGTACGTACCGCCATCTTGAAAATAGGAACTCAGAAATTGTTTACTCTTAATTTAAAGAAGTTAAAATAAATAAGTATTTCAACTTATGTGTTCATTTTGTTTTACCCATGTATGTTTATTGTATCTGGAAACTTAAAAATGATTTAATAAAATCATACATAGGTTCCGAAATCAGTGTGCATCTGTAATGTATTTATAGGCTTCAATAATTAACTTATTTCAGCACCCTGGTGCCGCAGCACAGGAGGATGTGTAAAAATGCTGCCGGGCGTGATGAGGATATACTACGCACAACCTTATAACTGTCGAAATTATAATTTACTTTTAATTTTAATTTCGATTTCATATATTTGTTTATTTCTGCAAAGTCTTTTTTCTACTGATATGATTTAGTACAATATATTGGGAAACATTGCGTCTATGATCGTGTTTCATAAGAGCGGAATGATACAAAATAACTAGAAAAAGATGTAACGTATTACCAAAACAATATACCTAATAAGAATGTTTAAAAATACGTAGGTACGTTTTGGTTCAATTACTAGAAGGTTGAAGTCCATTTAATCTCTATTGAATCCTCATATTGCTTTGACCCTTATACTTAATACATAAAGTTCTTAACAATTGATATTGTTCTGTATTGAATACAAAAATAGAATGACTTACAGGTTTCAAATTTATGACCAATACAAATTTTTGAATGTATCCACGAATATAAGCAATGGAATAGTAACGTTTTTTTTTTAAAAACCACCAGTTAACAGCTTAAACACTGAATTTTTAGAGGAATTATCAACCTTACTTGAAGATTTAGAAAATGAAACTGAAGGATTAATATTAACGTCGGTATGTATTAATTTATATACACAAGTAATGTATATAATCCATTTTGTTCTTTTTAGGAGTACCACGAAAAAGTATTTTCAGGAGGGGTCGACTTCGGCGAGCTGCTGCAACCAGAGTGTCATAAGATTACAAAATTTATGAAACTGCTTAAAAGTTTTACTCATAAGCTTATTAGTACATCTTTTCCAACGGTTTCCATTATTAATGTAATAGGTACTTTTTACATTATTGTAAGTACACCAATACTATATTTTTAGGGGCACGCTCCTGTTGGTGGTGCTATAATCCCATTTTGTTGTGAATACAGAATAATGCTGAATGGTTTTACTATAGGTTTAAACGAAATCAAATTTGGGTTATTTACTAGTGTTTCAGTTTATTAATAGATTATATTGTAGGTAACAGAAAGACTGAACAAGCCATCTTATCGGGAATGCTTTTCTCTTCTGAGGAAGCTTTAAAAATTGATCTTATTGATATAATTGCTGAGAACAAAATTTATGCAAGTGAAAAAGCACTGAAATTTTTAGAACAAGCAAAAATAGTTAACCGGTCGACAAGATTGAAAACAAAACTACAATTAAGGATCCTATTGTTGAGGTAAGTTGCTTTTTTTAGTTTACGCACCCATTCAGTAACTAAATAAAATTGTTTAAGGATCTCAACAAATGTCGGGATAAAGAACTTTTAGAGGATGTATCACAACTTATGTTGCCAGATGTACAAGGATCCATAACAGATTATGTCCGATCGTTCAAGAGCATAAAATCAAAATAATGTGTTCTAGAAAAACAAAAATTCTATATTAGGTATATTATACTTTGCGACAAAAGGTTTGTGGATTAATAATACATTTGAAGAAGAACTGATTTATTTAGTAAAAACCTGTAGGTAGTGGACCGAGAAAATGATATTATTGTAAAAAAAATAGAAAATCGCAATTATTACCACGAAACACAGGATAATTAATGGGTTTTAATATTTGTCAATAAGTCGTAATTTGATGTTTTTGGGGAGTTTCACTTTATATAACTAAATGTTTGCAATTGAGAGTCGAAAATGAATAGAAAGCACATGTTGGAGTAGAAAAGCAGGTGTTCTCCCATGCGACAGGAAACTGTTATTCGAAAAGACAATTCTTTGGAAATTTATATACGCACGAAATTGGGTAAAATGTAGCCTATTGGTGATTAATTACACTGCACACACGGAAAAATCAAAACACAGTTCTATTTCATAATGTTGAAATTCGAGATCTATAGGGTTTGTTTCGGACGAGTGAATATTGCAAAAATTAATACTTCTTTTAATAATAAATATGAAAATATTCTAGTATAATATTTCTTGTATCTTTCATAACTTGTAAAAGCGAGGAGTATTTGAAAGTCAACGGGTAGTTGAAGTTGGAGGTTCGATTGAGTCATACTAAAGGGGAGACGTTCGACTGCTTTCTTTGTTACAAACCATAATTATGAACTGTTGTGGCCATAAATATATTATCGTTTCGAATTTGTGCTTTTCTTTTTTGTGAGCAAGCTCCGGTGTAGTTTTTAATTCCTCCCTGGAGGGTAGGCAATCGCGGACACGTTTAATGTATCTTAGTTCATCTTAATTGCCGCCTTCTTTTCATAGACCATTTTCAACCCCTTGATGACGTATTCATGGTCCTCACCCCGTAATTAGGGCCCTTTTGGCCATATTATGAGCATTTTTGATAGTCCAATCCCTGGAGGGTAGGCAACTGTAGACACGCCTACTTTCAGCTGATTGGTCATGAGCGCATGTACAGCGTTCTGGTTAGAGGGCCTAAGGGCAGGCCACACTACTGCTTTCTCATTGGTCCTTAGACTCAGCCCAGCTTCCTGATTGATCCATCACCCAGCCTCAGTGCTCTGGATGGAGCAGTGCACCCCTAAGGACCATAATTATGACGTCGTAATTAAAAGTGATGGAGGGAAAGGAATTATTCATCTTATTTTATCTTGATTCATCTAAATCCATTTTAATTCACATTAATGCATCTTCCATTAATCAAATCAATCAAATAAAATCAATCGCTCTCAACCACATCAATCGAAGTTAAATCAATCAATCAAATCAATTGCAATCAAATCAATCTCAATCAATGAGCTAACAATTCTTCATAACCTTCAGGTAACGATTCTCCCACTGTATATACCTAACTCCTATCCGCGACCGCTTGCTTTGTAGATAAGGCTAACCGACGCATGATTAAGTTGCAGCTTGCAAAAACAATCTTAGCCTTCGGAATTGCTGTCAATATACGAACAATTTTAGGTTAGGCGAATATATGTAAAACATCAGCTTAGATTAATACAAGCAAAATTTTAAACACGCGATTTCGGTTAAGTCAATGCTCGTGCGCGAGCAATGACCTAACCTAAAACCTCGCGGTTTAGGTTAAGTATTATCAAAATTAGAAATGAAAGCCAGCTTGGTTATGTGTTCCCAGGCATTTGTCCATTTTCAATAACGACTTATTGTGTTGAAGATTGTTTGCAAATCTAAAGCCCTTTTTGACAAAGATATTTCCGATAAGAGAGTCCTTGTATGTAAAGTAATATAAAGGCCTAATTTCAAGTTTGCTTATATATATATATATATATATATATATATATATATATATATATATATATATATATATACAGGGTGTTTCCTAAGTACGGTTCATAACTTCAGGAGCGCATTCTGCCACTAAAATAAAGGCAACTTTGCTTATAAACTATGTCTCAAAAATGTTTCGTTACGGAAGTACAGGGTGTGAAAGTTTCGTTGAAAAATTACAATTTTTTTAACATTTCCATAACCATTTGAGACATTTCAATAAAATTTTGCGGTGTTTGAGAGTTAGCAACGGTGCGTATTTTACGCTAAAACCGGCGGATTTACTATAATCAGTGGCAGGATAATCGTTGCACAATTTGAAAGAAAAAAATGGGGTACACCACTGTTTTTAATCTTTCTTAATTTTTTTGATGTAATAACCAGTGTTCATGAATGAGTCTCGTGACAAACTCATAATAAACCTATATCGAAACTAAAGCTTTTCATTGCTTTTAATTATTTTTAAACTGTCTTAACAATGTACAACAAAAAAGATGTCTTAAATTGTAATGTATCGTAATTAAACGTTTATGAATGAATACAACGCCATTTTTTTTATTATTTAATTACAAATAGCAATCATAAAAATAATCACCACTGACACAGAATTAAAGTAAATGTTGAAAATGGCCACCTTCTGATAAAACGCACGGTTCCAATCGTCTCATCAAAGACTGTCTCACTCGTTCAAAAACTCCTGAAATATTTCTTATGGCATTACAACTTTGAATTATTCGATTTCTTAAATAATTTTCATCTAATAGAGGTGTTTTGTACACGAGTGACTTGAGGTAACCCTATAAATAAAAGTCCAAAGGATTCAGATCGGGACTGCAAGGTGGCCAAGCGTGAGGACCTCCGCGACCAATCCAGCGATTAGGAAAAGTGTTGTCGAGGTATTGACGTGCAACAAGGCTGAAATGAGCAGGGGCACCGCCGTGCATAAATCATAAATTAGCTCTCACCTGTAGAGGTACCTCTTCTAATAGAACGTTTAGTTCGTCGGCTAAAAACTGACTATACGAATTACCATTTAGTCGGGTGGGTAAAAAGTGTGGTCCAATAAGATGGTCACCAATAATGCCAATCCATACATTTAGTGAAAATGTTTGCTGAGAGCGACCTTCTCTTAAGGCATGGGGATTTTCATCAGCCCAAATACGTTCATTATGAAAGTTAATAATAGCTTCTCGCGAAAAAGCCTCATCGGTAAATAAAACTGTACTAAAAAAAATGTTGTTATGAGCCATTGTATGGAGCATCCACCTACTAAAATTTAGCCTTGGTTGAAAATCGCGTGGCAACAGAGCTTGTACTCGTTGTATATGATACGGAAATAGCAGAGAAATTTTCAAAACTTTCGAAACAGTCTTTGGACTTGCTTGAAGCTGTTGTTCTATCTTTCTGGTACTAGTAGAAGAATTTTCTCCTATTTCTCGTAGTATAGCATCTTCTAGCACAGGTGTTGTTACTGTTCGAGATCTACCAGGAACTTCCGAGTTATGCTTAGAACTGCCGGTTTCACTTAATCTGGCGTGTAACTTTCTAAGTGTTTTAGCACACGGCGTTACTCTATTCGGATAACGTTAGTAAAGTTATTCATTTTATGTTTTGAATGCTTTATACAAAGATAAATACCGCGACAAGTAAAATGTCAACAATTTCACTACCAAACAGGCAACTGGATAATAAAATACATATTCATACCTTCATACGAATATTCCTTTTTTTAAGGCTGAACTCGTAGTATTAGACAAAAAATTTTAAATAACTTTTTTGTTGTACATTGTTAAGACAGTTTAAAAATAATTAAAAGCAATAAAAAACCTTTAGTTTCTTTATAGGTTTATTATGAGTTTTCCACGAGACTCATTCATGAACACTGGTTATTACATCACGGAGCACTAAGTTTTTTTTTATTTTTTTTACTCGAAAACGACTAGTCTTAGGAAAAAAGACGAGAGGCATTTTTTCGTCCAAATGGAACAGACAATCCAAAAAAAATTGAGAAAGATTAGAAATAGTGGTGTACCGTATTTCTTTCTTTCAAATTGTGCAACGATTATCCTGCCTGCACGCCACTGATTATAGTAAATCCGCCAGTTTTAGCGTAAAATACGCACCGTTGCTAACTCTCAAACACTGCAAAATTTTATTGAAATGTCTCAAGTGGTTATGGAAATATTAAAAAAATTGTAATTTTTCAATGAAACTTTCACACCCTGTACTTCCGTAACGAAGCATTTTTGATACATAGTTTATAAGCAAAGTTGCCTTTATTTTTGTGGCAGAATACGCTCCTGAAGTTATGTACCGTACTTAGGAAACACATATATGCGCAAAACTAGGTGACAAATTTTGTCAAAAAATGATCATAACATATTGGTAAATTTTCTAAATCTTTCTTACTATTGCAAACACTATTTTTATTAATTTTGATATAGAGCGTTTCTTTTCTTGTAATTATTTTCGACGTCTAAAAATTTATATTGTTTCATTCTAATTAAAATTAGGCTTAAAATATATAACGTACCTTGCCAAAGTAGTGCTATTACGTTTAACTCGTACATCTAATTTGTGTTGTATGATCTACGGGTGGTGGATGGTCGGACGCACCAAAGGAAATCCAATGAGAAATCATAAACTCTCGAATTCCTGCTTCCCAAACTATTTTGGGTAAAAACTCTACAGGAACTTTTTTTAAAGAATTGAATTCTCTATCGGATGAAACTATTAAATAGCTATTTGTGTATTAAGAGCGCAAAGTGATACATTGCCGCCCTGAGCGAGAAGATTGCCGGCTATCTTGCGAGAGCGGCAATGGCACTTTGTGCTCTAATTACACACATGATTTTTTCTACAACCGGTGTTTTTATAAAAATGTTTGGTAAAAATTAATAATTACTGATAACCTCAAATTTGACAGTTAAGATTTCAAAACGTGAGCATCACTTTCCGTTACACATGTTTTTTTGTAAGAATGTTTGTTAAAAACTGCTTTATTTTCACAATGTAATGAACTTATTATAAAAGAGGTAGCATAACTATTCTAAAAAATTGTTATTAAAATTATTAAATTTCCTTTAATTTCCATTTTGTAGGTTGGAAGGTAGTGTAGATATTCATTGTATGAATGGTCACAAAATTGTCGACATCTGTCAAATACCCCTTAACTCATACTTTTGTCACTAGACGTTTCTTTATTAAGGTTTCCATGGTAACTAAGCGAGCGTTTTAGTTACTTTGTCGCTTGGCGAGCGACAGAGTAAAAAAAGCTTACTACTCGGAAAAGTGCAACTTTGCGCTTTATTTTGGAAGCGCAAATTTGTACTTTTCGCTCGGTTGTAGAAAAAATATTTTTTGTAAGCGTTACTTTTAATACATAAACAAAAAAGTGGTATATAGGTAACTAAATATATAACATTTTTTGTTTATGTATTTAATTTGACATTTATCACCAAATATTTCAAAATTTAATTTTTTTCTAATTTTATGTAAACGATTACAACAAATTTTGTTCGCAACACGTTCGCTGTCATATTTTGGTGCTCGGACTTATATTTTATCCCTCGGCTATACCTCGGGTAAAAAAGAACGGCCTCGCACCAAGAAATGTGTAAACAGCACATTAGTTACGAAAATAACTATTACAGCTTACGCTAATTAAAAAAATTGCAAAAATTATGTACCATTCCTGCACAGCATCAGGACAGTAATAAAATGTCAGGATGACGTTACCTATCAAAATTATTATAAATACTGTGATGATGTCTGTCTATTAGTGATAAGGTGATAACAATATAGGAATTTTTTTCAAGTAAGCGTCTAGATATCTATTAACCTCTATCTGACATGAAGTTTTAAACGTCCATTTCACATAGATTATTGTTTTTATTTTTACAATGTTGACAATTTTCGTATTTATAACGTATTTATAAAAGAGGTTGCAGAATTATCCTGAACAAATTATTTCCACTTTGTAGGTCGTGTGTTGTTCCACGCCAGATATTTTTAATAATGAAAGCCAACAAAAATCAATTACTAATTAAAAAAAAATTAAAATATTTCCCTTCAAAAATTCTTTATTAAATTTAGTCAATTTGTGTGTTCTTACAAATGCAGAAATCTTATATTTATTAAACTATCTCAAAAACACAGAAATTAATTATAAAGCTAAATGTATGTAAAAAGTTCCAAAATAATGACAGGCAGGAATAATATTTCCTAATCACAAAAGAAACGGTACGTTGTAATGGCGTCTAAAGTACTGAAACCATCGTAATTACTTTGATGCACTTTCACAGTGAACTTGTGGTTTAAGTCTGTTACCGGATGTGAAAATTTTAACTAACATGTCAGATTACTTTTTTTTTCTTCTCGTTTTTGTCGAAAATCGGTGTTAAAAATTAAAGATTTAAATTGTTTTGTTTCCAAGTGTCAATGTATTGATGATTAAAATTGTTTAAAAGTTTTTCTATGGTTAAGATATTTAGAATAAAGTATTGAATATTAAAAAAGAGCAAATTGCAAGTCGATTAAATGAAACGTACTTTAAGAAATATAAGATGTGGGTATAAAATTGTTTTTTTGATAACGTAGGGTTTTGGCTCGGTGAGTTAAATGGGTGTCGCATCTCTTTTTTAAAGTTTACCGAATCGTTTCGTTTAATATTGCCGTTTGTAATATTGTAAAATTTGTAAGGGGTTTGCTGGAGCAAGGCGGAACTTTAGTTATGCCATACCTATGGTGTATCGAACATTACCGCAGATTTTCCGTTTCCATTTGTTGGTATATTGGTGAAGAATCACACACACCGGTAGTATCATATCGTTTCGTTTGTCAATAGTGACATTTTCGGTACACAGAAGGGGGTTCTAGTATTTAGTTGTGCTGACCTTTCATTTTGTTGAACTGTTTTTTGCATCACATTTTGTTTATGCGGATTGTTTGTAACAAGTTCCTAGTTAAATGATAATTTCGCGTACACAGCGGACCTCGAATAAATAATAAAATTGCTCAAATAGAACGTTGAATTAGTTTCCGTAAATATAAAGTTAGTTTTAGTAAATGTGTATACGGAAGTTAAGAACGGTTTAATAAAGTTTGTGTAAAGCTAATTTACGAATTAAGAAGCTGTTGATTGTCGTCGATAAAATACCGAAAGGAGTTATTGCCGTTTCGTTGTGAGAAAGAAAGGGAAGTCTCGATTGGCCATTCTGGGCATTGTGACGAATGAATATGCCCTTTGTTTAAGTTAATTTAAGTAACGCATAGATATCAATTCAGTATTAAATCGTATTCATTCGATTAATTATTTCATATGGTGTTTCCTGTATTTTATTCTGATTTCGCTAATTAAAATTACATATTACCGATTGTCAAATTTATGTGTTCAACGAAATTATTATGATTGTTTCGATTTATTTTTGGAGTTACTTAAAAATTAAGATAGATAAATTTAGGAAACTGAGCTTGCAGGGATCAATCCTGGTTATTTATTAAGTATATAAAATTCAGTGTTTTTTGTAACCGCCGTATCAACACAGCCAGTTCTGATCGAAATCATGTGTCAGTTTATCTTAATATACGAAGGCGTTAATGGCTAGTTGGCATTACTCCATTTCGGTTTGATATAATTGTAATCTTTTTCCTTTCTCACAATGCTATCATTAATTACGTTTAATCAAAAAACCCAAGATTGTGTTTATAGTCAAGTTACAGAATAGTTTAATTATTAAAAATTTTTGAGAGTTTGCAAATTTTGCAGCGGCAACTTTTTAATTGTTTTTTTGTCATGTAATATAAGCTTTAACGTAATGATTAATGAGGACATGTAAATTAGCGTATTTGCTACCTCGATTGTGGTAATAAATTTATTTTAACAGATGTTATGAAGTAAATCGGTCATTGATTGATCAGCTGTTTATTTTTGCACACGATAGTTTTGCGAGCAGTCGCAATTTTTTTAAGATATTTTTATAGGCATCAACTTGCCGATTATAGCCATGGATTTGCCGGGATTGACTTTAAATGGTAAGCAGTTTTTTATTTGTTTGGAAATGAGCTATGTACCTTTCGAATTAGGTATTATGACCCCAATATTGACCTTTATCAAATTATAGGACTTTATAAATCTACGATTGCGTTAAGTTTTGTTGTGAGGTATTTTTCGTTTTAAACTGAATAATTAATTACCGTGTTGACCAATTGTTTTGGTTATTTGGGTCATTGATTTTGCGTTGAAGCTTATCGAAATGGTTAATGAGTTTTAGTTTTACTATCGCGGCTTTTACATAAAGCCCA
Organism: Vesta saturnalis; assembly: GCA_036346205.1. Taxonomy (NCBI): domain Eukaryota; kingdom Metazoa; phylum Arthropoda; class Insecta; order Coleoptera; family Lampyridae; genus Vesta; species Vesta saturnalis. The sequence continues at coordinate 4,979,719 of JARFJB010002087.1, read as the reverse complement.
TTGAAGCTTAGGTGAATGTTGCGTAAATATTTTTGGAGTAGAATTTTTAGAGAGGTAAGTTTTACTTGAGTGAACATTATGGTTCCCTGTTATGCCATTATTATGATCTAGTTCATGACGTTTTCCCGCTATAAATGTATCTAACAGGTGGCGCCTTTGTGACCTTTTTTCCGAATTCGACGTTATGCAGTTTTAACGAGTGCCCATTTGCAGTATTAAGTAAGCACCCCGTCCACCCCACTGAGCTACGCCGATACCCGCACGTTTTTGCAAGCTGTAAGTTAAATCAAGTTGGCATTTTAGAAATGAAAGTTGGTTTTTCCAAGCTGTAAGTTAAATCAAACCGCTATTTTTAAATTGAAAGTGGGTTTTTGCAAGCTGTAAGTTAAATCAAACCGCTATTTTTGTATTGAAAGTTGGTTTTTGCAAGTTGTAAGTTAACTCAATTTGGTATTTTAGAAATAAAAGTTGGTTTTTCCAAGCTGTAAGTTAAACCAAACCGCTATTTTCGAGTTTAAAGTTGGTTTTTGCAAGCTATAAGTTAAGTCAATTTGGTATTTTAGAATTGAAAGCGATTTGATTAATTAATTTCACTGATTGATTTGATTGAGATTGAGATTGATATTGATTTGATTGGGATTGATCTTAGTGATTTATTTGATTGAGATTGATATGATTCATTGATTAATTAATTTGATTAATTGATTTGATTAATTGATTTGATTAATTGATTTGATTGGTTTGATTTGATTCAATTATTTGATTGAGATGGATTTGATTAATTGATATGATTTTATTAACTGATTTGAATGACATTGATCTAATTGATTGATTTGATCGAGATTGATTTGATTGAGATTGATTTGATTAATTGGTTTGATTAATTGATTTGATTGATTTGATTTAATTAACTGATTTGATTAATTGATTTGATGGGTTCGATTTGATTCATTGCTTTGATTGATATTGATTTGATCGAGATTGACTTGATTTATTGATTTGATTGAGGTTTTTGTGATTAAGATTGATTTGATTAATTGATTTGATTTGATTAATTTAAGATGCATTAAGATGACTTAAGATGGATTTAGGTCATAATTAAACCGATCAGCTGTTTATTTTTTCACGCGATTGTTTTGCGAGTAGTTGCATTTTGTTAGTTATATTTATAGGAATCAACTTTCCGATTGTAGTTATGGGTTTACCTGGATTGGCCTTAAAAGGTAAACAGTTTGTATATTTGTTTGGGAATGAGCTGTGTACTTTTCGAAGTAGGTATTATGACTCCGATGTTGACGTTTATTATATTACATTGTACATTTTCCATCGCGTTTAATTTTGTTGTGGCGTATTTTTCGTTTTAAATTGAATAATTATAACACCCCGCCCACCCCACTGAGCTGTGCCGTTGCCCGCCTTTACGGGCTGATGATCTAATGAGTGTTTGACCCGTAACAAGACATCATTCTCGAGACAATTTTTAGAAACTAAATGCTCTCACCTCACGATTCTTTACCTTAATACCAAACATAACGATAACACTGTTACTATTTTGGATTTCAGGAGAACCATCACATGAACAGTTTAGCATCTAGATATTGGTAAATTTATCACGGTTGACACGAGCAAGTATCTTTGAGAAGTATCAAGCATTATGGTACATACCTACCATAAAAAAAACAAGAAATGGAGGGAAATTAACTGGTCTAAACGATTGCTAATGAAATACAAAATTAAAAAATTATATGCGGACCTGGGATGTAATGGACCAATTGCGTTTATAAATTTTCAACACGATTTCTAATAATTAAATGGAGGATTGAAATAAATCCTGAAAAGATCTGTTGAAGAAAAACTTCAATCAACCCAAACACTATAGTTCGTTTTCATGGCAACCTTTTTTTTTAATTGTTTAGAGGATTATATAACGGAAATAACGTGCGCGGATCACAGCAGAAAATTTCAATGTTAAATTGGGTACAAAAATGTAATAATAAAATAAACGCATGTAAATTAAAATTAAGACAGTATTAGACAATTGCGTAGACACTTAACACAAATTAGGTATTATTGATTTTTAACGGAGCATACAAAATATATATAGGATCGGTTACGCAGCATATAACCAACCTCATTTACGAAGCAATTCATTAATATAATTTTATTTTTCATTACGTTAAGTAGTACTATACTTAAATAAGTAAATTTCTCTTTTAATTATTTTTATATCTTTCAATTAATTTTTTTGCTCGAGTGAACATTGAAACACCCAGACGGTATAAAATGAGCGAAAAAGTGTACACGAAAATAAATTTTCATTACGCGTTGTCACCTTTACAAAATATATCAAAATATACTGGTTTTTTAACCTGGACTACTAAAAATGGTGTACCAAATTTGAACAAACCATTCTTAAAATTGTTTGTTTTTATTTTTAAACTATTGTTAGTGTGTGCTTGTTTTTATCATTCTACCTATTGTATCAATTATATTGAATCAGTATTCGCGTTATCTACTCAGTCCGTCCTGATCTTGAATTATATTTCATTTTTGGAGCAAATTATTTCGACTACCATCTATAATAAGCGTATTTTACTTATTATTGAAGATGTAATCAAGATTGATGACAAAATTGTATGTCTAACAAGAACACAAATTGATTATACAGCCTCAAGGAAATTTTTAATTTATACAATGATGACATTTTACTGTGTAGCTGGTTTTGATTTGCTGTTTCCTCGCTGTTTGTTATAATGATGGTATTATAAAAAATGAAGCCGTTCAATGCTTGCAAATAGTTCCAGTTTCTAATTTTATGTTTATTAATACTTTAAGTTTCTTGGTATTTATTTTATCTGAAATGAAAGCAAGACTTGTTTCAATCTATCAGTCTTACTAACAGCCAACACACTGGCCAATCAATTTCCACACATGTAAGAATTGTACAGGATATATACGTTACCTTGAGGCATATTGTAAAAAATGTTAATTATATATTTCAAACAGCGTTACTAATAAGATTATTAACTTATTCATGTTTTGTACTAAATTCGGTTTTCTGGGTATCAACGGATGAATACGTTGGAAGGTTCATAAGTTTTGGTATGTGGTTTAGCACAATTGTTTGGACCGTAAAGAACGGTATGGAAATTTTTATGATGTTACACTCTTTTGTTGGATTCAGTAATGAAGTAAGTTCGTACTATTAAAAAACTAACCCACTTACTTTTTAATTATCGATTTAAATAAATTAAAGTCCACTATTACAGGCTAAGAAAATAGTCACGCTTATAGAAAAAATACCACTTATTAAGTGGAATCTTCCTTATCTCCAGGTAACATTTAAAATTATACTTAATACGTTTATAATATAATATTTTAGAATGAACTGTTTCTGCTACTAAATTATTTTGAAAATTTTAAATTTAACTTATTTGGACATTTTCCGTTAGATTGGACGTTGTTGCATTCAGTATGAAGAAAGTACCACACAATGTAAAACTCTCAACTATAATTTTTTAGATGGCTGGGGTTATAGGAACTTATCTTGTCATTTTATATCAGTTTAGAAGCACAGAAAAAAAGAAATGCGTTCAAAAATGTACTATTTCAGATTGTGATGTTGGTTGAACTAAGTTTAAGTTACAAATGCCATAAAATATGTAATAAAATATCTGGCGTGGAACAACATACGATCTTCTAACCTACAAAATGGAAATAAAAAGAATTGAAATAACTTTAAGAACAATTTTTTTAGGATAATTATGCAGCCTCTTTTATAATAAGTGCACTACGAAAATAGATAACATTGTAAAAACAAAACAAAAATCTATGTCAAACAGACATTTAAAACTACATGTCACATAGAGGTTAATACATATCTACATGCTAATTTAAACAAAATTCCAAAGCCGCCAGCTTCTATAAAAATATCAATAATACAGCATTTTCAATCATATTTATTTAAATTTTTTACATTTATTTCGCTTTACATTAACTTATGTAAAATTAAACTTTCTTTAAAAAATGTGTCTACACATCTTATAAGATTAATCATTATCCAGATATTGAAAAAAATTTAACTAACACTTACATTTTACCTTAAGACGGGTAAATTACCCGTCGTTATTGCATATAACACAATTAATCTATATGATTAAGGTCTATATAATGAAGTATTAGATAAAAATCACGCACGCACGCACGCACGCACGCACGCACGCACGCACGCACGCACACACAAACACACACACACACACACACACACACACACACCACGCACACGCACGCACGCACGCATCCACCCACCCACTAAACCACCAGCCCATCCACCCACAGCATAATTAACATAAATATCATCGTGTCTCAACTGCTTGTCTTAGTGATTGAGTCGACTGAACACCTTAGTTTGTTCTTCCCTTGTACCCTACTCTCAAATATTTGCCTGGCGTTTCTTTCGTCTCCCATATTAAATCGTTTACGTTGTTTAGTCTTTGTGTGTTGTGCTTTCTGAGCTGTTTCAGTATTATTATTAATTAATTAATTAATTAATATTAGTGTATACATGGAGTGTTCGATGTTGTCGTCGTCGTCTTCTCCTTGATTGAATATACCGACTCCGTTGTTGCAAATGTCCTTGCAATTGGAGCATGCGACAGAGCAATTTAACGATGCTTTTCTGAAACCACACCTGCCACTCCTCACATCCTTTCGTGCATCGGCAAAAATCATTTTCAAGATTTCGTCAAGAGCAGCATCCAATTCTGAGAGTTTCGTAACTAACTGGTTATTCCTCCGCTCCCAACCGCGATTCGGCGGCCCACTATTAGGTTCCTCCCCTAACCACCGTTGTACTTGATGGTACGTCCGAAATGTATGCTGCTTAACAGCTCTTTCGGTTGGAGAGAGTTGAGAGATCATGCTTCATGTTTACAGCTGCTTTGACAAATGATTTTTAGCGGAACTCGTTGAGGCTGGAGCGCCATACCATGAGAGAGTACTAATGATCCCTGCTGTCTTAATGACGTCGGGGGAAGAAGAACCGCTGGTAAATACCTCTGCTGCACGTTGTATAATTTTGGATTTTAGGTATATTTTGACAAAATCCACTTTACTCTTGCGATACGCTGCAGATGTTGAGTCACAGCCTGTGAATGCATGTAAGAATAATAAATGGGCATTGTCCTTCATTTTCAACTCCTGGTGCAGCTGTTGTGAGGAATATACCATAGTCTTCGCCTTTCTTCTCTCAGGTTTTACCAGCAGAATGTCACAATCAGTTGGGGTTTTGGCTACTAAGAGAACAGCCAAGTCAACGTCCTTTCCAATAACAGGTATGGAGGAATTCTGTGATATAGTGATAGATGCCTTCACAACATCAACATCAGCATCACCTGAGGCTTGGAGCGTATTTATCCCATTTTTCTGCAGCTGTATCATCAGCAGGTTTATCTTATTATGTAAGTTGGAAAGGAAATCCTCTTGTTTGAATTTTATTTCACTTTCCGAACTGACATTGACACTGATGTGTCGGTGTACCTACCAAAAATCACTGTACAACCTCGCCCATTATAATGGGTCTTCAGAAATTTAACGTAACCATCACAAATGGTTGATGCAGTTATCTCTTTTTGTCAAACTATTTTATGGAGCAGGAATCCCCCATCAACCACAAATTCAAAGGACCTTATCAATTTCGTTGAACGGTTTGTATAGCGCTGACTTTCTGCACTTCCTCATTCCAATTTCGTTAAATAATGCCAGTGGGTAGGGGGACAATTCATATTGCATATAAATTTTCAAATCCTCATCCGATTTCTTGGTAATGGAAATTCGCTGAAAAAGTAAGAATGGGTCCACGACGACTTTTTCATTATCAATCTTGATTGTCGAATTCATTGAGAAAAGAGGAAGGGGGCGATCTTTTCGTGTCAGTTTGGTACTTGAATCGAAAGTTTTCCATTTTTGCCATTGCTCGTTTGCGAATTGTAATTGCATCATGACATAAGACTGTATTATCACCCACGGTTCCTGTCGCGTATGACATGATCTCCTCAGTCCTCAGAAAAGGAAGGTAATTATCAAACCATTGGCAATGTCACTTGCGTTTCGACTTCGGCGAGCTTCTCCAAAATCCTTGCGCTTCTCATTTGATGAAAACAAAACACCACAATGTTCTTCTAGTGAAGCACATATGTCTTGAGTTGCAGACATCCCAGTTACCCATCTACTGAGAGCACTATCTGTCATACCTCTACTACGGGTCATTCCACCTCGGCCTTTGAATGACCGCATTAAAGTTGTCTCAATGGTCACGTCTGACCGCATGCCGGACCAGAACTGGTCAATCCTTCTCATAGTAAAGTAGTCTTTGTTCACGTACTTCTCGTGTTCCTCGGGTGTCAACAGAGTAGAGAGGCTTTCCATATCCTGTACATATAAGTGGCAAAATTTGGCGTAGGCGAAGTGTCCAGCAGTGTAAAAATTTGATGTCATTCGCTTACAGCAATTCAGGTGAGCAAGGAAATAGTCAGAGTTCTCTACATGGATATACTCCTTTATCAAATTCACCATTTTGAAGTATTGGATCCATAGCATTGCAGTGGGTCCATTGTTGCTGATCCTGTTAATCGATTCTCCAAATTTAATTACCACTGATTCGAGTAATTTGTTTTGGTTCTAAGAATTCAATAAGGGAGGCTCGTAGAGGAAATCTGACGTAAGGGTGTTGATGCGTGCCTGCTCTTCCTCAGAGAATTCTACTTCGTGTAATATGTTATTTTTAACAAAAAAATGACCCCGTACTGCTCTGAGAAAGGCGTGCCCATTCAGCACTTTGTCCACCGATAATGGAGCATAAATAGTGGATAAAATTTTTTTCAAACCAGCTCCCATCATGAGATACCCTACACCCCATAAATGACATCAGCAGATGAAACCCGTCGAGACGTACAATACAATTGGATCTCTGGGCACCTGCAATAATATCCCTAGCTTTCCAATATAGTAGTTGATCAAAAGTTACGAAAACATGGTTTTTATCTATTTCGTCACACACCATACGTGCATAGTGCAGCGCTGTCATGTTGTGACAGGGGGAGCATTTATAAAAGGAATGGTAGTCACTCGAGTCTTTTCACTTGGCTGTCCTCTTGTTAGACAATGCATGCATCCTTTTCATTCAGGGACTATACCTTGCTTTTTTTCAACAAACCAGAAGATGTTATGTGGTACAGGATGTGGTGGATCTTCTGGTATATCATTGGGTGCCATAGTCACATTTTGTAGACCTTTTATCGATGTGTATGTTTCTAACCGAATAATTCCGACCTTTCCAATTTCAGCACACGTGAGCACCCTGTTCAGTCTTGGTATTTCTAAATCCATTTCAACATGTTTGGATGGAGTGACACATTTCATTCCTCCCATAGCGTATACATTAAAATCTACGTTATCAAACACTAGTTGGTTGAATGCAGCTGGCTTGCAGGTTAGCTGACCGTGGGCAATCGCAAATAATTCTAATCTTTGTGCTTCGTAGTACGAGATGAAACCAAGATTTGCTAGAAGATCAATCAAATTCTTTGAGGCGTATTTCCTGTGGAGCAGAAGGTAGATGATTGTCAGTATTGGTGACAAGAAGGTACGAGGTCTGACAACTGATGTGATTCCGCAGTTTTCTTGGTTTTCTTTAACATAACCTCTTCAAGGAAGGTATAGAAGGATTGAGGGAGAGACTCAGCGTCTTTCAAAAAGTTAGCTCTTGGCGGGTAAGAGTTATAATTGTACACTACACTCTAAATATCTTGCCTTATTATCTCAGCAGCTTTTCGTACGATCCTTGGTTAGCAATTTATACCCAGTGTCTGCAAAACAAATTATTGGTACCTTGAATCTGTTGGATCCTGGGATCACGATTATGCGATCCTCATACTTCTTCAACAGTTCTGTTTTGATAATCCTCATAAAGGGTTCCTTCCCACTAACAGCACCAATAATTTCGTTTACAGTAAACTGACAGTCACTATTATCCTCAAGTAGGTCAATAACATGTTCCATTGCGTTTGAAACAAACTCTTCAAACGTGGATGTTGAGGGTTTCCAGTATAACGGTCTCACAAAGTCCAACCTCAATTCATCATGATACAAGGCCTCCTCCGCAACCAAATCATTTATGGAGGAAAGACGACCCATCACTTCATCTCCCCATTTGTCACGTCTAGCTCGAGCAACATTCATAACCGTTACTTGTATGTCAGCTTTCTGCCGTCCTCTTGTGATATTAGTAACTGAAAATATCTTCCTTCGTCTTTCCTTGGACTTCTTTTGCTCAATCTCAACAGTTTCGGCACAAAAGAAATACTTTGTTTTGAAATCTAATTTAAATTTTTGGACCTCAAAGTCGCAGGCTCAGGTGGTTCAGAAGGCTTTAAAAGTGCCTGTCTTTTTAAATGAGCCTTGATGGATTGTTTGATCACACACAAAACACCGAATAGCGATGTTACACTTAACTGTCAACAATCGCGTAACTTTAAAAATTAAATTAAATTTAAATAAAAACAAAAGCACACCTACAATGCACGAACGTTGATTCTGACCGCCTCACTCTAAAAACAAAACCCATTCTTCAATTCAATTATTCCTTTCGACGAAATTTATGATGACAAGTTTAAAATAAACATCACATAAATTTTAACATTAAGTCGAAATTCTGCGTACACAGTTTCAAATCTAATCGGATTAAAAACTATACCATGTGAGAAATTACCTTACGTTTTCAAAAATTCTCGATTTTCATTAACTCGAAAACCGTTGAGAATTCAAGAGATTAGGTTTTATTTTTTGAAAATGAGCGTACATGTTACAAATTCTTTTATTATACATATAAAAGCTATAATTATAAAAAAACGGTTGTGTGTTCGTTGCAACTACCTTATTTCTATTGTTAAAATGTTATTCATTATGGCAGTGTCAATATACTCATTTCTAGAAAAACATCGAGCGTACATATTGGAAGATCTATAACTTTTGATTGGTTGAAGATAAAGTACAAAAGTTAAATCAAATTAAAGAAAATGTAATGATTTATAACTGCGTTTCTGAGAAACGATCGTGGGAAGCATTAGAAGCAAATGTTTTACAAAAAGGGTTGGGTAAAAATTATTTTTTCGGAAATTATCGATATTCAATAACGTATATCTCGAAAACCGTTGAAAATTCGACAAATATGAACAGAAACAATTTTATGGTAAATTTAATTATCTTTCATTTTTACTCAAATGGGTTTTTTTAGAGTCCACCGTTTCCAAAATATAATCGAAAAACCCAAAAATGGTCTCTTCCCCCCCACCTTAAGATCACCTCCCAGGGGCGGGGACTTTAGCTTACCTACTAACTACTAACAAAAGTCCTGAAGTCAAAAATTCTCGCATATTCCATGCACTCATGACCACTCATTGACTGGACTAGAAACCGAGATCGAGTTTCCATCTCTTAATAAATTTATTACTCCGATTAATTGAAAGATACTGAGACAACGTATCATTGGGACTAGTCTTGCAGATAAATTTAATAGGAGATGAAAAAGAGGTTATAAGCAAAACAAAAACCAATTTTTTTGACGAACATATTTGTCACTGCTAATGTCACTCTAAATTTTATTCTCATTCGTTCATATTTTCCTATGGTGGTGTTGTCTGGTAAGTAAAAGAATTGTTATTTCGCATAACAGCAAGAAACACGCTTGGCTTGCTATTTATCGATATTTGCATTTACTTTTTACTATACACATACAATTTTTTCTAAATACCATATGCTATGGGTGATACGTAGCGAACGAAAATCAAAAACATAGATATTATTGCCATGTTCATACCATTAAGATTATTTTAAGTTTTAGACATGCTAGTGTGAGTACTAAACAGTCAATGGATATTCCCAAAATTGTTAAACCTAACATAATAGTATGGTCCTTTTAGGAAAAGAAGAATTCGCTTTGAAAGATATCAAAATAATATTTTAAACAAAGAAAAATACATCCCCTAAAAAATTCCAAAGTTCAAACATTCAATTAAAAAAATAGTTAAGAATCTCTTTGTCAAAGCCATATAACTATTCTAGACATAATTTGAGAAAACTATAATTATGGTTACAGATAAAAAATATATTTGCAAAAGGAAATGAAAGTACAATTTACATACATATTCGTAAATTCAAGTATAGTAGAGAAATATGGCAGAATCAGAAAAACAAAAACATATAATTATTTAGTCGAATGTGAAAAGGTCTAGAAGAATTGTAGTCGTTTGTAAATATGTGCCATACACAAATTACCCCAAGATTTGTATCTTCTATAGCGTTTGTCACTCTAAGTCGAAATGATCGGCCAAATAGATTCAATGTGCGTATGAAATAAAAACATAAGAGTAAATGCAATTTGAGTGTGCTACTTGTTACTCAAACTGACCATTAATAAAGAAAATATGGACATGGCGGTATGATTAGCCAACGTCATGCAACGATTGAAGATTACTGAGATAAACTTTGCTAAAGCCACTTCTCGTTTGTACTGTCCTTTACACTGAATATGAACCAAGAATAAACAAATTCAACAAACCCTATTATGCGCTCAAACAAAAGGGTATATAATAAATTTGATTATAGCCTTCAAGGCATTCTTAGTCATGTTCCCAAGTTTACATACACAAACATTGGAAAGAGGTATTTTCTATATTCAAATACATAGTATAAAATGTCGTTTGGAAAACTATTCATAAAGGAACTTCCGACCTCCACAAACGTATATTCAGGAGTCGGAGCAGTTCCGTTATAACTATGTTTCATTATTACCTTAGAACCAGCCTATTGTGCACGAGAGTATGCAGATAGAACTGATTTAGGTTGACAATTTTGTCTGGTGTTATCAAGCATTTCTGACATTAAATATTTGAGACAACATAACTTAAATTTTATTATTGTGATAAACAAACATAACCCCTGAAGCTGAGATTTGACAGTTGTCAAACTGTTATTTTTCACAATCTGACAACATCGACGTCCTCTGACAGTATTAATATTAGTGACGCAACTGCTCTGACTCGTGAAAATTGCTATAGTTGGCTACAGCATGAAAGCACAAAAGATAAATTTTAATAGAAATTTTTGTTTTAAACAGAATTTATGGGATCGAAGTTATTGATTGTTAGCGACTTTTAAGAAACGTTCCTCTTAAATAAATCGAAATGTAATTTTTTTTGGAGGTGATTAACAGTTAAATTTTTCTTACTCGAGGTTACTCAAATAGCTACAATTTATTTTCTATCTGTGTGACTGTGTCAGGTTAAGTTTCGCTATCGCTCAGAATCGGAGACGTTCGTGAGACTCGTCATTCAAGAAAGAGGTACGTTCAGAAATTAATTGTGGTGAGTTCACTCGTGCAGCGTTCGGCAATCGCAGTTATTATGAATTGTTGTTATTCAATAGGTTTTGACGACTTGGACGTATTTTAAATATTTGAAAATGAAATTAAACATTATACAGATATTCCCGGACATTTTCATCATGCGACCGAACACCGTACAGACCTTTAAAAAACCGGACAGTCCGGGTGAAAACCGTACAGGTGGCATCCCTATCACTGCAACGTGTACAATTTATACTTAGTTGCTCTGTTTTACTAAGTTTGTAGTGGCTTTTGTATAAAATGTTACATTGACAATACCTTTTTCGGTTACTTTAATCATTTTAACTTGCATCTTTATCTAAATTTAAATTAAAATTATAATGTCATCTTCTAAATTATCGCAGCGTGGTAGTATTTAAAAAAAATGCACATTCGCATGGTAATATACTATTTCGCAGTCATATCACGGTTATAGAAAAATATTAAACAAATATACCAGTTATAAACGTTAATCATGCAATTTTAATACTTATTCTTTGATTCGGATTCTTCGATATGTGACGGAAAACCAACGTCACTAAATAAATGTTACCTTCCAACCTACATACATATATACAGGTTGTCTCAAAATTGACTCCCGTCCTTTCCGAATATGAATCGGGTAGCTAAAACAAATTAAATCGTAAGACTAAAGATGTTTCTTTGTCCTTGGTTACCGTGTTATTGACAACAAACAAAAATCTAAAATTCAATCTGTAAACTGTATTAATAACGAAGTCAGCTTCAAAAGATTAACTGGTGTAGGTGTTAAAAATGTATGATTAGTAATGTCAACTTCTGACATAATAAGATAAGCATAATTCCATAAGGTTATTTGTTTTAAAAATGGAACGTTATTATTCTAATCGAGAAGACGTTGATATGTTAAAAGTATTAGGTGCGTGTAATGATAATGCCAGTGCTGCAGCTAGAGCACACGCGGAAAAATTCCCGCGGCGACGACACTCTGCTGCAAAACCTGTTAGATGGGTTGACCAAAGATTACTGGAAACGATAAATTAAATCCAAGATTAAATAAGGGAGGACGCTATTCTACGCTAAACGTCGTGTAAGAAGAGCAAATTCTTGATTTTGTCGATGCGGATCCAAGTACAAGTCTTCGAGTTACATCGAGACAAACCCATTTAAAAAAAGATACAATTAATGGAGTATTAAGAAGAAATGGTTTATATTCATTCAGGCCCCAAAAAGTTCAAGTTTTACATGAGGGAGATAGGGAGCTCCGGATTAATTTTTGTAGATGACTATTGGATAACATAAATAATGATCCACATTTTGTAGAAATTATTACGTTTACTGATGAGTGTACATTTACCCAGACAGGGAGCAAAAATACTCATAAATTCCATGAATGGAGAGATGAAAACCCTCATTGAACACGTAAAAGATGTCACCAAACATGTCACACCAGATGTCAATAAACATTTGAGCTGGATTATTAAATAATAATGTACTCGGTCCAAACATTCTTAACTCAGCGTCGTATTTTCAATTTTTAAATGACAATTTACCACTCCCATTGCTTGAAGACGTTCCAGTAGCAACTCGATTGAATTTTTGGTTCCAACATGCTGGTGCTCCCGCACATTATGGTATACAAGTAAGAAATGTATTAAATCAAAGTTTCCACGAATGTTGGATTGGACGAGGTGGACCTGTGCTATGGCCTTCTAGATCTGGAGATCTAAATCCTTTAATTTTTTTCTTCTGGGGCTTCTTGAGAGAAAAGGTTTATTTCACCCATATTGAGAGAAGATGTAGTGGGTGGTATTCACGCTGCTGTGACATTAATAGACGAGAACATGCTACAGAGGGTTCGTGATTCAATAATAAATTTATAATAATTATTTGTTTTTGTAATAAAGTTTAAAGATAGAATTTTAGATTTTTGTTTGTTATCGATAACTCGGTAACTAAAGACAAAACGCAAAATTTTTACTCTTACGATTTAATTTGTTTTAGCCACCCTATTCATATTCAGAGTTATGCATTCGATTTTTTTACAAAGGCTAAATCGACCTATTATCTCATTTTGTGTGTGTGTGTGTGTGTGTGTGTGTGTGTGTGTGTGTGTGAGTGTGTGGGTGTGAGTGCGTGGTTGCGTGCGTGAGTGCGTGTGAGTGTATGGATCGGTGTGGGTGAGGATGTCCGTGCGTGTTTGCGTGTGCGTGTGCGTGAGCGAGTGCGTATGCGAGTGTGTACGTGTGCGTGTGCGTGTGCGTGTACGTGTGTGTGTGTGTGTGTACTTTAAATTTCGTATTTGAGCTTGTTTTTATTTCCCTTGGAGCTGATTAGATTTTGGAAGTCGTTCAGCGGCGGAGAAGGGGAGCTTCATTAACAGCAGTTTTTGGATTGTATCAAATATTTCTGAAACAGCTATATTTCAAAAGTATACAAATACTAAAACACGTGCGTCTACGTGGACCCGTGCGATCGTGCGTGTAACAAATATTTAGGACACTATATCCCAAAACCTTGTAGAGCAATTGTATTCGAATTTCATACACGTATTTATACGTTAAATGCCTAGACTCTAGTGCTTTTTGGTGGAAATAGTCCTGCGGATGAAGCAGTAAGAGGGATAAGTGCAATTTTCTGTCGGCGACGATAACTCAAACAATAGTCATGCGATTTCAGTAAAACTTAATACAAATGTTTAGCACCTAAATGTCTAGATCTTCCTGATTTTTGGTTGTGATAGATTTGCGGGGTAAGCAGACGAAGGAGTAGATTTTATTTCTTTTGACTGCAATAAACAGCGATTGCATTTAAATTATATACAAGTATTTAAAATGTAAATATGTAGAAGTTTGGTTGTGATAGGTGGATGGGTTACGCAATAATGAACGTAAAATGACACTTCAAGTAACGACCATAAAACGAAATACATAAATTGGTTCAATCTTATATCTCGTGTGGAACAACACAAAACTCGTGTGTGTGTGTGTGTGTGTGTGTGTGTGTGTGTGTGTGTGTGTGTGTGTGTGTGTGTGGTGTGTGCGTGCGTGCGTACGTGTGCTTGCGTGCATTCTTGTGTGCGTGCGTGCATCCGTGCATGTGTGTATGTTATAATAATACTCTTTTTTAATAATTATGCAAATCCTTTTTGAGTACGTTCATAAAAAACTATGCAACATTGTAAAAACAAAAAAAATAATCTATGACCGATGGACGTTTAAAACTTTGTCAGATAGACGTTAATAGACATACAGACGCTAACCTAAAAAAATTCCAAAGCCGCTCCATTGTATAAAATACCGATAATACAATTTAAGAATTTTCAATCCAATTTGATTACTTTTTAGACTTAGTGTGCTTCATATTAAGAAAGTATAAAAAATAAATCTATACATTTTCCTATAAAATTAATCGTTATTCAGATATTGAATAAAATTCTACCTTACAAATTTTTTGCCGCTAAATTACGGGTCGTGTCAAAAAATGGCATACAACATAATGCATCATTATTTTTAAGGTCTATATGTTAGTATTTTTATATCTTTGAAATATACAGCTATTTCAGAAATATTTGATAAAAAATTGCTCTTAATGAACCTCCCCTTCTCCGCCGCTGAACTTCTCTCAAAATCTAATCAACTCCAGGCGAAATGAAAACAAGCTCAAATACGCACACGCACACGCACAAACATACGCACACACACGCACACCCACACGCATACGCACGCACACGCACGCGCACACGCTCACGCACGCGCACGCGCAGACGCACACGCACACGCAATACGCATATGCACACGCACACGCACACGAACACGTACACGTACACGCACACGCACACGCACACGCACTGACACACACACATACATACACGCACACACGCGTGCACACGCACGCACACACGCACACACATGCGCGTGCACACACACTCTCTTGGATTCGGGGAAGCTCAGTTCAATTTCGAATTTCTTGATCGATTACCATAATTTTTCTGTTAGGTGGAGAGGTTAAAAATTGGTTATAGATAAAATGTACTCATGCTTGGGATACATTGTAATTGCGCTTATGTAATTACATAACGAAGCCTTACATGCGTACGGCAAACATGTATGAATGCATCTCTAACATAGATGCATTAGAAATGTATTGTGGCGTACTTGACCACCTTTCTATCAAGATCACTTACTGGTGTTCTGCCAAGTGGTTACATTGCTTCCGACTGCCGGTCTGGAGCGAATAAGCTCACCAAGCTCTGTTATTACATAGATCTAGGAACGTGAAGATGCTCTGCTTATATGCTGGAGTATTAGGTGAATAAAAACCTGATTTGACCTAAAAGTACATTTTGTCCTTTCAATATCCTACTTTATATTACAACCTGGTCACAATATCATAGTCACAAGCCCACCGTCTTCAAAAACCTCCTCTATGGTCACTGTATCCACTGTTAAATTTGATCATAACTTTCACTCTGATTCAACCTCTGCTTGTAAACTTGATCTCAACCTCCTCTGTGGTCACCACCTCCACTACTAAGCTTGTTCATAGCATTCACTCTGGTCACAACGTCCACCGACGCTTGGTGATCATATCGCGCACCGACGTTGATTCAGTGTTTCTTTTTCTAGCTTCAACTTTTACCGACGTTATCAGGTCACAACGCCGTCCGTTTAAAAGAAAGACAGTAACGTTTTGTAAACTTACTTTGATTATGTTTAATAATTTTCCTACGACCATGTACGAAAGTTCCCGCTTGTGCGATATCTACCACTTTCGCAGCTCGTTATGTAATATACTATTGTAATAAACCTCAATCGGTTTCGAAAGCTCGTTAGTGGACCGTTGAGGTTACGACAGTAGAGGTGTGTAATTGACGAATGTAATTCTGTGTTGCAGATGTAAAATACGATTATATAATCATAACCATGTCACATAATGCCTATTCGATCCTCAATAAATTAGGATTTTGAAATTATTACCATTCCACGCCACATATAGATTGCGATGCATAAAACTGATACTACTTACGCTAGAGCCGTGTTTTTTGGAGTGTCGAGTAAAACGGCACCGAGTAAATGGTTCTCAAAGATATTTATTACAATATAGGAACTTATGTTACTAGATCCAACGGAACTGGATTAATTCTGGTTGAACTAAGTCATTCGATTCAGTCGTTACTTTAATGGTCAATCGCGCCCTCAGTGCTTTACATGAATACTTGGCAAAGTATTGCTTAACACTAAGTTCTTCTTAAATTTTGAACACGTCTCAGGGACCGTTTGAAACGAATGCTTAGTTTAAGTATAGTTGGTTTCCTGACAGTAGAGCTGCACACAAGATTTATGAAAAAATACGTTTTTGTCACTTGCATTTCGGCGTGGCGCTCTATATGCATCCTGTGATTACACTACACACAATTAGGTAACCTGGATACCAAATTTAATACTTTTTTTATGCATCTACTGCCACTTGTACATATTCAATGAGCAGTATTGTTTTCGATTTTTGTAAATCTCAGCACCATCGCTATCTAAAATGTACACAAATTAAATGGATTCTACTGGACATGGGACAAGTAAGTATACTCGATCCATATACCTGTTGATTGAGTTTTGATGTGCGTGTCATCAATAACTCCAAGAACTTTGGGAAAAGCTGCGATTTCGAAAAATTTTAACTCAATTCTTCTTCCCTCAGCAATAGTTCCTGGGATTTTTATATGTTCATTTGCCAGCTTTCAAATTAAAAATACGTTTTATTATGCGGTTTACTGTAAGCTTATGCATTGCACCAAGTAAATCTAAACTCGGTTGATGGCATCCAGTTGCCATAATACCAGACAAATCAGTAGCTGGTTAATTGGCGGCACACTGTTGTTCCTACCAAAAAACAGATATGTATAACGTACATAATTTTATAGATCCTTATTGATTGATTTATACTTTCTTCATACATTCTTTCCTTATACGGAAATGTTGGAAAAAGAGCAAGCCTGGCATCGGGTTAAAATGGTCACTTTTATAATAGCCCTTTGTGCAATCCAATAGTCTCTTAAGAACCCTACCATGCTCAGTAGCGCAAATTGTCTCGTTCTTGCCTAAAGCTTAACAGTTCACTTGGAAATAATGAATAAACACTCCGTTTTCGTAGCGTTAGGGAAGCTTTCATGCGTGAGCGTATTAATGCAGCTTCAGAATTAGTCTTAATTTAAATTTGGGTTGAACGTTGGCATTCATTCCTTCAGCTTCTAGATTACATTTTTCTGTGCGTCGATAGTGTGACTTTCTACGAGTACAGACGCAGAAAGAAACCCCTCTAAAAATAACAACAAATTAAAGAAAGGCCATAATCAAGCAATTTAGCAAAGGCCCCAAGGAACTTTGTGTATAAATATAGATTTTGAAATGTATTTGTCAGAAATGCGGACAACACTAATGGGCCACGGAACCTAGCTATTGCTCATTGAGAAAATCCATTTTGTCGTATCGCCAACGACATTAATACACAAATATACATTTTAGGAAATATTTGGCTCATATCATGACCAGCACTCATGGGTCACATAAATTAGCTCTTGACCATCGAAGCAATGAATTTTGCTGACCCCTACTAAATTGGTGCATAAATATAGATTTTAGCGCAATGCTGGACCTAAATGCCGATAGACTACAAAGTTTAGCTTTTAGTCACCAAGATAAGCAATTTTGTTACATCCTCAACGAAATTTCTGTACAAGTATAAACGTCGCATTTGAGTAAAATTTAGCTAAGAGAGAATTCAGCTCTTGAGCATCGAAGCAATCAATTTTTCTGTAACCCCAACGAAATTAATGTACCGGGTGGCCAACTAAGAACGGCCGTCGGCCATATCTCAGGAATGGATTATAGCACAGGTTCGGGAAAAAAAATTTATAACAAAAGTGGCCTCGAGAAACGCCTGGAAATTATTTTCAGAATTGTAGGTCCACCGCTAGAGGGCGTATTTGACAGTTAAAATTTTAAAAAGCAAAATTTTTCAAAATTTACTCAATTAAGGGGCATATTAAATATTATAATCAGATTCCTCGACAAATTCTGCATATTTTTTATTCGACAAGTTTTAGTCTATTTCTTCAAATAAGGGTTGGGGGAGAGTGGGAACCTTGTTACGAAAAAACGCCTTTAATTCAGGTTCTGCTTCACCGATTTTAATAAGCTTGATGTTGTTTGAAAGAGCTTTTGTTAAACAATAGAAAATTTGTAAATTCTAAGCAATCTGATTAATATCATAAATGCTAGAGGGCGCTGTTTAATATTTTTTTAAAATTGTGTTTTCTCTTTACAATTTTAAATGGAAGCATCAAAATTTAAGTAGGTATTTAAAAAGTAGACTAAATTAGTAATAAAACAGTGAAAACCGCAAGTCGATATCTTTTTCCTATTCTGAGATATCGTAAGAAACGGGTAAATGGCGGGAATTGTTCTTCCAACGTCTAGTAGGCTAGTTCGCGTTAACGGAAATTATTAAATTTAGCCTGGATGAAAAGATCTTACATTGGTCTGCAGTAATTTAAACTGTTATCATACTAATGTTATGGTTGCCGCTAGATTACCTAAATGTAATGCTGTCGCTACTAACAATGAGAACAAATTATAAAATAATAATGTGATAAATCTAACTATTAAAACCTTAAATAAATAACTACGTAATTAGTGTCGCCCTAGATGTTCGAAATGTCGTCCATCATTTTCAGTGCATGAAATCAATCGCTGACGGGTGGAGAGAACAGCAGTTCCAATTTCTGCCCTTGAAATACTTCGTATTGTCTGTCGTATTCTTTCAATCATGTCAGCTCTTGTTGTGGGCCTAACGGCATAAACGAGATCTTTTATTCGCCCCCACAAATAAAAATTAAACAAGTTAGGTCTGGAGACCTTGGTGGCCAAATAAATAAACTTCCACGTCCTATCCACCTTTCAGGGTATGATTGATCTAAGAAATTCCGAACATCTCTAGAATAATGTGCCGGGCACCCATCATGATGCAAGAACATGTCACGATGAATGGCCAAGGGTAAGCCTTCTAAAAGAAGTGTCAATTCGTTACTTAAAAAATCTAAATATCTTTCTCCATTAACAGTCTCATTAAAAAAAGGCCCAATTATTTCTCCACCTAGAATCCCGCACAACACATTTACAGACCAACGACCCTGATGTTGGACCTCCTGCATCCAGTGGGGATTCGTTTCAGACCAGTAGTGCATATTATGTCGATTTACACTACCATCACTATGAAAAGTAGCCTCATCTGTCCATATAATTCGTGAAAGTATTTTAGGATCGTCATGTATCATATTTGTGAGCCAGTTGCAAAAATCCAACCTGGTATCGAAATCTTGACCATTCAAACTATGGTGTAGGACCATGTGATATGGGTGCAATCTAAAATAGTATATATTATAAAGTAATCAGATCAATAAGACACATTGAAGTCCTTCGTTGTTAGTAAACGAAAAAGGACTTTAGATGCATTAACTCTCGTAATGTTATTACGAATTTTTTCGCCCGGCCTCTCATTATTTTTTATTATTGGTACCTTTTTACTTTACTTTGCCTCACTTAATTGTCATGTTGTTAGTGAAAATCTATTCACATAGCATAAGATAATTTCATTAAATAATTTGGTGTTTTATTGAAACTGGACATAAAATGGCGGCAAATACATTAGTCATGTTGTCACAAGTTAACTTTGATATAATGACATTTTCGGTATGATACAAATGAGAAACATATAACGACAAACGAAAAAATTAAAACATTTTTATCATTATAATACCGAATAAAACATGCATTAATAAATAAGTAGTCACCTGTGTTCTCTTAAAATGTTTTGGACGGCGCGGTGATTCGACATATACCGAAGTCTCTAGCTATAGCTCTGGTGCTTGAATGAGGGTTAACATTTACATAAGCTAAAACATCAATAACATTTTTCTCTGTTCTACCTCTGCGTTGTCTTCGGTACACAGGAAGATTCACATTTCCAGTAGTACGCCCACGGTGTGCGAGTCGGAGAAAAACTCTTCTGCTGTGATACCGTCTGTTTGGGTACTGCAGTGGATACACTCTAGTAGCAACGGTTGCACTTCTCATACATTCAAAATAAACTGCCAACATATCAAATGCTTCTTCATTTGTAAGAATCATTTTGGTACGAAAAGATAAAGAAAGTCTATTAAATGCAACACGATGAATAATTTTTGACATATGCGTGAAAATCATAGCTTGCTTGTTTTCAACAAGGAATTTATTTTATATCTTACATGGCCCTCTTTACAAATTTTGTTGTCATCAGTAAATCGTAATTCATATTTTAAACTGTATTTGTTGTTGCTGGGCAAATATCGGTTTTTATTGATATTTTATGCTTTGGATTTACTAACACATCGCTTGAAAACAAATATAACATTTTTATAAAATTAAAAAAATGTTAGATTTATCACATCATTATTTTATAATTTGTTCTCATTGTTAGTAGCGACAGCATTACATTTAGGTAATCTAGCGGCAACCATAACATTAGTATGATAACAGTTTAAATTACTGCAGACCAATGTAAGATCTTTTCATCCAGGCTAAATTTAATAATTTCCGTTAACGGGAACTAGCCTACTAGGCGTTGGAAGATCAATTCTCGCCATTTACCTGTTTCTTACGATATCTCAGAATAGGAAGAAGATATCGACTTGCGGTTTTCACTGTTTTATTACTAATTTAGTCTACTTTTCAAATACCTACTTAAATTTTTATGCTTCCATTTAAAATTGTAAAGAGAAAACACAATATTAAAAAAATATTAAACAGCGCCCTCTAGCATTTATGGTATTAATCAGATTGCTTAGAATTTACAAATTTTCTATTGTTTAACAAAAGCTCTTTCAAACAACATTAAGTTTATTAAAATCGGTCAAGCAGAACCTGAATTAAAGGCGTTTTTTCATAACAAGGGACACTATCCCCCATCCCTTATTTGAAAATAGACTAAAACTTGTCAAATAAAAATATGCAGAATTTGTCGAGGAATCTGATTATAATATTTAGTGTGCCCCTTAATTGAGTAAATTTTGAAAAATTTTGCTTTTTAAAATTTTAACTGTCAAATACGCCCTCTAGCGGTGGACCTACAATTCTGAAAATAATTTTCAGGCGTTTCTCGAGGCCACTTTTGTTATAAAATTTTTTTTCCCGAACCTGTGCTATAATCCATTCCTGAGATATGGTCGACGGCCGTTCATAGTTGGCCACCCGGTACAAATATACATTTTGGACAATATTTAGCCCAAATGCGGTCATATGATGTAGCTTTTGTCTCCCGAGAAAATTTATTTTGTCGTTGCCCTAACGAAATTGATATATAAATATAGATTTTGGGAAATACCTTACTATATGCTGCCCAACACTAATGGAGTACAGAATTTAGCTCTTTGTCATCGATAGAATTCATTTTGCCGCACCCCCAACGAAATTGATATATAAACCGATAGGTGATAAAATTTTGCTCTTCACCATTCATCATGACCCCAATGACATTGGATTATAAATGCAGATTGTGAGTAATATTTAACATATACATATGTAGGTATAGAGGGTTAACTCACTAACGCTAAATCTACTTATTAACTCATGTTGCAACGTTTGGAAAAGTTTCGCCAAGATCGGCCGTGTGTGTGTGCGTGCGTGCGTGCGTGCGTGGTGTGTGTGTGTGCGTGTGCGTGTGCGCGTGGGTGTGTGTGTGCGTGTTCGTGTGCGTGTGCGTGTGCGTGTGCGTGAGCGTGTTCGTGTGCGTGTGCGTGTGCGTGTGCGTGTGCGTGTGCGTGAGTGTGCATGTGCGTGTGCGTGTGCGTGTGCGTGTGCGTGTGCGTCTGCGTGTGCGTGTGTGTGGGTGGGTGGGTGGTTGGGTTCGTGCGTACGTGCGCTCGTGCAAGCGTGCGTGGGCGCGTGCGTGCGCGCGTGTGGGGGGGCGGGCATGCTGGCGGGCGAGCGGTCGGGCGGTGGGCAGGCGGGCGGTTGGGGGAGTGCGTGCGGGCGGAAGGGTGCGTGCGAGTGCGGTCGTGCATTAATTGAATTCACTTCGTATTTTCATTAAAATAATCAATGATATTATGAGTATAATTACATACTAACGTACCCAATTGTTTTGTGTTGCCTAACAAGCTACAACTACACTCAAATTTTACAAATTTTGTATAGTCATCAAAATGCAAATGTTTACGATTAATCAATGTGTTTGCACCAGAAACACTTAAAATATGTAAATGTATACAAAAGTATGTGATCACATCCAAAAAGATAAGTATTTTTTATATACAAGGTGGTCCAGAATTATATACCGTAATTTACTAGAGCTGATAGTACGTTCAAAAATAAGGTTACCTCTTTATATACACTTTGTTCCTTAACTTAATAATAAGGGAGATACAACCCTGTAAAAGGGTGAAATGAAAACCGTTCTTTTTTAACATCTTCCAGACGCTTTTGAATAACGTGTTCATATTTTAGGGGTGAGTGTATGACATTAGGATACTTAAATTTATGTTAACAGTTATTTCATCCCTTACGATTAAGGTATAGTTTTGGGTGGTACGTGTGATTTATTACGTCATTTTTTTTTAATTTGCAATTATTTAAACAAAATCTTTAAAAACTGATTCTCCAGGCTATTCTACGCAAAAAGGTACTTTTGTTACACTTCGATAATGATTACCATTTTCGAGTAATTTAAAATAAATGTAAAAGTGCATTTTTATGTAATCGTAACCTAGTCCTTTAATAAGTGAAGTAGGCTTAGGAATAGAAGCTTCTCTTATAAACGATACTTTAAAATCAAGTATTCTATGAAATCCAAGTGACGTCTAATAACAATTGAACTGTTTTAATGACATTTGTAGCATATTCGAAATTTGTTTAACACGTCGTTTTTCTAAAGGTTTTCATATTTATGTTCTGAATATGGTAAACTATTCAAATTCTAATTATAAATTGACTGACATACTTTTGGTGTTGGGATAATGTTCGGGAAATGCTGCTTCCGCTGTAAGACGTTATAGAGAAAAGT
Source organism: Vesta saturnalis (assembly GCA_036346205.1). Classification (NCBI taxonomy): domain Eukaryota; kingdom Metazoa; phylum Arthropoda; class Insecta; order Coleoptera; family Lampyridae; genus Vesta; species Vesta saturnalis. Next base: position 4,956,207 of record JARFJB010002087.1, on the reverse strand, counting down.
TTCCGAATAGGAGTATCCTCAATGCCAAAACCTTTTTAAGTACTGAACGACGATTGAGAGAAACCGACTGTCTTCGGAAAAGAAACAGAGATGCTGGTCGTCGTAGAAGAACAAGAACCGTTCGCGTTGAACAACACATTCTAGACACGGTAATGAAGGATCCCACGATAAGTACACGTAAGTCAGGATTAAGGATGAACATTTCCTATCAAATGGCTTTAAGAGTTCTACGTGAACAGCATTTGCACTTATATTACTATCGACAAGTGCAGCAATTGCTACCTGACGATTTTTGTGAAATAGTGCAAGACAAAATGAAAAATGCCCAAAACTTTTTAAACGGCATTCTTTTTACGGACGAAGCCACATTCACAAGGCATATGTGTAATTCTAGAAATATGCATTTCTGGGCTAAGGAAAATCCCAGGGCTGCCATAGAAACTCATTTCCAACATACTTTTAAAATAAATATGTGGGCAAATCGTTTTACAGGATACCACATTTTTGCTAGAAATTTTAATGGACACATGTATTACGATTTTCTCGATAATACTTTCTATTATATTGTGGTAGAAGATATTCCACTGTACAGGGTGTCCCAACGATAGAGTAAAGTAAGTTTATGCTTAACTAGAATTATTTGTGTAAATATTGTATGGACCATGGGGTAGAGGTAAGAAGTGTGCATTTTTTTAAAATATTGGAAGTTATACAGGGTGCGCCAGAAAAGCAGGACGTGAAAAGTATGATTTTTAAATAGAACACCCCGTATTTGATTTTAGTTTTTAATTCTACGTGTCCATACAAACATATTTTGTCATACAAAAGATTGGCTGAAAGTTTTTAGTTCTTGAGATATTCGCGTTTAAAGATTATTATGGTCATTTTCGTGGGGTTGATGAATGGGCAATTGTTCCGTTATTTCACAATTAAAAAAATTGATATTTCGTGTGAAAAATGAGTGGTATTATACTAACGTTTAGACCGAGTAGTATTTCTAATTTTCTCAACAGGGTGTTTGTTATAACCATTCAAATTTTAAAAATTCTCAAATTAAAAAAAATCAGTTTTTTTTAATTGCACACCCTATATATTTTTATTTCATTTTATTCGGGATTAAAAAATCTATCATTTCTGTCAAATATATCCTATATCTATCTTTGATAGTTTTCGAGGAATTTCGATATTTTCACACTAGCTACTTTATTTTCGATAACATTGCATTACATGGATCTTGGTAGCCATGGAAAATAATAATTGCGTTACTAAGATACAAATGTTTCCTACTTGTCAAAATAAACACATATTAAATTTGTCGTTTTCGCATTTAACTTGTTATCAATTCTTGTATCAATTATGGATTATTCGACAAATGAATTAATTGATATGATATACGTGTTGGGCGAGGCTGAAAAAAACCCTTTATTGGCACAACGAATCTACAAAATGAAATATCCTGAACGTCGAATACCTACTACTGTTGGCTTGGAAAATTTGATGGATAGATTTGATTCTAGCGGTAGTGTTAAATACTTCAAACGTAAAGTTGTTAATAAAAGGGCAGCTAATGAAGAAAAAGAACTTGAAATATTATTAAATATTCAAGAAAATCCCCAAGTGAGTTCTAGAACATTAGCGACGATATGTGATACCTCCAAATCAAACGTGAATCGAACAACGCTGAAGTATAAGTACCATCCCTAACACATTGAGCTTCATCAAGAATTGCGAGAAGAGGATTTTGCAAGACGAATTGAATTCTGCAATATCATTAATCAACGGCTGCAATTAAATAACAACTTTTTGTGCTCCATAATGTTTTCCGATGAGGCGACGTTTAAAAGCAATGGGGCTGTAAATCGGCATAATATGCACTATTACGCCATTGATAATCCATTTTGGCTACGAGAAGTTCAAAACCAAAATCATTGGTCACTAAATGTGTGGTGTGGTATACTTAATGACCAAATTATCGGTCCCTATTGTTTTGATGATCCATTAACGGGCCGCAGCTATTTGCATTTCTTACGTGAAGAATTGCCTGTGTTACTTGAGGATATCAATTTAGAAGGACGACTAAATATGTGGTTGCAACAGGATGGTGCACCTCCACATTTTTATCGGGACGTAAGGGAATTCTTGAACCAGCAATACCCGGAGAAATGGATAGGACGTAATGGCTTTATATTATGCCACCCAGGTCATGCGATTTATCTCCACTGGATTTTTTCCCATGGGGATACATAAAAGATCGGGTGTATATTATTAAACCTACAACAAAGGAGGACATGAAAAATAGAATTCGCGAAGCTTGTCGCACAGTGACCCCTCTTATGTTATCCGAAGTGAGGCAGAACATGAGAAAAAGGCTCAATATGTGTATTCAGCAAGAAGGCCGTCTATTTGAGCATTTACTAAGACGCAATGTTGAATAATTATTGAATTACTGTTTCTCATTATTAAAAACTGTTAATATTCTCGCTTAGGTGGTTTGTTTTATTTCGTCGCAATTGTTTTCCATGGCTACCACGATCCACAATAGTATCGTATGTAACGTAGCTAGTGAGAAAAATCGAAATTCCTCGAAAACTATCAAAGATAGATATAGGATATATTTGACAAAAATGATAGATTTTTTAATCCCGAATAAAATGAAATAAAAATATATAGGGTGTGCAATTAAAAAAAACTGATTTTTTTTAATTTGAGAATTTTCAAATTTGAATGGTTATAACAAACACCCTGTTGAGAAAATTAGAAATACTACTCGGTCTAAACGTTAGTATAATATCACTCATTTTCCACACGAAATATCAATTTTTTTTATTGTGAAATAACGGAACAATTGCCCATTCATCAACCCTACGAAAATGACCATAATAATCTTTAAACGCGAATATCTCAAGAACTAAAAACTTTCAGCCAATCTTTTGTATGACAAAATATGTTTGTATGGACACGTAGAATTAAAAACTAAAATCAAATACGGGGTGTTCTATTTAAAAAAATCGTACTTTTTCACGTCCTGCTTTTCTGGCGCACCCTGTATAACTTCCAATATTTTAAAAAAATGCACACTTCTTACCTCTACCCCATGGTCCATACAATATTTACACAAATAATTCTAGTTAAGCATAAACTTACTTTACTCTATAGTTGGGACACCCTGTACATACGAATAAAGGCGTTTTTTATGCACGATGGTGCTACACCACACTATACTAGAATTTTCAGAAGGTGGTTGCATGACCACTTCCCTAATAAATGGATTGGTCAAGGTGCAGACGCACCAATTAAATGACCTCCTCGGAGTTGTGATCTGAATCCACTGGATTTTACAGCATGGAGTTATTTGGAATCAAAAGTGTGTAACACTCCAATTAATACATCAAATGAGTTCAGAGACACAATCGAGCAAGAATTTACAAAGTTACAGAACAATGCAGTGGTATTAAATGGATTAATACGTTCGCTAACAAAAAGAATTAGATTGTGTAAACTACAAAATGGAGGGCATTTTCAACATTATCTATAAAACATTATTCTGGTGACTAATTAAAATTTAATTTATTATTGGTTACGATTACATAAAAATCCACTTTTACTTTTGCTTTAAATTACCCGAAAATGGTAATAATTATCGAAGTGTAAGAGTACCTTTTTTGCGTAGACTGGAGAACCACCTTTTAAAGACGTTTGTTTAAATAATTGCAAATTAAAAAAATGACGTAATAACTCATACGTACCACCCAAAACTATCCCTTAATCGTAAGGGATGGAATAACTGTTAACATAAATTTAATTATCCTAATGTCATACACTCACCTTTAAAATATGAACCCGTTATTCAAAAGCGTCTGGAAGATAAAAAAAATGGTTTTCATTTCACCCCTCAACAGGGTTGTATCTCCTTATTATTAAGTCAATTAACAAAGTGTATGTAAAGAGGTACCCTTATTTTTAAACGTACTATCAGCTCTAGTAAATTACGGTATATAATCCTGGACCACCTTGGATTTTATTTAATGAAAATGAGATACCTAGTTATACATCTCATCGACGTTCTTTTGTCTATTTTTGAATAACTGTATTTATAAACCAACAATAAGTGTTATTTTTATTTGTATAACTGTAACCATTTGCGTGGAAGCGGATTTAGATAATGTTTCATAAACAACATGCAAACCACGGTGTAGGTATATAAAAAAATAAAGTCCTTATCAAAATTTTATAATCAATTTGAGGTTTTGATTTTGTATTTAATCTCCAATCCACACAGTTTTATATTTTCAAGTTATGATTGATTATAAATTTAGCTCTAAAGTACAAAACTATTGTTCCCATTAGTCTTCTCAACGCTCTATCCACATCAATTGATTTAGAGTTTTGGAACTTTGATGACAATATTAGTAGTTTCACAATTCTTAACAGTTATGAAGTTACAGCTGATTAAAATTTAATGAAATTAAGGTAAACACTTTTGTTGTTTTATTTTTGTTTTAGTTTTAACTTAAAAAGATACCTGGGCATTTGTAATTACTTTTTTTTAATGTCTCATATGGATTAAGACATTAGATTAAGTCAGTGACTTTTATGCTATAAAAAACTAATATGGATGGGCACCACAATGTACTAAATTAACTCGGGCTCAAAGAATACATTTTCAATTAAATAATTAGAAGTCATAGACAATAGAAGTAGCAACACCTAGCTGGAGCCCTTTTCTGAAGTTTTCAGCTTCAATCACACAAGAAGTTGGGTGAATTTGCACCAGGCTCCCTTATATTGGGCCCCACATAAAGATATGCCATATACCATTCTGACAAAAACGCCAACATTTTAATCCAGAAGTGTTTCACAATCCCTTCCTTTCATTTCATGGCAATCTTGCACTGTTTACACACATGTACATATGGTATCTAGTGTTGCTACTTCTAATGGTCAATGTATCTAGTTTTCTATAAGTTTACAATACTAAACTGAAAAATTTTAAGTTTAATTCTTTGTGTACTATGACATCAAAACACAAGTGTCACTCAGTCAGATCATATAAAATTAGGCGCGTTTTTAATTTATCCAGCAACTGATATGATTTTATCACATCAGTAACAAAGTATCCTTTCGTTTAACAAGTGAAGTAGTTTCGAAATGAATTAAGCGATCTACCTTTTTAGCTAGATCAGTTGAAATCATTTCAATATGCAGTTTTGTACTACAATTACCTAACCATTATAAGGTTTTTTATCAATACGTTTTACTTAAAATTGTTGTATGTCATGGATGGTCTATAAAGCTTTTAATAATTTAATGTGAAATACTTGAGTATGAAATCTAAGGTGAAATGTGAGCTTCACTTAACAACTGACAGTCATTTTGGAGTTGTTTGTATGTGATTTCATTATTTCAAAGTAAAGTGATACAAACCACTTGGAGTGGTAAATGAAAAGCTAGAATTGAGTGTATCTATGTATAGTATAATATAGTATAATAATGCGTGTGGGTGCGTGTCCGCGTGCGTGCGTGCGGGCATGCGAACGTGCGCGCGCGCGTGTGTGTGCGTGTGTGGGTGCATGCGTGCGTGCGTGCGTGCGTGTGTGTGTTATTATCCTCGATAACTGAAGAGTGACAGCACGTGCTTACTTTAAATTACGTATTTAAGCTTGTTTTGATTTTTTTCGCAACTGATTTTTCGGAAGAAATCCAGCTGCGTAGAAAAATGGTTTATTAGGGTCAGTTTTTGGTTTTTATCAAATATTTCTGAAACAGCTGCATGTTCCAAAGATACAAAAATATCAACATAGACTTTACCACTATACATTAATTATACTCTTTGCAAGGTTTTGATACGACGCGTAATTTGGCCGCAAAAAATTCTTACAGTAGAATTTAAGTATTAGTTCATTTTTTTTAATAATACAAAGCCAAATTATCGTCAAAAATTAAAAAACACGATTTAAAATGTCCTAAACTGTGTCATCCATATTTTTATAGAAACGGGCGACTTTTGTTTTCAAGGTAACATCTAGATGTCTAATAACCTTTATCTGACAATAACGTTTCAAGCGTAAAGAGTACTGGACACGAAATTTTAACGGATAATCTCAAAAATTGTACAAAGACTCAGACAAACAAATTTACAAGACAAAATGTAATGCGTTAATATTATATCAATTAAGAATAGGACTAAACAAAAACATACAAAAACAACTACATTATTGCAAACAGAAAACTTAACGATAGAAACTTTGAAAAATAACCTATTAGACTTAACGTATGCCTTATTTCAGAGAAATTTAAACATAAACATAATAAATCAAACCTTTTGTAGGATTTGTAAGAATAAGAGAAGAAAATGGGTTTTCGTCGAAAATGACGTCTCTTGATTGTATCAACTCTTGCGTATCTGGACACCATACCCTGTAACCATTATCATCCTAACCAATTAAAATTCCTTTCTGTTCTTTCTTTTCCAGTTTTCGTCTTCTTTGTTTTGGTATGTCGGTAAAACAGGTGCTTCCTATAATTCAAAGGTGTGTCAAATTCGGTTTGTTTTAATACCAAACTACGAGATTTGACCACTTTCATCGGAAAGACCTGATCTATTTGAAGTATAGGCAGCAGTATTAATTATTTCTGCCCATAATGACGTGGTGTTGTCAGTTTTATTCTTATTGCCAAATTGCCAAGTAACCAGAATTCGTTATAAACAGAAAATATCCGATTAAAATGAACCTCTGGTGGTATTGTACATGATAATGATTTAACAATATTACAAAATGAAATAATTGTACCCTCCCAGAGCAAAAATAAATTCTATAAAAAATATATTCAAATAAAGAAAGAATTTATAGTACTAGAACCGTAACTTATAGCCCCAGGTGTATATTGCTCGCGAACACTAAATAAAAATAATCAAAACAAATTAATACATTTAATTAATTTAAATAATAATTAAATAAAACTGTTACGGTATAAACTGCCCGTAAAACGGGATAACAGACTAAATTGGGGGTTTGCTCGACTGCTCAGGGGTTGGGGTGGGTAAGATGTTAATTAATTTTGCACACCGTAGGATAGTTTACCGTACATAAGTCAAGATAGGGGTTGGAGTCGTCATAAAACCGGAAATAGGCGCCAGAGTATTTGAAAAGTCGCAATCGTGGGTTGATTTGCCTAATTACGTAAGTTCACAGCTTGTCTAAATACTCAAATAACACGCTTACCTGTACGTAATCACAGGTGGGCCTGGGCCAGCAGATCTCCTCTACACCTGAAAGGCTACAAGTTTTCTCACACGCTTATGTAAACTAATTGCATACCACAACAATGAATAAAAAACGATCATTAGGTACCCTGAATTAATCAATGATTGTCGTTACGTTACTTCATTTAATATTTCTGATTCTTACTGAAACTTACATCTCAAAAACTAAGAAATTTACTTTACTCTTATCTACAACTAGATAAAAGCATAATAATCAGATCGCTATAAAATATACTCAAATCAAAAAAAGGATGCATTAACGCAACAAACATTAAATGCTACGTTATAACAGATAATTACTTATAGAGTTCTCGAACGTAACTACTTTACTTTCTCAAATAATCACCAAAAATATTGACGTTAATTCTATGATCTCATTAAAATAATACAGCGCAAACAAAACTCGCAATTAGATATTGTGTAACATCTGGGTTCACATCTAATTAAAAAAAACACGAGTCATAAACCAAAAAAACATATATTATGATAACACCGCGTCAAATTGCCACAAAAAAAATACAGTGTAATCATACTTAATCAAATTAACTCGATAAGTTACTTATTCGGCAATGGAACTCGCTAGTCGCCACATCGGCCTTTTCTAAAAATTGTTGTAATATTTTTGTTCCCCGTTCAACAGAACAGAGGGTAAGCATATAAATTTCGTTCATAAAATTTTTTACATAATATTTGTCACTAAAACCTTCATACACAAAAAACACTCAACACGAAGTGTAGATCGAAAGAATGAATACGTTTACCATAAAATTCTACACCAAAATAATCAAAATTAGTCAACAAGGAATCGTATTCAATCTTATGTACAGGGTGTCCTATTTTCGATGTAATTGGGGGGTTTTAGGTATTTCCCAAATAGATAGAGTAAAATCATGGTCGGGACCCTTGGTCCGATTTTTGAAACAAATTTAATAATCTAAAGAACATTTCAATATCTCGACTCGTTTGGGAAATATAGGGTGTTTTTCGTTTTATGCCGTTTTCTTTAAAATCCCGTAACTTTTTTGTTTGTGAATATTTAAAATTTTAATACAAACATATTTTGTGCCTTTTTTTATGTGCAATTTAGTGGCGTACTCGATTTTTTTCTAACTTAATTTGTTTCCGAGTTACAGACCAAAGTTGCATTTTTTTAAATGGTAACCATAGTTGGCTATGGCTCCATTAATTAGAGATATCTTTTAGCTTTCTGAAAATATATAGTTTCATATATTTATCTCGGTAAATAAGAAAATTATAAACGATTTTTTGAAAAATACCTCTTGATCAAGTCATCTGTGAACCTTTGTTTACTGCACGCATTCGTTGCTAGTTATTTGACATTTCACGCAGTTTTTAATGCAGACCAAGCTGCAGAGGCATATTTTAATAGGTAGGTTGTGCGTTTAATACTTTAATATTTAATATTTAATATTTATAAAACGCAAAATAATAAGGCTACTTTATTGAAGATTCCCTGAACGAAGACATCCCAACAAGAATATATTCGCCAGATTAAAAGAACATCTATTAACTTATGGATCTTTTGAGAAGCCTAGGATCAAAAATTATGCAAAAATGAACCAACAAGACGACGAAATAACTGTTTTAGCAGGAGTTGAAGAAAATCCTAATACCTCCTGCCGACAAATAGGAACAGAAGTTGGCGTATCTAAATCAAGAGTACAAAAAATCTTAAAAAAATATAATTATACTCCGTACAAAAAAAGAGTGATTCAGCACCTTAATGGTGGTGACTTAGAACGGCGAATTATTTTTTGTAATTGGTATTTAGAACAGATTAGACAAAATAGGAATTTTGGGCGCAATATCATTTGGTCTGATGAGAGTCATATTACGAGTGGAGGAATTTTTAATCGCAACAACAATCGATATTGGTAAAAAAATAACAATTTTGTAACATCAGCACGCCAAAATCAAGGTAGATTTGGTTTTAATGTATCATGCTTTATTTTGGGGGGTAGATTTGTATACCACATTTTTAACGGCAACCTTAACGGCGCGAGGTATATGGAAATATTAAACATTTGTCTTCCACAACTGCTAAATGAAATTCCATTAGCGCAGAGGGTAAATGTTTATTTTCAACAAGATGGTGCGCCTAGTCATAATACTATTTTAGTCCGAGATTACTTAAACCGAAACTTTAACAATCAATGGCTTGGCAATAACGGACATATTCAGTGGCCAGCAAGATCTCCAGATCTTTCAATACTGGATTTCTTTTTGTGGGGATTTTTAAAAAATAAAATATATCATACTCGCCACGAAACATACGAACAATTGGTCAATTCAACCAGGGCAGCATTTGAAGATTTAAGGCATACATCTATTTATTTCATTAAGGCAATTGAGTGTATTTCGCGCCGATGTGAAGTTTGTTTACATCATAATGGACATCATTTTGAACAATACCTAAAATAAGAAAAAACTGTTATAAAATAAAAATGTTGTTATTTTTTTCTAAATCAATAAGTTTTTAATATGGCATAAAATACTATGAGGACATTTTTATCTAGTTTTAAAATAAGTTCTGCGCATAGTAATATACTTCCTTTTGAATATATGAAACTATCCTTACATAAGTGATTTGATCAAGAGGTGTTTTTCGAAAAATCGTTTATAATTTTCTTATTTACCGAGATAAATATATGAAACTATATATTTTCAGAAAGCTAAAAGAAATCTCTAATTAATGGAGTCATAGCCAACTACGGTTACCATTTAAAAAAATGCAACTTTGATCTGTAACTCGGAAACAAATTAAGTTAAGAATAATCGAGTACGCCACTAAATTGCACATAAAAAAAGGCACAAAAGATGTTTTTACCAAAATTTTAAATATTCACAAACAAAAAAGTTACGGAATTTTAAAGAAAACGGCATAAAAAGAAGAATACCCCATATTTCTCAAACGAGTCGACATATTGAAATGTTCTTTAGATTATTAAATTTGTTTCAAAAATCGGTCCAAGGGTCCCGACCATGATTTTACTCTATCTATTTGAGAAATACCTAAAAACCCCAATTACATCGAAAATAGGACACCCTGTACATACAAAACAAATAATGCATAAAAAACACAGAAATTTTATTTCGTTGGTTATGAAAAGCAAAGAACAGTAAATGCACCATAATGTTTACCTTAAGTCTGGTTTAGCCCCCCTTGTGTTATACGATACATCTCAAGGAGACATGGTGGTTGACTTCCGTGCTGGCGCTAGTAAGGTAATGAGTGTGGTAGCTACGCTCGAAACTCCCTCGTGGAGGATATCGATGCGCCGATTTAGAACGCCAAATTGTGGTCCATTATCATCCAACTTGGATGTACGATATATTACATTCTATGTATTTCCACTTTATTTACTAACTTTACCTTACTTTGCGCAACAGATATGATTAATTCTTAATATTAGTCAACGTTTTACGAAAATTTAGTTATTTACAGCAAGTTAATTGTTATGGGCGAGCTGTGAACTAATGTCTGACACTAGGAAAGAACGTTGATTTCTGTCGCATAAAAGCGATGACTACTCCAGAGCAATATGAATACACTAGTTATAACACATTGTACTTCCTTGGATCAACTGCACTAAGTCGTTACGATAACTTAAACTCGTGATGGGTGAACAGATCAAAAGATCCCCGCGAGGGTTAATCGGGGAGAAAACTACCCCCTTTTCAACGAAAGGTCGATCACCTGGAGTTAAGGAAATCGTTCTTTGGAGGGATTGCCCTATCTTCTGCCCGATAACGTGCATGTACCTAAGCGTATGAACTACAAGTGATTACCTATGTATAATATAATATTCATAAAAAAACAAACGCTTAAGTGTTTCAAGCGCGGGAAAGCCCCTTCTGAAATCTGCATCGACAGCTTTCCCCGCGCCCAACGGGATGATCTCACGTAATTGGTTTTTTTACTTTAGTTTATATTGTAGCGCATGTAAATTATTCTCCTGTCTGCTATGACTAATTCAACAAACTTGAAACGATAAACTATATGTGAAAATATTCTCGGACCCAAATTCCAGCGATATTGCATTACACTTTACTAAACAACAAATTGCGTTTCAAACCTTGAAAAATTTATACGATGTTTACGATTGTAATTTAATTTAGTTCTAATAAAGAAATCCATTTCAACTCAATATTACAAACTCTAATAGCAAAGGGGACGTCAGTTTAACTACCTATTTATTATAATGATCAACAAAACTAACATATTACGACTACTTATTATTTACACGAACTAATAACTCTCAATAAACTAGTAAAAGGATTTCACGATCGATCGATAACATGTGAATCATATCTCAATTTTACACTTCTAAATACAAGACTGTTAAATGTGATTATTTTTTGTAATCCGTTCAAATACCTTCCGAATATGTGAAAAGGGAAACAAGGAACGTTTCACTACAAAGCTTTCCTCAAAATTTATTCGTTATCAAATTTAATTACATGACTACTACGGTTCAGCTGTACGGTACTACAAAGCAACTTATAATTTCCATCAAAACGACAAATTTCGACAAAAACACGGCCACGTCGCAAAACTTAAAAAAAACATCACTCTAGGTTTAATAGATTCATTTAATAAAATTTTAGATTAGTAACCCAGTATCAACAAAAACGTATCAATAGTAAAGGAAATGTATTTAAAAGTCCAAAACATTACCATAGGACTAGAATAAAACCGCATTATCAAGCCCCAAATCAAACCACACAATTTATGGAAATAAATCGTGGTCAATATATATATATATATATATATATATATATATATATATATATATATATATATATATATATATATAATAAATGAATGTCTATTTTCCTTGGTCACGCCATAACTTGAGAACGACTTTACAAATTTCATTGATTTTTTTAAGTTTTATAATACTTTGTAGAAGGTTCTTACGGAAAGTAAAATTAATAAAATTGCGTAGAAAATTGGAAAATTTAACAAAACTTAAGCACTATTTAAACTTCGCGCGTTTGAAAGTCCACGCGCCGCAAATGTCATTTAACAGCTGATTCGGTCGGGATTTATTGATCGAGGGTGTGTTCTTTGTGAAGTGTAGGTATCCACTAAGAAAGGATTTTTCGAAATTCCACCCCTAAGACGGTGAAATAAGGGGGGGGGGGATTTTTTGTGAAACTTTTTATTCTATGGGTCGATTGACTCGAAAACTGATAAACATACTCTTCAGTTAAAATTAAGAGATACGTGTATCACAAAATTGTAATATCGTCCCTCCCCCATTTTACAGCTAGTATTACTAAAATAATACATTTAATATACTTTTGCCACCAAACGACGAAAATTTTAATGAAAATCCCGAAATAGTTCAACCACAAATAGCAACTTAAATATTAAAAAAACACCTTGCGATGCAAGTTTAAAAACATCGCATACAAGAAACAAAACCAAAACCAAGTAATAACACTCCTCTGAAAAACACAAACAGAAATCTTTCAACTATCAATCTTTTTAAACGAAAATCTATCCCAGTTTACAACCACATTGGTCACAATCATAATTAAACAATTAAATTACCGAGCATTAATAAAAAATCATGCGACGTCATTCACCAACACCTGTACCTTCAACTATCATTCAATACAAGTCATCAATTTATATATTATTCGCAATCATCCAATGTTAAAAATAACAATTTACTAAACATTCTGAATAATAAATATCCTGGTGTAACAAATATAAAGCAAGGTAATCTGGGCGTACACATACATAGAATGGTAACAAAAATTTCTCAAGTTTATAATATTTCATTTAATTTGATTTGAATTTTTCATTTTTATTAACCTTAAATGCTATACTATTAAATATATCTTGAAGTACTTTTAGTTGCCTACACTTTTATTCAAAACATCTTTTATTAACACAATGATTTTTTCAACAATTTATTATCTCTTATATTTTAACATTACGTTTGACTGTTCAAAAGTTCTTATCTCTTGCATTTTAATACACATTTGGCTAGTTTATAGATAACACTATTTCTTTTTACATACAAGTTTTTTGATTGAGTTAACTTTTGTGTCTGGTTGCTGAAACATTCCTAAATAAGCTTCTGAATTAATTTTCAATCTTTGCTAGAAAGATTTAAAAGGAATTTTTTCACAAAGACAATAAAGTTTCTACTCGAGAGTGCTGAGTATTCCTTGTTTTCTTCGCTTATTGCAGTTTTAAAAATATGCCATCCATACAAAGTTATCACGATAAGCTCGCCTTCCATCGTAGAGGTACGTGAATCTATTATTCTGTGGTCTTTTATAATGACTCATTACAATTTTCAGCATTTAAACCTTCGCTTGAACTTCAGCTTAAACTTTCGGTTGGCCTCGCAGTTGCACTTGCAGTTATTTTTGTTCTGGTTATTGTCGTTACTGTTCCAAATTTTTTCCATTGTTTTTTATGTATTATAAAACTTTGCCATAACTTATATTAATAGTCGATGCAAGAAACTCTTAAAAAATTTTTTGACTTATAAGCAATTTAAAATTGATATCATTTTAAAAAGAATCACGCAAACGCGCCACGACTGGTCGGCATGTTCGTGACGTCATAATGTTAAATTAATTCTCAATAGTACAGTGTCAACGGTTTCTACATGTAAATTGACTAAAAATATCCGAAATTTAGTGCAAAAAAATTATTTATAATAGCTTGTTTAATCATGTGTGATAAAGTTTACGGTTAGGTTGACAACTAAACTTGTGCGGTACTACTTTACTTTAATTTAATTTTTGCTCCACTTCTCATTGTAGTATAGTAAATATAATTCTCCATGTCTTCTTTCAGCTAAAAAAACATCAAATCATGAGAATTATTTAAATAACATTATAACAACGGAAAAACCACCATTTAAACACGTTTAAAATTTAAATTTCATATAGTACATAACCTAGCGTGTAATTAAAATATAAAATACCAAATTAAACCGAAACCATTCAATAACCGTGTACAAATTTATTATTTAATCGTTTTAAATTATTCATAAAAAAATTTTTGATGCTATGATTTTTAAAAGTTATAATTCTCGAGTTTACTTAAAAAATTTTATTATCGAATTCTATTTATTCAATTTATACGTTTACATAAATAATTATTAATTACTATATTATTATAAAAGTACGATAACTTTTAAGGTTTGACTTTTTTGATATATTTATCAATATATTGACGATAATAACAAGATTTAATCGATTAAAAGTCAAAACACTGTATCAGCTGTATGCTACGATCAGTAAAAATATGCATTATGACGTCACACGCGCTCTGGTTTGTTCGGGAACTTTATGTATGTTTAGTGTAATATAACTTTTGAATTAGAGCGATAAAAAAACTAAAAATAGTTTTGTTATAAAAAATTACAAAAATTTTTTTTTTCAAAAACCCAATTGCATTATACAATTGTTTCTTTTTTCAATTGTCTGAAGGCTGCTCTATGCAGGAAATAGAATGGGGATATGGAGTAGGTAAAGCTACTGCAAGAAACATGGTAAAAGGGATCTGTGAAGTGTTGTGGGATGTCCATAGCCCAACGCAACTACTCGAGCCTTCCCTAAATACTTTTACAAATATTGTAGCAGAATATTTCAAAATTTGGAATGTGCCTAATTGCATCGGTGTTGTTGATGGCAAACATGCTGTAATTAGGACCCCTCGAAAATCAGACAGAGGATTCATCAATTATAAGAAATGCTTTAGCATAGTTTTAATGGCAATTTGTAATGTATATATGCGATTTATCATGATTGACATAGGATCTTCAGGATCTAACCATGATTCTGCAGTATTCAGCAACAGTGGAATGGGATCAGCTATTCTAAATGGAACATTACCTGTTCCTCCACCAAAAAAAAACCCTTAAACTAATATTGTAATGCCACATTATACAGGGTGTTAGGTAAACATAC
This sequence comes from Vesta saturnalis, assembly GCA_036346205.1. Lineage (NCBI taxonomy): Eukaryota > Metazoa > Arthropoda > Insecta > Coleoptera > Lampyridae > Vesta > Vesta saturnalis. Next base: position 4,940,978 of record JARFJB010002087.1, on the reverse strand, counting down.
GGAAAAAATTCAAGGAGTTATTTCTTGGCCTATTCTAAGAATATTTTGTCCTACGATGATTTTTGAAAAAAAACCTTTGTTTTGAAGTAACAGTGTGACCAAAATTTGCGACAGTAACAACATTTTATTATCAAAAAGTACATGTAAAGTTGCTCAATCTACAACAAATGTTCAAAATGACTTCCTCTAGCCTGGATACAAGCTTTCAATCTTCTCGTCATTGACTGCCGAACTACTTCCAACGCACCAGGGTCGTTTCTAATTGAGTTACACCCAGCAATTATCCGATTTCGCAAGTCGTCCAAATTCTCCAAATTCTACCTTAAGAATTTTTTTGCCACTAAATTACGAATTATATCAAAAAGTATAGAATATAATTAATCGATATGTTTAAGGTCCAGATCTAGGTGTTTTTATATCTTTGAAATATGCAGCTATTTTAGAAATATTTGATAAAAACCAAAAACTGAACCTAATAAACCCCTCTAAGCCAATTGAAAACAAGCTTAAATACAAAATTTTAAGTGCGTACATACATACAGACATACACACAGACACACACACACACACACACACACACACACACACACACACACACACACACACACAGACATCTAGACATGATGGTCGATCTTGACCAAAAGTGAGCTAATAAGTCGATCTAGCGCTAGTGAAAAAAAAAGTCGATTGCAACAAAAACGAATATGGCTGTCGCAAATTTTGTTCACCCTGTATCTTCGAAACGAAGGGGTTTTTCAAAAATCATCTTAAGACAAAATATTCTTAGAATAGGCCAAGAAATAATCCCTTGAATTTTTGCCGCATGTTTACCTAACTCCCTGTATAATAGGCGATGCAGCTTTTCCGCTTCATATCAACATTATACGCCCTTAGTCAGGATCTAACTTGGATGAAGAAAACACCTTTAAGCAACTGTCGTTCTTCACAATTTTTTACAATCGAGTGAAAAAGACATGCTACTTTCTCAAACACAATATTACCCTACCGGCTTTTGTGATTATATAAGTAAAACTGGAAATTTACATCTGGGGACTTTGGAGAGAAGCAGGAAACAATTTAAGGTCGGTGAATAGATTAGGTTCCAACAACTCCCTTGTGATATTGCAGGCTCACATTCCATTAATGTAAGTAATTCGACTGTAATCTCATTATATTTCGAATTTGTATCAGTTCTACATACATAAAGACCAAATTTACATAGATTGGGGCTTGCATCTCGATAGCGCAGTTGGTTAGCGCGGTACTCTAACAAAGTACAGGTCGTAAGTTCAAATCCTATTCGAGGTAAACTTTTTATTTATGTATTTAATAAAATTAATAATAATTTTTAACTCCCTTTATTCAGCCAAAAATCAATGAGATATACTTGCTGATTACTTTGTGCCTTTAAAAGGCTGGGTACCTTGGCAGGAAGAATAGAGGCGCTGTGCCATTACCTTAACATTGTTTGGTAAAATGTTTTTTCTTCAGCCATTTTATTACCTCCACTTTTTAATGTTTTTTATTATGTTATACATGGAATAAAAACAAAAAAGTTTGCTTTCAGTCTAAGTTTTACATTATCTGATAATGTTGACATTGGTTCCAACATAGACATCAGGAAGTGACGATCTCCTTTATTGAAATTGTGTTCGACTTCTTGTAATAAATTGTTTATACTTTTTCCAATTTTCGTGCATGTTGCTATTAACGTGTCCAAGTCTTCACTTTTTCTTTTTCAAGTCGCATTTCGTGTTGAATTTCGTTTGATTCGTAGATGTTGAACGTTTTCATTTGCCTCGCTATCTGTAGATGACGTTATCGGGCTATCAAAATACTCCTCAGTTTCTGGTCCTTGTTCACTTGTCACGCTGTGATCTGATGGGGTTACTGTATCTGATGTAGATGCTTCAGCAATTATTATACTTCCATCGGGAAGTATAATTGTATCTTGCCATGTTTGGCTCTCATTAAATCTGATGTTACTGTCTGATTTAACATTACCACGATCAACCTAGAATGGTTGACAATATAATACTGATGACCAACGAACAGAACACTTACATTCTGGATTGGATAACCCGATCTAGGAATCCTAAACGCTCAAATGATATCCATGTACCCGCATACGCTCCGGATCTAGAAGGTATATTTTTATAGAAACTCCTTTCTCGTACGCATTTTGAATAAATATAGTCCCAAACTTCCTTGCAACCGTTTACTAAAAGTCACAAAAGCCACTTTAAATTGTTCATTATTAAAGGTAAATATTCTTACTTGTTCGTCCCATTATAGATGAAATAGTTTTCCAGAAGTTTTCAATGGCAACGCTATCTTTATATTTAGGATGTTTTTTATCCCACTGGTGAGGGAACTTTTCTACTAAAAGTATGAGTGTAGATTGATTTACCGTTTCCATTGTATGAAAATTTTAGTTTTTCGAAAATCGAACAATAAACACAATGCAAATGCAACTGTCAAGTGTCAATCTGAAAATGTGCACCCAAGTTCCAGCTGATAATAAACACGCTCCACGCATGCGTCGATGTAAAAATTTCTTAATTCTCAAGACATAAAAGTTGAAAGTTGGGAATTTTCAAGATTGTGTAGTAAGAATTATGGCAACGAATTAGGAATTACGGAAGTGCATAAACGCTCTGATTAAATATTTCACTTTAATCTTTTTATTTTATAAAAATTATGAATTAAGATTTAACTATAAAGCATAAAGAAGTTGCATAAACCCGCCCTTATAACGTGGTTTTATTTACTTAGTTTGTTTGGGCACACGGTTAGTTAAAACTGCGTTTCATAAATTTCGATTGCTTGTATTTCATAACTGTTTCTGGTAGAAACGAGTGCAGTCGTGTTGATGCGAGATACGCAGTTTTAAATCGATTAAAGATCGGATATAAATATTTAAAAATCTGCGAAAGTGCATGCAGTGAGGTGAGAGAAGATGTCAGGCGCAGTTTAGTGTTAGTTTCTAGGAAATCAGAGCAGGATCAGCTGAGATATACGGTTTTGATCACCCATATTAAGTGATAAGGATTTAAAAGAAGGTTTCTTCCGGATTAAGGTAAAATCGTATACCCTCTTATAGAAAATTGAATTACCTAACCAATGACTGGTCCGCGGACCTTATCGGAGGTAAGGTACGGTAGCTAGGAGCTTATCACTCCTCCTATTGATAAAACTTTTAAATGAAATAGTGTATCTAAAGGTTGATTTAGGCAATTTCTGATTGCATATATAAGTGGGCTAAAAATAAGCTTTCTTTTGAAACCTCACTCGAGAGGGTGCGGCCTAATTAACTAACCACGTGTCGTGGAAAACTTTTAAAATTTAACTATAAAGTGAACTGATAACGGATAACAATGCAAGATAGAGACTTCCTTCTTTTTGAGTTAAACTTAGTAACAATAGACGATTATAATGAACTTTTAACCACCCCTGTAGGACAATGGGACGGGGTAAAACAAATAAATTTTTTAATTAACTTAAAAATTTCCCAAGTTTATTGAAATTTAAATCGAATTTTATTAATAATAGTGCAGGTCAACAGATTTTATCTTGGAGTTTATTTAATATGAATATTATCTGTACCACACACTATTAACTTTTATCTCTCATTTAACATAGGCGTGGATAATCATATTAAAATCCAAAACCTAAATATAATCAATTAAAAAAAATATTCCTGGTGTGGAATACCACACGACAACCTACTAAATGGAAATTAAAAGAAATGAAATAATTTAGGATAACTATGCAACATGTTTTATAAGAAGTTCATTACGAAAATAGGCAACATTGTAAACGCAAAAACAATCATCTATGTCAAACGGACGTTTAAAGGGTCATGACGGGCAGAGGTTAATAGTCATCTAGATGATAACTTAAATTAAAAGAAATGAAATAATTTTAATTTCATTTTTTTTAGGATAACTATGCAACCTCTTTTTAATACGTTCAGAACCAAAACAGGCAACATTGTAAAAACAAAAACAGTAATTATGTCAGAATGACGTTTAAAACATCATGTCGGATAGAGATTCATAGACATAAATACTCGTTAAGCTAAACATTGTTATTCATATAGTGAAATAATTTGTAACAGCACTTAAATTCGACCTTAGGAATTATTTGCCGCTAAATTACGCGTCATATCAAAAAATTGCACAGAACATAATTAAACGATATTTTTAAGGTCTATATCCAAGAATTTTTGTCTTTTAAATATGCAGCTGTTTAGACAATATTTGAAACAACGCAAAGAACGTACCTACAACCCCTCTCAGCGGATTTCCCCAAGAATCAATCAGACTTAAGCCAAATAAACGAACACGTACAACACATAACATTCGTACAAACTCACACCACACACACTTTACCACACACAACACACACCACACATCAGCACACACACAACACACACACATCACACAACCACACACATACATCACCACACACGCACACAACAGTCACAGCATCATACACAACACTACACTACACACATTCACAACACGACTACATACAACGCACTAACCACTAGACACATCGCACACGCACAGTACACACAACACACACATCACACAACAACACTATCACACACATTTACACCACACCACACACGATTTACTACACACACGCACACACCACACTACTGACACACACCACACACACACAACACACACGACATCACTATCCAACACACGACGTCTACACACACACACACACACACACACACACCAACACCACTACACACACACACACACACACCACACACGCACACACACACACACACACACACACACACAGCCACACCACAACCACACACACACACGTCAAACACACACACACAGCACACAATGCACACACAACACAACACACCCACACAGCTACACCACACACCACACGAACACACAGCACACACCACACACACACACACGCACACACACTACCACACAACACACACACACCACAACACACATCACACACCACAACACACACACACGCACACACTACACACACACAGCACACACCACAACACACACACACCACACACACACAACACACACTACACACCACAGCACACACGCACACACACACACACCACACACACATCAACACACACACCACACACACCACATACGCACACACACAACACACACACACACACATACACACACACACTACACACACATACAACCACACACCACACCACACACACACACACACACATCACACACACACACATCACACACACTCACGCACACACACACACACACACACCCACCACACACACACACACCACACACACCACCATCACACACACACACACACACACACACACACACCACACACACACAACACACCACACACACACATACACACACACACACACACCACACACCACACACACACACCACCACACACACATCACACCCACACACACACACCCACACACCATACACTCACACACCACACACACACACACACACACACACACACACACACACTACACACACTACACACACTCACACACTCACACATCACACTACACACCACACAACCACACACACACACCACACACACACTCACACACATACACACACACACACCACACATCACCCACACCACTACACACACACACACACACACACACTCACACACACATCACACCCACACGCACACACACCACACAACTCACACACCACACACTGCAAACACCCACACTACACACACACACCACACACTCACACACTCACACTACACACACTCACACACTCACACACACTCACACTCACACCCACACCTCACACACTCACACACCACACCACACCTCACACACTCACACACTCACACCACACACTCCACACACCTCACACACTCACACCATCACACACACTCACACACTCACACACTCACACACTCACACACTCACACACCTCACACACTCCACACTCACACCACACACCTCACACTCACACCACACACTCACACTCACACACTCACACATCACACACCACACACTCACACACTCACACTCACACACTCACACACACACACTCACACACTCACACACTCACACACACACTCACACACTCACACACCCACACTCACACACTCACACTACACACTCACACACTCACACACTCACACTACACACACTCACACCACACTCACACACTCCACACTCACACTCACACTCACACACACTCCACACACCACACACTCACACACTCACACTCACACACTCACACACTCACACCTCACACACTCCACACACACTCACACACTCACACACTCACACCACACTCCACCTCACACTCACACACCTCACACACTCACACACTCACACACTCACACTCCACACACTCACACACTCACACACTCACACACTCCACCCACTCACACCACCTCACACACTCACACACACTCACCACTCCACACACTCACACACTCACACACTCACACCACACACTCACACTCACACACACTCACACTCACCACACTCACACTCACACACTCACACACTCACACACTCACACACTCACACACTCACACACTCACCACATCACTCACACTCCACACTCACACACACTCACACACTCACACACTCACACACTCACACTCACACTCACACACTCACACACTCACACTCACACTCACACACCTCACACCTCACACCTCACACCACACTCACACACTCACACACTCACACACTCACACACTCACACACTCACACACTCACACACTCACACACTCACACACTCACACATTGGGGAATTTTTTTTATATTATTTTGTTTACAATTAAACCAAGTTGTGCTAAACTGTCAGTAGTTGTTTTCTTTATTCCTGCGGACTGGGATCATAATTCCGAGCCAGACCTGTCTGGACGTTGTCCAACCTTATTTTAACTGTAGTTACGCTTGCATCAATACAAAAAGAATTAAGCAATAGTCAAGTTTTCGATTTCAGTAGATCAAGTTTAAGACGTCTCTTACATTCCATTGGCCTTTCATCTAAAGTAGATGATTGTAGGAGAGGTTAACTGGAACAATCACATATTGCTGCCAATCGTGTACGATTCTTAAGGGATTATTACAAAAATAAAGAAGAAAAATTATACAATCCTGTATTCTTAGGTGAAGTTTGAGTTTTCAATCGAGGATCGCATAAAAGTAGATGGAATGATAACTCGTACGGAAATCGTGAAGAAGAATCAAATGGTTGAAAAAAGGTTTGCTTTAATTTAGTTATTATATTACAATTCCTAATAAAATAACTGTATTTTTTAGATTTATAGTTGTTCATGCAGGTAATGAAGATTTATTTATTTCCGATGCTTCACTTTTCTACAAAGTCACAAAGTGCAGACTATCATGGAGATATGGGTGCGGAGTTGTTTACAAAATCGTTTGAAAATAAATTAATTGCAAACTTTCAAGAACCATGTTTAATTGTAATGGCCAATGCTAGTTATCATTCGAAACTTATAGCACAAATTCCAAATAATTCATCCGAGAAGGAAGGAATATTTAATTTTCTATTAAATCACACCATAACTTATGAACCTAGCATGTTTAAAAGAGAATTACTCCAATTAGTTGCAGATAATGCGATACCAAAAGTGTACGAAATAGATTAAATAGCACACAAGTGTGGAAACAGAGTATTACGGTCAATTTAATCCAATTGAACTGATGTGGGCAAACTGCAAAGAACACTACAACAAAAATATAGGAAGACATAATTTCAAATTTAACGATGCCCATGTAAAAGAAATATGGATGGAATCCTTGAAATATAATAAAAATATTCTAATTTTTGCAAAACATTTTTTTTAAATTGAAATGTTTTAATTCCAATATAATAAGAATATTCTAATTTTTTGCAAAACATATTGATAAATTGCTTTTCATTTAGCTTGGAGCAATATGAAATCTATTTAATCTATGTGCTAAATTAAAATATTAAACATTTATAATTTCGTTGAACTTCGAACTACGTCACACACTTTCTTCTACAAGAATGAATTAATCACAAATGTATCGATATTTAAGTTATCGTAAACTAGCTACAAGAATTATGTCGATTACAAAGCAATAATTATGCTTCTAGAAGGGTAGTTATAAATCTTGAGAATAACAAACTAATTGCAACTTTTATCAATTTTTCCACCTGAAATGATTTAATTGATAATAAACAAAAGTATTTGTTTACTTACAAATATATGTTATGTATTATGATGGTATGTAATTATAATCAAACCATGTCCTAAATTATAACAATTCACCGTCGCAGCAAAAGATTTTTTACTCTATCAACAAAAAGTGGATATGATGCAATTTTTCTGGTTTAAAATATAAAAAGCATTCAATAATTTTCAACTTTCTTTGACATTTTATAGAAAGTTATGTGGAGACATCTGCCGATAAAAGTATTAACTAAAAGATACTTTGGTGATTTAATGAAGACTTAGTCGTCTAAATCTTAGTTCGTCTAATTTTAAGAATGAGTCATACCCAACTTTATTTGAATCAAACTATACTAAATTTTTGATTTTGCAATGAAATCTAGGTCAACAAAGTACAGGTGAATTCAAAAAGAAGGGGAAATGAAAATTTTTCAATCGTAAATTTGGTTCTATTTGTCATCTGTCTACTTGACGATATTCATCAGTTATTAAAGAAAAGCTGATTGCGTCTGTGCCTAGACGATTAATATCCCTGATAGAGAAGAACGGAGCTATGCTTAAGTATTCAGTTGTTAGATTTGTTACTAAATTTTAAAATATAATTTGTTCAAATTTAACCTATTTATTTTTAAACTAACATACCGTCAAAATATTTTAACCTATTTTTAATAAACCATGTTCACACTATGGAAAATTTGAAAGAACCTGCCAATTTTTTTTATATTTCCCGAATTTTTTGAATTCAGCTGTATTACGTTAATGTAAAAACTGCAAAGTTCCATCTTTGATAATAACAACGATATCTTTCAAAAACAACTAAAACAACGAAATCGGTACACACGGTACAATCTAAACTATAATAAGACTGGCTCACTGCCAATTTAAATTTTGCTAACAATTGTATCTATTTAATTTAGTTCAACCTTTTGTTTTAGCGTCAACAATAACATGGCATTTTGCATTCCTACCTGGCTAATGTATGCTACATTTATTTTTATGGCAACAAAAAATGTTATGGTTATACAGGTATTTAATTTTTATTTTTATAGTGGAAAGTATGAAAGATGTATTAGAAAAATGAATGTTGCTTATACCATTAATATAATAATAACTTTGAAATACATACTACATTTACAAATTATTTGTAGCTTGCATTTATTTATTTTTATGTTTCAGGCTAGCAAGCATATATCTATCATATTTTTAATACTATTTCCAATACTAATAACGGTTTTACCAATATGTTTTATTATGTTTTCTATATTTTGGATGATCAGTCAAACAATAATTGTATTTTTAAAAATAAAGTACGGTGCAAAATTTTGTGGATTGGCACATAACTTGGATGTTTTACAATCACGTTCTGATGATGAGTATAGACCAATCACCTTACTGTGGATTGTCGAATACGATAAAGATCAATATTATACAGATGTGCTGTATACCTTGCGAAACACTATGGCTCGACAGATTAATGATTATAAATTCTCTAAGTTATTTTCTTCTTTACACACTTTTATGGGATTCGCATTTTTCGTAAAACAAACGAAAATTGATATTAACGAATATATTAAAGAACTGAATTATGTAAGTGATGAAGATGATCCGATCGGAAAAAAGGCGTTCTTAGAATTTATTGATTTAATATTTTTAAAATCAAAACCACTAAATGAAGATTTCCTTTGGGAATGTTTTGTTGGTACTTATCCAATTAATTGGAACAATCAACATGTTACGACACCACAACATCAATACCCAATAATAATCTGTTTTAATCGAAGTATGGGTAACATTTCATCATTTATTCAACTCTTTACTAAAGCCTTAGCTGGTGCAAGAATTTCTTTAGAAGATAATGCAAGTGAAATCAGTGAAGACATTAATCTGAAAGTCAAACGTGCAGTAAACATTTTTAAGAGAATGTTTTACATGCTCTTGCTATTTCCAGCAAGCATATTTAAACATTTTTTATTGAACAGGAAAGTCAAAAATGCTGGTCAAGAACCAAGTGATCAGAGTATTACCATAGCAGTTCGTAATGATGATGACTCAGGAATATACTTTAGAAAACTGGATCAAATTAAGCAGAAACTGCTTAAGTATAGCTTTGATGAAATCATGTTAACGATTTTTTCTGAAAGCATTCAAAATTATTTTGAAAAGGTAAGTTTTTGAATTACATTAGATAAATGTTTAAAAATAAACACTCGATCAGAGTTAAGCGGGATGAATGGCTCCTCATGAATTTTGTGGAGGGGTTGTCATTAGTGGCCCGACTATAGTGGAACGAATACTTTTCCAAACAAGGTAAATGAGTCCTCGGTGGGTTTTAATTTTTCAGCTAGAGTCCAAGTGGTGCTAGCACGGTTTTTATTATCAAAAAGGGTTATTATCAATAATATTGTTGCTACTAAATTTGTTTCCGTACGTCTGCTCCCTACGGCGCGGGCGCATTAACAAAAGTTTTCAGCTTAAACCATACAACAAGTGGGTGTATTTGCATCCTTTTTCATTTATTGAAGTTAGCATAAACTGTAGATGTACCTTTTTTAAACAAGAAATGCATCTAAATTCAACATTTTCAAATCAACACCCATAGATACGCTCTATTCTAGTTTTCGGTTTACCGCTACAGCTGATATAAAAAGTAAATATACCTTTTTGACAAAAATTTTAAAATATCAAACCGGAAGTGCTTTAATATTTCACATTTTTTTCACTATATTATAATGGTAATTATGGTATTTCAATTGGGATCACAAATGTTCACATGGAAATAATACAAATGCAGGTAACCATATAATAACGAAATTCTAGTGTTGCTATTTCCATGGTCTATTCATCTAGTCAGCAACACACATTATCAACACCAGTTGCTATTAATATTGTTCGCATGCGTGTTTATCCTCCGGGATGAGCGCGCGGTATGTCCAAAGCTTTCAGTTTCATCACACAAAAAGTACGGGGTACATTTGCACTGGATTTCTTTTATTGGACTTAACATATACTGTAGATATACCTTTTTGACAAAAGGATGTCAGGAAGTGCCTCAAAATTTAACATTTCTGAATTAACATGAATGCGTTGCCATAGTAACCAGTATACCTTTCATAAATAAATTCAATGTATTGTAATAATAACTATGGTATCTTTATTGGTGTAAATGTAGGTCTAAGCACAGTATACCTCAATCAGTATAAACAACTCGGCAAAATTTGTTCGCAACTTTTGTTACACACATCAGAATTTGAGAGATCCTTCCAATAATTGCAAATAATTTGTCATTAATCTTGATTGAATCGAAAAATACATTTCCGTATATCTGATAAGTAATAGTGTAATAAAAATGTAGGATCCCTGATTAATTTTGTATACGTTTGTGTGAAAAGATAGAATATGATATAAGGAATGGTAGTACTGTCAAAATCAAGAAAATCAACACAAAGTGAAGATTTTTATGTTCACTTGATAATCTTGGTATCATCTACGACTCGATAAACGTTCATATGAACATTAGCTAAACAAAATAACCCTGAGGAACATAAACCATGAAATCATTATTACAATTGAACCATACAAACTTCAAATAGTTATGGTTTTAATCAGTGCATACACGTCAGTGACGTTTCTTGATCTTTACTATGTTTACATTGTTATTAAATTCCGTCACGTGCTGGCATTATGTGCAACTATCTTAAAAAAGTATGAAAATGAACACTCGGTATTAAAAAGGGTTTATGTAATCAAATACAGTAGAAGTTGAATGGTATTTCTAATACAAATCCATTTGTGATTAAACAATTTTAAGTTCATTTCACATAATGGTATTTATTAATAGACTAAAGTCACATACAAAAACATAATTTGTAACCAGTGTTGGCAAATGAGCAATTTAAAAATTACACTAAAAATACACTAAAATAGTATATTAAAGTATAAGTAGATAAAAAGGTCTTTAAAACACGCGGGATTTTTCGAGCACGACGGTGCAGCCGGAGTGCTCGAAATAGAGTAAGTGTTTTAACGAATGCTTTACGCTATTTCTACTTTCTTGCTAAACAAGCAAGTATTGCGGTCGAAAAAATCGATGTTTTACGACTCCCTGAACCCGAAAAAATAAATTTTAGAAAATTTTTCAAAATTCTGTCTGTGTGTGTATGTGGCCACTCGCCAGCCTAAACTATACGGACGATTTTGATGAAATTTGATATGAAGGCCTACGAGACAATTATGTCGACAAAACAAGCTTTTAAACCCAATAGCTGTTATTTTGGGGGCAAATTTTAAAATTTTTACATAGAAGATTCAAATTCAGGTCAATAACTCGCATAAAATGCAATTTTTTAAAACTTTCAAAGTTGAATATGGCCACAGTTACAGTCACACATACATTTTTTTTTGCAGAAATATATATTTCCGATACCGTTCAAGATATAAAAGAATTGGAAATAGTTATGCGTAGTTGAATAAAGGTTCTTTAAAGAGATTTCTTTACGTAATAAATTATGATATAAATTTGCCTATATTTAAGGGGTCAAACTTAAGGAATTATTCGAAATTGATTTATTCAAAAATCTCTCCAAGAATTTTTTTGTTTTTTTATGTTTTGTAGGCAACCAGCCACTCTTACGAATGCACCTAACCTGCTTCTTCTAAAGCTAGTACAGGAGATATGAATTTTAAAATATTTAATATTGATATTGTTATAACTTTCTAACTATTTTGGTTACAAACTTGGGATTTTAGAATTAGACTTTGTTCATTTGCGCTAATGAAATGATTTTATCCTGATGAAAACACTACTTCCGGTTTTTCCGGAAGTTGCAAACATTCCTCGTATTGCTGGTATAACATACATTCTTACTTTATTTGAAAGGGGGCGAAATTTGCTTTAAAATGATATGAAACAGTTCGTAGTTACTTTGAAAGATAAGCGAGATATCTATTTTTAACTTTCAACCTACATGTACAGGGTGGCCAACTAAGAATGCGAGGTACTGTATCTGGGAAACTATCCATCGTATAGGCTTGCGCAAAAAAAAGTTTCACTAAAACGGCCAATACATAAACCTGGAAAATATTTTCCAGTTTCTGAAATGGCCGCTAGGGGGCGTAACTGCAATATTGAATCTAAAAAGTGATATTTCTGTGAATTCTGCTATATTAACCTAATAAAAAAATAACTGATCTTTAAAGTCGAGGATAACCTGAACTTTTTCTGTTTGGCACTTTTTGACGTATGTCTAAAAATAAAGTGGTGGGGGTATTCAAAAGTTTCCTTAAATAACACCCTGTATCTTCGAAACGGCTAAGCCGATTTTAACAAACTTGGGCGCGTTGAAATGAGCTATTCTTGGGCTATAAATGTTATAATATTTGAAGTTTTGTTAGTTTCACATGTCGTCGCTAGAGGGCTTTGTTCGACATTCCGACAGAAACGGTTAATTTTCGCAAAAAAATTAAACGCATTGGTATGACCTTTTTTCATGAACAAGTAGCTAAATGATGCTTAAACAAGCTCGCGAATGCCGCATCTCGATATCTTGTTCCTAACCTAAAATATCGGCAAAAGATAACTTTATAAGAAAATCCCTTAAATTTTTTTTTTTTTTAACTATATTTTTCTGGAATTGTTTCTATTATGCAAGTTGTGGCCCTAAAAAGGACCGATTTAAAGGAGGAAGGTTTTTAATGCCCCCGTATGTAGGTATAAAAGGCTATGCAAGCGACTTTTTTTTCACTATCGCTAAATTGACTTATTAGCTCATTTTACAACTTTTGGCCAAGTTTCGTCAATATCGGCCATGATATCTGGATGTCTTGGAGAGGGAGGAGGGGGTTATTAGGGTCAGTTTTTGGTTTTCATTAAATACGTCAAAGATATAAAAATACCCCATATAGTTTTTAATATTTTGCAAGAAAGTCCTGTAATGCACTAGCATTCACCTAGTTTTTTATTGGTGCACCTTGAAATCATAAATACTTCTACAAAATATATCAATAAAAATTAATATATCTATCCATACTAACTGTACTTTCTATTTCCACTTATAAAATTAAATAATGTTTAAATAAAGGTTTTGAATTTATTAGTAATATTTTATTTGGTGGTACAAGGTGCTCCTGTCAGATCAATAATCAAAAAATTGTCATTTAGACTTTACGTTTCTTGAGTTGTTGATGTTGCCCTGGTAACTTTAAAAAACGCGCGTTTTTGAAAGTTTTAGAAAGATTTAAACACGCTAAGGCGTGCTTTAAATAGGTAAAATGGGGCACCAATAAAAAAATTATAAAGTATTATCTTTGTTTCGGTCTTCCTGTTTGTGTTTTTGTTTTAGTTTCATATCACACAACTTTTAAAATTTTTAACATAAGCTAACAAATTCTAAAACGCATAAATATGAAAAGTTAAGCACTTGCACATTGTGATCATTGGGGGGAACAAATGGCTGATCATTTTTGACAGCTTTCGGTCATCTTTGATTTGTTTGGTTAGTTATGAACAGTGACTGCCAACAATATTTGTAAGTATGAAAATGTAAACTTTCACTATTAATATACATATTAAAATACTTTTTGGGTTTTTATGTGGTGCATTTGTATATTTAAGTTATACAATCTGAACGTTTCGATAACACTTACAGTTATCTTCGTCAGTAGTAATATTACCGTTCAAAATTGTTAAAGATATTTTTTTTTCAAATTTCACAAAATAGTTTTAAAGATAATATTACTACTGACGAAGATAATTGTACGTGTTATCGAAACGTTTAGATTGTATAACTTAAATATACAAATACACAGTATGAAAACCTAAGTATTTTACTATTTGTAAGTAATCAGAATTGTCCCATTTCAAATCTTCACTGTTATCCAAATCATCTAAATGTATGACTAATGGGGCTGTACCTTCTAGGTCGAACCCAACCTCTCTATCCCACTAATCCAAATAATTTTATTGGCATGTTCTATTGTACGTTTTTACATACCAGGAGTAACTCAATTGTTTGTTGCTACATAGCCAAACTTCTTTCCCAGCCATATCTTTCCTAACCGATATTCCTATTGTAATATTGTTTGTAAATACTCCTTATATTTTCAATTGGGTTAAAAACATTGTGATATGGTGGAAGTCTTAATACTACATGTCTATTTTGCAAAGCCATTTGTATAGTAGCATGTACTTTTGCAGGGTTATTTTTGGAAGTTGGTCGTAGTTTGGAAGCTTCAAATTAATATAACTATCAAGTACAACAACAAACGTATGGTATTTGATGCGAAGTTTAAACAATTTATGTTGCGATCCGGTAACACAGTAAGATCTCCTATCAATATTACTTCGGTTTCGTTTATATAAATATATTTTAGGAGATGACATCGCTATGATGTACCGCCAAATAAGAATGTCACTGGTAGATTCAAATATGCAATTAATTTTATGGCGGAATTCTATGGGTGAACCTTTGCAAACATATCGTCTTCAAACAGTAACTTACAGTACAAAACCAGCTAGTTTTGTAGCAACTCGTTATTTACACGAATTAGCATTTTAGTATCATAAGGAACATTCATTCAGGAAGATCCTCTGGCCACAGTTTCTTCAATATTCTCTCTGCTCGTTGCGGTGTGAATAGTTCGCCTAGGAGCGGATTACTATGTCCCACGTATCTGTTTTTCTGTTTTGTAGCAATGGGTTCGATTACTTCGATGATGAATGGTATTCTCAGATTATTGTGTAAAATTTGGTTATATATGTACCATGGCGTGTTAGCTAATATGCGAAGAGTTTTTGATGAGAACATTTGAACGTTGGATGGCTTACTACATCCCCACTGTTCAATTTCGTAAGTCCATGTCGCTTTTATTATGATTTTGTAGATGAGTAGCTTGTTTTCAATTGATGGGTGGGGTTTTCTATTAAATAACCAGAACTTATTTTTAATCTTCAATCTAATTGTTTTCTTTTGGCTTTTATGTGTGCTCACCAACTTAGTTTTTGATCTAGGTGTATTCCTAGGTACTTTACTTCTGTTTTGGTTGGAATAGGCAAGTTGTTAGTATGAAATTGTGGACAGTTCATTCTTCGATAAGTAAAACTTACTTGGGTTAACTGTACTTTTCCATTTTTTCAGCCAAGTTTGCAGTGTAGTTAGGTGATTCTGTACCTTTTCTGAAGCTTGTAGAGAAACTGCGTCCATAGACATGATGGCTGTGTCGTCAGCGAATGTGGCTGTGATTGTGTCGTTCGTTATTTGGACATCGTTAGTGAACATTAGGTAGTGAAATGGGCCGAGAACACTACCCTGCGGCACTCCCGATTTTACACAGTGATAGTTAGATGGTTCGTCATCAATTTTTACTTGGAAATAACGCTCGCTCAAATTGGATTTCAGAATAAGGTATACTTGGCCAGGGAAGTAATTTTTTAGCTTATACAATAGTCCCAAATGCTAAACCTTATCGAACGCTTGCTGAATGTCTAAAAATACTGGAACACATGCCTTCTTACTCTCTAGACTATCTTTAATTTTATTGACAATCCTGTGCCACTGTTGAATGGTTGCATGGTTATGACGCAAGCCGAATTGGTGATTAGGGAGGAGTGCACTTAAGGAATTATCTTCTAGAATTTTGTTGAGAAACAGTGTTTCAAATAGTTTAGCCAATATAGGTAGCAGACTTATGGGTCTGTATGAGTTTGTCTCCGTTGGTGGTTTACCAGGTTTTGGATCCATTAGAATCTGGGCATATTTCCATTGTACTGGAAAGTAGCATAGGCGCAGCATACTGTTATAAATGTTCCTTATTAGGATTACGGTTTTTCTTGGGAGTTTGTTTAATGTATCTGCCACTATTAAGTCGTGTCCAGGAGTTTTGCGTGGATTTAGAAGATTTATATCCCTAAGAATTTCTGTTATAGCAAGTCCTTGCATCGGTGGTGATAATTGGCATAGAGAATTTAGGAAGGTTTCTATCACTCAGTCATCGTTAGTTATTGCAGGCAAGGAGAAAACACTTGACAGATATTCCGCAAATGTATTGGCTTTATCAAGATTTGATCGTGCTCAGGTTCTACCATGTTTTCTAATTGGCGGTATAGTTACGTTAGGTCTTTTGAATTTCTTAATCGCCTTCCAGAGGGAGTAATCGTCAGGAGAAAGGTTGGTAGTATATGAAGAGCTTTTTGAAGTTTGCGTGTTATTCTGTTCAATTGAGTTTTTTTTAATTAATTGTATCAGATATTGGACAGCTTTTTCTACATCATGACTGGTTTTTAGACGAATATCTAATCTAATATTATCTTCGATATAAGTCTGAAATTGTTCCCAATCTGTATTCTTGGTACACAGACGAAGTGGCGACTCTTTCCAAATAACGCTAGTGCGTAAAGTTGTTATGATAGGGCTGTGGTCCGAGATGAGATCAAAGCTAGGTTCTAGAGCACAATTTATATCCGGAATCCCTTGGTAACTGCGAAATCCAACAAGTCTGGGATTTTGTTCAAGGCTGTTGGCAAATAGGTTGGCTCTCCTGTCGATAAGTATCTAATATTGTTATGTTCTATGGCATTTAGTAGACCTCTACCTTTAGAGTCAGTAAGTTTGGAGCCCCAAACTGTATTTTTTGCGTTCCAATCCCCAGCTGCTAGAAAATGTGGTCGAGCCGGAGTAACTAATCATTATATTCTTCAGGAGAAATTTCATGTCTGGGTGGGCTATATATCGCAGCAACATTCATAGGCCAGGGAAAGACTTCAAGCTTTATGATACTACTTTGAATTTTCTCTATAGTATATGATTGTAAGTCATAATGTTTTAGAGATGTTCTAATGATAATAGCAGCTCCTACATGCGCTACGCCGTCAGGGTGGTTTTCTAAGTAGAATATGGTATTTTTATGAAGGTTCGTTCAGCTGAATGGCTTTCTGAAATTAACAAAATGTCAATTTTGCTCGTTTCTAGGAAAAGTGCAATTTCTTGGATATGATTGGTAATGCCGTTAGCATTACACGCAGCTATTCTTAGTTATATAGCCATTATTGGGTTTATTTATTTATAACAGTAGTAAGCATAGTGAAGATCATACTGTTTTGGTGTAACAATTGGGAAAACATGTTTTTGAATTCGTCGAGGAAGTTTGTCTGTAATGTCAGACCTATTGTTATTATTTGTTTGCATGATTGGTGTAACCGATAGAACTTGTACAAATGTTGTTGGTTTTTTATGAAGGTTACTTGGAGGAGCTTGGTTGGTATTTAGTGGAGGTTGACTGATAATTCTTGGATTATTCCGTGTATTGCTGAACCTTTTCGTGAATAAATCGCGATAAACGGTACATTCCTTGTAATTTTCTGGATGGTGGCTTTTGCATAAAACGCATTTTACTTATGTGTCCTTCGTTTTTTTGCAGGACTTTGTATCATGCGATCCGCAACATTTAACGTATTTAAAAGGTTTCATGCAGTATGATTTTGAATATCCGTAATCTTGGCACCTCGTGCATTGGACGATTGTGTTTTATATATATATATATATATATATATATATATATATATATATATATATATATTGTTTTATTTGGTTCAATATCTACAAAAAACGTTGGTAGAGGTAGTTTTGTGACTCTACGCATGATGTTCTTTATGTTTCTTACTTTATGGCCATGCTTTTCTATCTCAGTATTTATATCTGAAACTGGTATCGTATGATGTAGATTCCGAATTAGAAACCTGTATGCTCTATTTTGTTTTACCTGATTGGTGTAATGAATTATACTCTCGTTTTTAACGTGATTTATTAGTTTCTTGTATGTTTCGGGTGTTTTAGGGTTTATTTTAACAGTATCGTTTGATAGTGTTTTAGTGAGGTAAGTTTCCTCTTCAGTGTTCAAAGCCAAATTATCTGCCATTGCCTTACAATTACTTACCCCGTATAGGTAGATCGGAGTTCGTGCTGGTTCTTTTACTGGGCTGCTGGTAGATTTCTTTTCTGTAGGATTAGTAATACCTTTGTTAGTTAGGGTTTCATCGTTAGTGTCTGATAGGATTACGTATCTGTTAGAGGTTTGGCTTTTATTTCCCCTTTCGCTTGATAGTTGCCATTGCAATGGTGTTCTTTTAAGGCTGACTGTCTGGCAAGAATGTTTGTTTATACTATTGTTAACGCCACTATCTTTATTATCTTTTTCGTCTTCGCTATATTCGTTTAGTTTCATATTTATTGTTGATTTTATTGATGTTACAGAATTTTTTATGTTTGCTTTATGTGATGGTTGTGAATAGTGAGGTTTTTGATTTGGTTGGGTATAACACTGCTGATTTAATTGTGTCATTAATTGATTTGCGCACATGGGAGGAGATTGCACATTAAATTGATTTGGTTGGGACTGATTAAGGTAAAACGGGTTTTGTTTGTGAATGGTTATAAGGAGCGTTTTGCGTTACATGTTGAATGTAGGGAAAATGGTATATTACGTTAGAATAACTTACAGTTTGTACGATGTTGCTGGTCTGTAAAATCAGCTATTCAATGATAAATAAATAAATTCAGTATTATTTTTGACCGCGGGTCACTTATCAATCGACATTTTCGGTTGACCGATAACGGAACAGAGCAGCACGTCTTTACGATTGCAAACCTGGATGCGATCTCCTTTGACTTCTAATGTTATACAAAGTGATTTTTATATGGATGATCTTATTACAGGTACTGATAATATTGGATCTCTAATAAAATTATGGGAAGAAGTTACATATATACTTTATACAGATGGTTTTGAATTGCAAAATTTGTATCTAATGATGCAAACATATTACCACAAACAGATTCCAGTAATGATAGCGCAATGCTAAATTTGGCCAAAATGGTAATGATGATACATTGGGTTATAATGTGGACAGCAAAATTATTAATAAAATTACCAAATACTAGATTTTATCAGTAATAGCTTGTATATTCGATCCTTTGGGTTCAGTGGTACCTATTTTAACTAAGGCAAAAATAATTTTGCTGCAGTCATGGTTGGTAAAGTTGAATTGGGATAGTATTGTTCCAGGTCATATTAAAATAGCTTGAGTTCATTTCTACCTTACACATACTCAATTCTATAAAAATCGAACGGCGTGTTATGTTTTCTCATATGTTAAGTGGAATTCAAATTCATATTTTCGTTGATGCATTACATTAGCGTGTGGTGCAGTTGCTTAAGTTTCAGCTCCTTTAGATAGGGGTGCATTTTCGGTTAATTTCTTATATGGCAAAGGTAGGATAGCACCTGTAAAGACCGTTTCTGTACCTCGATTAGAATTGTGCGCAACAGTTCTAGGTGTTCAGTTAGCAAAAGGGTTACAAATTAGTTTAATTACTCCAATTACTGATTTTTTGGTACGGATAGTTCGGTAGTGGTAGCATGGACAGCTAGTACATGGTAAACTTTTGTAGCGAATAGGGTTCCGGAGTTTCACAATAAATCAAATATAAAGGAATGGTTACATATTACAACTAAATTAAATCCGGCAAACCTTGTATCTAGAGGTCTTTATGCTTCTCAATTAGTAAATAATGAAGTCTGGTTTCATGGTTCAGATTTCTTAAGAAAGCCTCAGTCGTATTAGCCTGAATTTGTTACTCATACGGTATCGGATGCACCAGAAATGCGTAAGGTGTCTCTCTCATTAATTAATATTTCAAGGATATTCCGATTATTACTAAGGGTTCTAAGCGAAAGTCGATATTTAGTACTATGCTTCGTTATGTTCTGGGTGAACCAGTAAATATATCCGTTTCTTTCCAAACTTGTAGTACGGTTTGCACAGTAACGTGTTGTTCTAAAAAACCAAAGTAATTATGCAAGGTTCATAGTAACGCAAACGACATGAACTATTACATGCTTTTAAACTTACTGTTTTAAATCGTGATAAATTGAATTGTGTTTTACTACTTAATTGAGACCATCCACATTACTAACAGGTTTGTCTCGGTGCTTTGTTTTTTGGGTTGCTTAGAGGTTCGCCAGATTTACACATATGTAAAATAACATTAACTGTTCGCCAGCCTATATTCGAAACGTGAGCAAGTTTCTTCAATGAAGGGGTTCATTATCATGATTATTACCACTGTTTTAGAAACACTGACTTCTCTCACTGCAGTTACAGGTAAAAGAGATTCACTATTACTTCTTTCTCTTTTAAAATTATTAATAAGATAAGCAATAAGCGTTTTAGATTTCTTCGTTAAAGTCTTGGGCAGTTTTGAGGTTATACCTCGAAGCTGAACCTGCGAATGTTTTTCGTGAAAGGAGCAAGAATAAAAAGTAAGCATAGTAATGTACTTGTACGATCTTCAAGCTATAAAATCCCTCGTCCTAGAGTATTTTAGCTCTTCTTCATAAGAATTCTCTAGATTTTCAGACAAAAATATATTCTTGTAACAATATACCACTTAGCATCACAAATATACCTGATTAGCACATTAACGGTGTCATAAAATCGTACATTATTATTTTTTTTATCTATTGTCGTTACAATATTAGGAGAGGAATGTCGTGATGGCGTACATACACTGATTCAAATATTTTACTTTAAACACCAATGAAAGAGATTTGAAGTGCATGGTTTTGCATATAATGCATTTTCTACTTACAGTTGTCCGTTCTATTTTCCATTGGTGCCATCTATAGGTACTATGACGAAGGACTTCCAACTTCGCCATATTAAAAAACAATCCATTAATGATGTCGAAGTGCCGACATCGATTTATCCTTGTTGATTTAGGTATACTGTATTGTAACAGACAAGTTGTATTTGATATTGTTATGGGCGAAAATGGGAGTAGATCGCAAGTAACAAATAAGGAATGGGCCGGTAGCTCAGTGGAAAAAGGGGGTAGGTGTGTTACTAATGTTTGCGTTTAGGATATCTCGTCATACATAAAACGCAATAAGGTTGTCACCAATCAGGAAAAATATGTCTCAAAGGCATCACCTGTAAAATAAATTTATAGCGGGAAAAAGTTGTCAAGTAGGTCTTAAAATAATGACCTAACAGGAAACCATAACGTTCACTCGAAGAGAAAACACTCACCTCTACTTGAAATTGTACTTCAAAATTATCTACTTAAAGGTCACCTACACTTAAAGAAAATTTTAAGCTTCATTTAAAATCCGCAAAATCGGGATAACTTAAAATTCATTATACATTTTTGGTATATATTTCTACGTAAAATTACTTGCTCAATTAACCAAAAATAACTGGTCATCACCGTCATTAATTATTCAATTTAAAATGAATATTACTCACAACAAAAACTAACAAAACGCCATCAAATATTTAAAAATTTCTGTAATTTAATAAACGTCACTTCAAATTCATCAAAACAAATGATCGAAATGTACTTTACATTTTTTAATGTTAATAGCTTTAAATTCGGTAACTTTTAAAATTTGTCGAAATAAACTCGACGTACTTTTTGATACCGTGAAGCCGTAAATGCCAAACAAAAATTTACACTACGAATATCTGTATTACAAATAAAAGACATCATTTAAAAAAATATATACAAAATAGCAAATACAATCAATGAAACATCCAACAGACAACGGGGCGTAAACAAAGTAATTTCGCCAAAAACACAAAACAAACTAACACTTGAAAAGAAAAACATATACACAAATAACAATCTTAAAAAAATTATCTACAGCAGGTGCGAAATTCCGATTTATCACAATTCAATTAAATCCACCAACTGACTTTATGACTGCAATAAAAACAAACAAAGGTTTTCTGAAAATCAAAAACCTTAGAACTACAACGACATCAGAACTACTACTGCAACTTTGAATAATTAAACTTTTAATTACCAAGCATTATTATCAACAAGCATATTAATATACAAAACAAGAAAACAATTCTACCAGCGTCTTTCCGTAATTTCCATTGTTCTTGTCCAAACTCCATCAACCAATTGACAACTTTTTATTATACTTGTCGCACAAACACAAAATTCTAAGTAAGCACATTCTTTATAAATACTCTTATATACATTCTTCAACACATAATAAATCGGCTTTTTCACTTTCACCAAAAAAATATACCCCGTGATATTTTCCTATTATACTTAAAATCACGGTAAAAATATCTATAATTTCACAATTTCACAAATTCATAAAATTCGCTGCCCCCTCGGCGCCGACGTCGGTTACATGTTATGAAGCCGCTTTTTTTTTCAGATCTGCACAAGGCTAAATTTGGAAATATTTGCTTCACTATTAAACCCGGACTTCCCGATCAAAAATGATAAGATGTATACAATAACAAATTTGTAGGGGTGTACTCATGCCTCAAAACCCGTATAAAGCGAACTGCTAATACAGCAACGATATTGTACGGTCCCAATCAAATTATGAAGTGCTTCTCTTAACCATAACCACCCGACAGGGAATGCGGCGATAGTCCACAGCCACAGAATAATTCGCACTACATCTTAACTGTATTTACTTAAACTTTCAAGATCGAAACCTGAACTCCGACTGAACGAAAAAGGGGAAGCAGTCTTCTGCCCGCTCTACAAAAATACTTAAATTTGGTAAATTAACGATTCAACACTTCACTTGGAAACTTAATGATAAAAAAAACAAGAGACTGTTGCCAACTCAGAAATGTAAGAAACGTAATATTACCCGCGACTATAAACTGGGTCAGATAAGTTCTTAACGATATTTACAAAAGCCTACACAAGCCAGGCTATCACTATTACATATAATCGACTTTATATAAACCACTTAATGGAAATGTTACAAAGACTCCAGACGATAACTTATGATATAGAACGTCACAGGATGTGAAAAGAACCGTCATTAAATTTAGCAAAATAACCAACCTACATTTGTACTAAAACAATTTTCTTATTAGCAATCTTAAAATAATAAAATTCATCAAGGTATAATCTATTTTTTTTGATTTGCCCCCTAGATTTGGGATTAATTTTTACAAAGTTGGTATAATCTTTTTCACTAACGTCAAATTGATTAATTTATTTTCACGTGATTGATATATGTTGCCTTTTTTTAAGAATAAATGTATGGGTAAGTTATAATACGACGGAACCCTATTTCTTCACTTCAATTCAATCAGCTCCTTCTATTATTATACTGTGATCCGTGGTTACTATTCATTTCAATTAAATGTGGCAACTGTTAAATTAATGATGACATATAATCAGATTTGAGGTTAGTGAGAACTGTCTAATACCAGCATACTTTTGGTGTGATAATCAAACACCCCAAATCTAGGGGGCAAATAAAAAAAATATATTATATGGAATTAATTTTTATACTATGAGCAAACCAACAAAAAATAAGTATTTGACGCAATTTTTCGTAAGATTTTCACACAATGTGACAATACGATAGTACAAAAATTGTGTATTAAAGTTTTAATGTCATAGTTGACAGAACATTAAAATGAATTCCAATTCAGTGTTGCAAACATAGAAAACTAGATGCACGAACCATATAAGGAACATTATAGGCAATTCCATGAAAAAACCGATGCGCGTGATAAATGTATTTAGCTAGTTCCAACAAATTATTCGTGTTACTGTTTCGTATGTCCCCATGACTCAAAAGGAGATAGAAACAATCTAGAACGTTGGGATTACTTACATAAATTAATCACGTGCAACTGAGCTTAAATGAAATTTCCTATAATGCGTGTATATGTATAAATACTGCATAGTTACGAGGAAATATCAAATTTAGAAGCGCTTCCGGTTTGAAATTTTTGTCAGAATGGTATATCTGCAGTTTACGCCGAGTCCAGGAATAGAAACCCGGTGTGAAACTGAAAACTTATGAATAGCTCCGTTTGATGCTGAAACTTCTTCGCTTTATGACATCAAAGTACTATTAATATTATTTCCATGAATACTTTCCCTCCGGCTAGGGCGCAGTTTGTGTCAAAATCTTTAGGCGTCAATAATTCAAAAATTTTTAGGTCGATTTGCGTCGGGTTTCCTTTATTGAACTCTGCATAAAATATAGGTATGCTTTTTTGGCATAATTTATTAAATGTCAAACCGGAAATGCTTTATATTTAACATTTCCTTGTAACCATGCATTATGCGTAGTTACACCCTATGAACTATAATTACGGTATGTAAGGTATTTGAATAGGGATCACACATGTTCCTATTGCAACAATACAAATGCACGTGTACGTATAATAGCTGGAGTCTAGCGTTGCCTCATCTACGCTCCATCCATCTAGTTTTTGTTATTTGTTTACGACAAACGCGTAGGCGTTGATTTATACAATTGATAAAAGAGCTTTAGGTTTTTTAATTAACAAAATTAACAAATTTGAACAATATGAAAGGCTGTTTTCAGTTACCTTTGACTGGCAAATTTCTTATCATAGTTAACTTCCCCTTTACGTGCTTTTACTATTTTTTAACCTACAGTTTTAACTTTTTAAAGCTGCTGATAATTTAAACTTAAAAGTGCAGCTTAAACAACTTTCAAAATATAATAAACGACTAACAGAGTCACTAACGCCGTCTTGGAAAAACTTTCATTCGCTTATAGTCAGTCTACTTTCTGAAGTACCAAACTTGTCATAAATTGCATGATCCAATAAAATGTTTTCACTAGCAGATAAACCACTTACATCTAAAGAACTATCAAAGGATAATTGTACTTGGTTTAGAGAATATTTTCTTAGAGGCAAGTGATGTTATACCGGCATGAACAAAAAGTTTAGGAACGTTCTTCTCAACTAATGTCCAATGTATGTGCCTCCAATTGCTTAATTTTAGATTTTTACAATTTCTTCGGCACGGCACTACTTTTATTAATACCAATAACTACTCGATGACATTTCCCATACTTCATAAATAAACGACATTTTTCGAAATTTGATGGCATCATATTTTCGAAATAAACTCAAATTATGCCCATCTGAAACAGTAAATAAACTAGACTTGTTACTTTTGGTGTGAAGAATTTTCGTATTATAGCAATTTCTGATTACCTTCTTCATTAAATACACATTATTAGGTACAGTGTTCAAAAATACATCCACTTCCTTTGTGGAAAGCATTTTCAATTTATTAGGCTTGTAACAATCGCCTTGCCTTTTCAAAAAAGTGCGAAGTTTTGAGTATTTACATTTAGTAATGTAATTCGTACGATCCAGTGTTTCCCGTAATATTGAATACTGTGCCCGAAGGGTTGTTGGCTTCAAATTGACCGATAAATTTGAAAAATACATACACTATTAATATAGGGGAACATGGGGCAGAATGGCATACCGGGGCACAACGGCATACCCCCTCTAAAATCGTTTACACCCGTCATAAGAAATAAAAATAAAGCTGGCAACACCGATACGATCCTACTCTATCGTGTCATCACAAAAACTGGCGCGTAAATCATTTCAGCCAAGCGATAGTTCCAGACGTGTTGATTTTGTGTCTGTGTTTGTAATATTTTACGAAATTTGATGCTAACGTAAGTACTCGAATAACACTTTACACGTATTATTTTATATTTTTTGTTTTGTATATGATGAAACGGAATAATTTGTTGCCCTCTTTGCGTTTTGTTTAAATTATAACAATGTGTAGTTTGAAAAAAATTCTTAAGTTAGGTTTGAGGCGGAATGGACCGGGGCAGAATGGACCAGGGTACCATTCCCCCCAGAATAGGCCATTGCGCCCCAGTAATAGTTAGGAAAACCACCGTAATAATTTTATGTTCTGTTAGGTTGGGAAAATATAATTATATAATAAATAATGTTTATTGGTTTTTTTTTTCCGAAAAGGTATAAATGTCTCATGACAATTATTTCTTTTCAGATGGTTCGCACATATGTAAGAAAAACCGAACGCCAAACATAGGATATCAATACCATGGAGAATGCTGTTCTTGCTGTTGTTAACAATGAGATGGATTTAAAAAAAGCATCTCTACAATATTTGGTTCCTTGTTCTACGCTAAAAAGATATGTTCTAAAGAAAAAAATGGAAAAAGAATCTTTTAAAATTGACAAAACCAAAGGAAAATTTCAAAAAGTTTTTACTGTAGATCAGGAGCTGGAACTTGTAAATTACTTAAAAGTTATGAAGTCCAGATTATTTGGATTAACTTTAACTGACTTTCGACGACTGGCGTTTCAACTAGCCGAGGAAAATAAGTGTTGTCATAAGTTCAACGTCATCAATCAAATGGCTGGACCGGATTGGATGGAAAAATTTATATCTAGACACCCAACATTAAGCTTACGAAAACCAGAAGCTACATCCGATGCTCGAGCCATGGTGTTTAATCGCGTTTCAGTAACCCTACTATTTTTCAAACTTCTAACTGAAACTGTAGATAAATACAAGTTAACAGGGGATAGTATCTACAATTGTGATGAGTGGAATCCAAGTCATTCAAAAATTCTTGCTCTAAAAGGAAAATGTCAGGTCGGGGCTCTTGCTTCTGCAGAGAGAGGGGAGATAGTAACAGCAGAAGTGTGTTTCTCTGTGGCAGGGTCATTCATGTCGCCTATGTTAAAATTTCTCAGAAAAAGAAGACAGCCTTCATTTGAGATAGGATTACCTCCTGGATCGATGGTGGAAGTAAGTGACTCGGGTTGGATCACAACAGAGTTATTTTTAATTTGATTCAAGCGGTTTATACAATTCTCAAATGCAAACAAGGAAAATCACCAGGTTCTTCTCATTTTAGACGGCCATTCGACGCACACAAAGAGTCTTGCTTTGATTAATCTGGCTGGTGAAAATGGTATAGTACTTTTATGCCTACCTCCCCACTGTTCGCATAAATTACAACCCCTAGACGTCAGTTTCATGAAACCACTAAGCAGATACTATGAACACGAAACACGAAAATAGTTGGGAACTAATCCTTCTAAGGTTATTACGTTACACCAGATTTCAACAATTTTTGGAGCTGTGTTTAAGGATTGTGACTATATATATATATATATATATATATATATATATATATATATATAACTCCAGTTCACGTTGCAGCTGAACGTGAGAAGACAAATACGTTCCCTGACAATATTGATAATTTATTGAATGATCAACCCCATTGTTCAAGTGATCAACCCCATTGTTCAAATGATCAACCTCATTGTTCAAGTCCTAAAGTCCAATGTCCCGGTGATGCTCCGAATTCTGAAAATGGCCAAATAATTATTGTGTTCAAAAGATTGCTCAGATCAGGAAAAGAATTTCTAGGAAAAGAGGCAAAACGGTGATTCTCTCCTCAACTCCATATAAGGAGGAATTAGAGGTTACCATTACCAAACAATAGTTAATGAAAAGAAAACAAATTCAAAGAAGAATCGAGAGTAGCTCAACAGAAAGGGGATCTACACACCTACCTCAACAAAAAAAGAAGATAAAACGAGATGCAACTGGAAAAAAGAATAAAGTTGATCAAAAAAAAAAGAAAAAAAAGTTGACAGAAGAAAATTCCTCGACAGACAGTGAAACTGATGATGATGATACTGAATGTCTTCACTGCAACGCATTTTACTCTAAATCAACGGAGGGTTGGATAGCATGCTCCATTTGTAAACATTGGGCCCACAATTCTTGTGCAGGTGTTGAAAGTGACGACGATGACATTGTCCTTGTCTGCGACTTATGCAAATAAGACTAACCTTACCAAATATGGCTTAATATGTTTTTATCGTTTTAGTTTTGATATTAAAGTTGTGTATTTAAGCTTTGGTTTTTTTAAATACAATACGAATATATGGGTTAATATTACTTTTTGGATAAACCCTTCTGCCCCTCAAAGGTGCCATTCTGCCCCAACGTTGGGGCAGAACGGTCATTTTGACATTTTTTCTTTGACATGCGCAAAAAATTCTAAACTTCTTTTTTATATTTTTAAACTTCTCCAATTTGATAATTGAATATTAAAGAATGTTTTGTGTTTAAATTGGGACCCAAAATTTAAATGGCTCTGACCCGGAAGATATTCTAAACGTTAGGTATGCCATTCTGCCCCGTGTTCCCCTACTCTCCGAATATGACATTTTTCTCTTTGCGCCATTCCATAAGCCATTTCATAACTGTCGGGACGCTTTGGCGGAAGATTGTGTAAATAGTCTTAATTTTACAGATTTTAATATTTCTGTAGACACATTTAAAAACGGAAGTCAAATGTTTAAACGAAGGTATATGTGCATGATTTCGATTTTAGAAAACATAGTACATGTTAAAAATTATTATTAATTTTATTAAATACATAAATAAAAAGTTTACCTCGAGTAGGATTTGAACCTACCACCTGTACTTTGCTAGAGTACAGGTCATAGGTTCAAATCCTACTCGAGGTAAACTTTTTATTTATGTATTTAATAAAATTAATAATAATTTTTAATTACATATTTACCTTTGAACTTATTTGTTCATGACAAAAACTTATAATAGTACATGTTGTTCGAATTAAAAGTGTCTCCGGCTATTTTTACACGATTTGAAAATCCATCTAAGTTAAATCATGGATAAACCAAGAAAAGTGTGACGTCAAGAAATTTACTTTAAAGAAAGATGCTTATTTAAAAAAATGATACAATTTTACTATTTTAGCATTCTTCGAAGCCTATTGAATACCTCTCAAACACAATACCACTGATGCACGATTATCAGGATTCAAAAGCCATCAATTTAACAAATGGCACAATTTCAAGTAATTACGTGAACGTGACTGTACCAATACCTTGCTCCATTGAAAATCATGATCGGTTTAATAAAGATATTCCATTAATAAGCAGATTAAAAATATTGAACGATATAGTAAACGATATAAAAGAATGTAATAAATTAGAAGTAATAGTAGTAATATTTGTAAACAATTTATTAACAATTGATGTTTCAGTTACACTATGTTTTAGAACGTCTCTTGTTTAGTGTATTACCTCTACCATACATAACTTATTTCTGTAAAATTATTAGCAATCCATCTACATCCATTACAATTCTACCAATTTCATCGGATTTGTCATTTGGAGACTTAAATGTAATAGATTGTAATTTTTGGACTCCTGTTTTAAATTTTGGTGAGATGAAATAACATGCAATACCAAATAAATAAATTACGTTTTTAGACCTAACGTTATCTGTAACTACGTATAATAATCGTTTACAATGCACTTTGCTTCTTCATTCTAAGGATGAAAATGAAGGCGAAAAGATAATTACGAATATCTTTAAATCCATAGATCTGTTGGAGGGTGAAGTGAACTCCTTATCTCTACAATAAAAAACATTTCAAACACTTACAATCGATGTATCTCACTATTAATAAATAATAAATCACTAAACATCTATTTTATTAAAAATAGTGTAACCATATAGAGCGTACTACGAATAAAAATCGACTATAATCTGTCCATAAACGAAGCGAATGAATAAATCATAATGATTCCAGTGGCGTTGGGTTGTTTTATGATAAAAAATATAAAACTGAAGTAATATTGTTTAGATATGTCATAATGAAATTAATTAATTCTAATTAACAGTTGGGAAGGAATCATTTATCTGTAATATAAATTTTCTGTTTTCAGATTAGTTAAGTAACATTGCAGTCGTCATTTGTTTGTCTGCAAAACCCATGTACACGCCTATGATCTTTACTTTATAACTCAACAACAGGTAAGGTGGGTTGTTCAACAATGAACCGGGAAATTTTGAAAAATCGATTTTGGGTTGTTCCTGAAGCTTAAATGGATTGATTTTATACGTGAAATTGAGAAAATTATTTAGCTTTTATTATAACGTACCGGCATTTAGATAACGTTTAAAAATTATTACCAGTCCACTTTTTAAAAAAAAATGTTGGGTGGTTCACTATGTCCACCCGTTGGTACACAGTTAACCAGAATGGTATTCTACAATGAACCATCTGGGTACATAATGAACCACTCAACTTTGATAAAAGAAAGATAAACAAGAACCAAAAAAACCAAAATATTTATTGAAAACCATGTTATTACAATCTAAACTAAATCATTTATGAAACTGTTCATCCCATATTCAAATTAGACATATCAACTAGAAAACTGAGAACTTTTCTTGTGTTAGTCCCTTCCATTTTGGGAATTGGCAATATGTATTTTATATCATTCGTCTGTAAAGCAGCAAAATCAGGAGTAGGTGGTTCTGCAAACTTGTGACGTTCTTTGTAAACCAGTCTAAAATAAGAGACAAAAAAGTCATTATCACCCTCAGTAACCTTTTCTAAGACTTTTGCCACGTAATACGTTGTTGTCTTCTTGCTCGCAAATAGAGCTAACACAAATTCTCCTTCAACTGGTTCCCGAAGTAAAGGTGCAAAATCATCTATCAACACTGTGTCATTTGCCCCATCATTCTCGTGATTATCACAAAAGAGTTCGCCCCCCAATGACGATACATTGGAATGAAATTCTTCGTCGTCGGAAGTATCAGAATCATTTACTGCTTTTGCTGCTGGTTTGTTATTGCTTCTTTTACATCCTGTAGTTTTTCCAAATAGATCTTTAGTGACCTTCTGTGTCGCTTGTTTGCGCTTAGCAGCAGCTAGTTCCTCTTTTTCAAGTGTGTCGATAGCTGTCATGCTTTTACCTCGCTTTCGAGATTTTCTAGTTGTATTTCGAGGCCCTGCTTTCAAAGGTGGCATTATGCTGTGAGGTGGAATAAAATCTGGGGCAAACGAACACGAAGGTTGGATATCTATCAAAGTATTGCTCCGTCTTTCTGTAGAATTGACAATTTCTTCTTTTTCGCTAAGTTCTTGATTTTCTTTGTTTCCTTCAGTTTGTATCAATACTTCTTCAGCATTTTTTGGTTCAGGTCTGTCAGTGACGCAGCTGGGCATGAAGTCTACATCAGTAAACAAGGAGTCGTCAAACGGAAAAATCCCACATTTTTTGAAAGCTTGTGTGATATTTAATGGACACATCGATTTCATCCAGGCAATGCCAACACATTCAGCAACATTGTAAATTGTTAATGGTTTGCCTGGGTTCCGTAAAAGCCACGTATCTACTGCATAGTTGTAATAGGCTTTGAACGGCCCGTATACACCAACATCTAATGGTTGAAGTTTTCCGGAAGTATGAGGGTGCAACGTTAAAATTGTGACTACAGCAGCTTTTGCGAGATCCAGGGCTTCTATTGATAAATGGCTCTCATGGTTGTCCATTATGAGTAACGATGGATTGTCCATAGATGAAAAGGAGTGTTTAATAAAATGTTTCATAACTCGAGCAAATAATTCTTCGTTCATCCACTCGCACGGGGACGCTAAGCCCATTGTACTGGCTGGTGCTCCAAGAATCATATGTTCCTTGAAGTGTTTGCGTGGAAGTATCATTGCGGGTGGTAAGGATTGACCCGTTGCATTAATAATACAGCATGTAGTAACTAACGTCCCCTTCTCACCACTAGTGACTTTACCAACATTACTTCCTTTGAGAGCAAGTACCCGCTGTGGACGTTGCAGGGTAGTAGTTCCCGTCTCGTCTAAGTTATAAACTCGAGATCCATCCGCGAAACTAGGACACCGTTGCTTGACATGATAACTCGGAGTGTCGCTTACTAAAACCACGTAACCATTCCACTCCAGCCATCTCTTCTTCCGCCCACTTCGCAGGAAACTTAATATTATTTTTTAGCCACTTGGAATGCTACTCGCCGACAGTCTTTTGACGATAGTCCATAAAACATTAGGGCACAGTTTATGTAGTATTATTTTAACGATTTTTCCTGATCCTTATTGAAAACATCGTTTACTTCATAATTCGATGTTAA
Organism: Vesta saturnalis; assembly: GCA_036346205.1. Classification (NCBI taxonomy): domain Eukaryota; kingdom Metazoa; phylum Arthropoda; class Insecta; order Coleoptera; family Lampyridae; genus Vesta; species Vesta saturnalis. The sequence continues at coordinate 4,907,955 of JARFJB010002087.1, read as the reverse complement.
TCTAACTTCTGAATTACGAGTTGTTTTAAGGACATAGCGTCTCACTATAGGATACGGCAAATTATATTGTTTTGCTGCATTTCGAATACTGGCGCCATTCTTGTGCAGTTCAACAGCTCTTCTCATTGATTCTTCCGTATGGGTCCCCTTTTTTCTGGTTAATCGTTTAGTACGACCCATTCTGAAAACAAAAACATCAATATTAGTGATATCTTGTGCAGGTACAACATAAGTTAATTGTAAAACATATTTGTATAGTATGTAGGTACACAATGTTTATGGATCAACTTGGATACGATTATTTTGCAAGTGTTCTTGATAGTTTTATAAAGATAGAATTTATTTTTTTTCGTAAATATCTCGAGATATGTTGACTATAGGTATAGGACATGGTACATAAGATTTACTCAGAATTCAAAGCAGATTCAGAAAATGAAATGAAAAACAGGTATTTCCATTTGACAAAATCAAGTTGGTGGTCGTAACCAATTTTTGGGCCACCCTATATACAATATTTTCCCACTAAAAAAACCGCAATCAAAAATAAAAATCGACGTGTCCGAGCGTTTCTCCAAAAACTAAACCCTTGAAAAATTATTATTAATTTTATTAAATACATAAATAAAAAGTTTTACCTCGAGTAGGATTTGAACCTACGACCTGTACTTTGCTAGAGTACCGCGCTAACCAACTGCGCCATCAAGGTTCAAGCCCCAATCGATGTAAATTTTGTCTTTATGTATAAAATAAAATTAATAATAAATTTTTCATTACATATTTACCTTTGAACTTATTCGTTCATAACAAAAACTAATAATAATTTAAACCCTTGAACTTTAACTGAATTTAGACATAGCTTCTGGGACTCACTATCTATATATATATATATATATATATATATATATATATATATATATATTTTTTTTTGTTAAACTACTTTCTTTGTTTTCTTTATTTTGACACATTATATGTATTTTAATAATTATATTTAGTTTTATTTGGTATCCTTGAAAAGTATTACAGTGTAGAGTAGAATGGAGTACAAATGTATCCCGCTTCGTATGTCGCGCTTGTTGTTTAGCACGGTACGATGAATGTTAACCCCTTCAGTGATTGTTACCAGAGTACTTTGTGTCGAATTTTTGTAAGTAACATATGTTCTCAAGAACTCGATACAATCAATTTGATTAGTTTCTACATTTTTAACAACAAATGATATGTCAGTGTGGGTTTCAACATATTTTACCTTAACTCAAAAAAGTAGAAACCTAAGCCTTAAACTCATCAATTGCATTAATTAATACCGACATACACATATGTAGGTATAGAAGGTTATGCAATCGACTTTTTCTCCACTACCACTAAACAGACCCATTAGTTCGTTTTAGAACATTTGTCCAAGTTTCACCAAGATCGACCATGATGCCTATCTCTCTTTCTCTCTTTCTTTCTCTCTCTCTCTCTCTCTCTCTCCGTCTCCGTCTCCGTCTCCGTCTCCGTCTCCGTCTCCGTCTCCGTCTCCGTCTCCGTCTCCGTCTCCGTCTCCGTCTCCGTCTCCGTCTCGTCTCCGTCTCGTCTCGTCTCCGTCTCGTCTCGTTCGTCTCCTGTCTCCGTCTCCGTCTCCGTCTCCGTCTCCGTCTCGTCTCCGTCTCGTCTCTGTCTCCGTCTCGTCTCGTCTCTCGTCTCGTCTCCGTCTCCGTCTCCGTCTCCGTCTCCGTCTCTCGTCTCTGTCTCGTCTCGTCTCCGTCTCTCTCGTCTCCGTTCTCCGTCTCCTGTCTCCGTCTCCGTCTCCGTCTCTGTCTCTCGTCTCCTGTCTCTGTCTCTCGTCTCCGTCTCCGTCTCTGTCTCCTCTCTGTCTCCGTCTCCGTCTCTGTCTCGTCTGTCTCCGTCTCTGTCTCCGTCTCCGTCTCTCTCGTCTCTGTCTCCGTCTCCGTCTCCGTCTCTCGTCTCCTCTGTCTCCGTTCGTCTCGTCTCCGTTCTCCGTCTCCGTCTCTCCTGTCTCCGTCTGTCTCCGTCTCCGTCTCCGTCTCCGTCTCCGTCTCTTTCTGCTCTCTCGTCTCCTGTCTCTGTCTCCGTCTCCTGTCTCCGTCTTCTCTGTCTCTGTCTCCGTCTCCGTTCTGTCTCCGTCTCCGTCTCCGTCTCTCGTCTCCGTCTCCGTCTCCGTCTCCGTCTCCGTCTCCGTCTCCGTCTCCGTCTCCGTCTCCGTCTCCGTCTCTCGTCTCGTCTCGTCGTCTCTCGCTCCGTCTCGTCTCCGTCTCCGTCTCCGTCTCCGTCTCCGTCTCCGTCTCCGTCTCCGTCTCCGTCTCCGTCTCCGTCTCCGTCTCCGTCTCCGGAACAACCTAAGATTTGCTAAAGCACTTAGGAACACTAGGAAGGGGTTAGGGATAGTGTTAGGCTGCCGAGAAATGGAGCTGGCTTGTGTGTTCCACAATTTGGTCGCTTTATGGAAAATGTAGATTGCGCCCGTTGGTGAGTAATTATGGTATGAATGGATAAACCGATTGTTCCTAGCGATAATGCCTGCGAAGGTATTAAGAAGTATATTTGGGAGGCACACTTGGCTTTGTAATAGCGATAGAACAAGGAAAGAACCGAAACGACACTTCTATGCTCAAGAGATTATAGATCAGAATTTAGAGACGATAAGGGGTTTTTTTGGATGCAGTTTACCGCATCTAGGCCGTATTGAAAAGCACTGACGAATTTGAGCCTTATACAGTGAAAGGAGTTATTGCGATGTGAAGTTGTGTTTAGGTTTGTATAAAAAGCCCAGTTTAGAGGCAGCTGTTTTTCTAGCTGACAAAAGGTGGATAACCCTTGAAAGGTTTGATAATACGGACATCCCTAACATATAAATAGGGTTTGAAAGCTTGAGATCTAAGCCATTCATATTGACAATAGGAAATGATCGGTCTTTCTTGGCGGATACAAGGCAACACTGGGTTTTCTCCGCGTTGAACGTGATTAGATTATTTCTTTCCCATTCAAGGGTACGTTCTAAGTCACTATTAATTGAGGCTGTCATTTTCACTTTAACGTCCTGACTAGACTTATTGTTGTAGGAAAACTGAGATGAACCACAATGTAGAGTGCTTTCGTGTGCAAAGGAATGGATCGGGTTAGTTGTTGAGGAAATGAGGTCATTTATGTATAGCAGGAAAACTATGGAAGCTATCACTGATCCTTGGGGTACCCCGGCGTTTTTAATAATTTCTGTCCAGAAGAAGCCATCGACGACAACGCGTGTATGTCTTTTGTCAAGAAAGCTGGAGATCCAATTGATGAGCGTGTTGGATAAGCCGAGCGAGGTGAGCTTGGCAATTAGGCACTATTGTCAAACCTGGTCAAAAGGCTTTGAAGTATCTAAAGCTATTACGACTGCTTGACCGGACCTTTCTAATGTGTTATTCCAAAGTTGGGTTACATATGAAAGATCTCTCGTTAAACGACTCTCTCTGAACCCATACTGGTACTAGCTCGGGGTAGCATATTTTGAGGACGGTACCTGGAATACCTTCAGAATCAGTCGTCTTGTTTGAGTCAAGTTTATTGATAATCGATTCTAGGAGCTTGTATCGAAGGTGGATTGATTTTATAGCGTATGGAGTAGATTTGGGCACAATTTTATCAGAATCATTGAGACATGAACTTGATGCAAAGTAATCAACAAAGAGGTTGGCTTTGTCGGCATGATCAGCTACTACAGTTCCGTCACGAGACATCACGTGAGGAAAGGAAGATGTACTAAAGTTTTTACTGATGGCTTTAGCTAATAACCAAAATTTACGACTACCCAAAGGTCATGAGGCCAATTCTTTGCATTTACGTTCTTCAAACATCTTTTTAGCTTTAGTGATGACGCTTTTGCAACTATTCCTTGCGGCAATATAGCCGACGCAATTTTGAACAGATTTATTTGATTTCCATTTGGTACAGTTGATGCTATTGCAATATGCATCAGTGCACGATCTATTAAACCATGGTTAGGAACGGACATGAGCTACGCGATTATGTTTTTTGAGAATGTATAACTCCATGCCCACCAAGATAACTTCAGTGATTGAAAAAGCAATGTTTGAAGAGGAAGGCCGTTTAAAGCAATACTCACACCAGAGGAAAGTTGCGAAGAAATCTCGCAGTTCTGGTTTCATAGACAAGTGGGTTAATTGTAAGGATTAGGTCCAGGAGATGTGGAGTATGGTTAGCGTTGTCAGGAATCATTTGTGTGAAATCACAGGATACAGCAAATGCTTCTGCAGTATGACCTGCGGGATTAGCGGTAGATGAAAATTGAAGACAATTGGAGTTGTGCACATTAAAATTTTCCCGAATTGAAAAATAGCAATATGGAAACTGTGATAAGAGGTAGTTTATTTTCAGATTAAGGCAATCAAAAAGACCTTGGAAGTTATTATCATGGGGAGACCTACACAAGCAACAGTAGAATTTCACCAATTGGGGCCCAGAATGTTTGAACCAAATCGCGTCAAATGTGTGGTTTTCCAAAGTGGGCATCTTTTTACAACCTACGTTGTCCTTGGTATACACACATACCCCGCCTTTAAGGCGAAAGTTAACGTGGAGATTGTATTTCTTCAAGGTGTAGGTGAACAGCATTAAGATTCGACTCGATTCCACGTATGTTGCAGTAATCTATCTGAATGTTGCCCCAGGCCGGAATTCGAATGGGGCAAGATCTTATTCCTGGCAGAAGTTATTCCTCTTCTTAGTCTTGATTTTGGCGACTAATTTTTGTCCCTTCCCCCTCAGAATCCTTGAGATGGATCGATGAATCGATGTGAGAGTGCGAGCGTCTCGCCCTACTCACCTGGGGTGTAGCGTTTTAGAACTCGTCATTTTAAGGGTTTTGCCGTAAAACGCCACTCTTTTGGCTAGTGCCGTGCTGGCGAGTACATAAGAAATGAAGAAGATAGTGACCCTTACCGAACTCATAAAATTGGAGCACTAGTTGAAAGAGCACATGGTAGAGGTGGTGGTATTGCACTGGGATGCATGAGGTATACATGCCTTCCACCTATGCTAAAATTAGGTCAAGGTTAAATGTATCTGCTAAATTTAGTCTAGCTCTTCAAGTCCCAAATATATTGGTATCATATTACAATTCTTAGAAATCAATTTTCAAGGTCAAAGTTTATTCACCTGCAGGGGTATCATTATAATTCTTAGAAATCTAAACCTACAATCAGTTCATGGGAACATGAAGGATGACAGGTTGTTGTCTATACTAAAAGCAAGTCATGGTTAAATTGTTCTAGTATTGGCTAAATTAAGTCAAGATCTTCAAGGTCAAAATTTATTGGTATCATACTATTCTTAGCAATCAATTTTCATGGTGAAAGTTTATTCACCTGCAGGGTTATCATATTACAATTCTAACAAATCTAAACATAGAATCAGTTCGTGGAAACATGAAGAACGACAGGTTTTGTCTATATTAAAAGTAGGTTAAGGTTAAATGGTCCTTGTATTGGCAAAATTTAGTCAAGCTCTTCTAGGTTGAATATTATTGGTAATTCTTAGAAATCAGTTCGCGAAAGTAGGTCAAGGTTAAGTGGTTCTTGTATTGGCTAAATTGAGTCAAGCTCTTCAAGGTGAAATTCTTGAAAGTAGCAAAATAATCATTCCTAATCAATGACTCATGTAACTGCCTGCGCATGCGTGGGTCAAGGTAAGTATTCGACAGGTTGAAACATGTTCTGATAGGTGCTAAAATCAAGGATACATTTTTCTTACATAAACCACAGCAGGTGTGTTGAGATCAATCAGTTTGCAACTTGTAATTATTAAATATGAAATTAGCAGGGTTGAATCAAAGCACCTACCGCAAACCCTTTAAAAATGTGTCACCTCGAGATATCTAAAAACTATAAATTGATAAATGACAGCTGATTTTAAGTGAGTATTACCTCAGCGCTTTTATGAGTATTTCAAAGAAGGAACACGAATTGAAGAATTTGAAACATTACTAAACACGAAGGATGTGTTCAGAAGTAGTTTTGGTGTAGCTGAAAAAACAACAAAAACATGTTGTTTTTAATAGTAATGTAAATTACGCATGCTTTAACTAGAATCATTTCTAAAACAGTGTTTAGTCGTAGTGCAATTTTGAGTAAGTAAAGTCATCTGATTATAATGCAGGCAGCAATAAAATCATTCCTCGAACGATCAAAGCTCATAATAATATGAATATGAATAATAATTTAACATAGTGTTGTTGGTGCTGTCAAAATAGTGATGGTAGTAGTAATAAAAATAAAGAGAAACAAGGTGAAAGTTATTCTGCTAACACTGGCTACTCATCATTTCAACATAAGGATGATTTATCAGAAGTGCACAATCATGCAGCTAATGAATACTTACTCGATTGTGTTTATTATAAACTATCGAACGATACTCATTATGCAAAACATGTGGAAATTAGATACAGTGCACACCTCAACCTTGAGCCAGCAGTGCGCATGGGTGTGACAACTGCGATCAAAGCAATAATGAACTTCTAAGGTGGCATTCATATGTAGAATTACAATATTTCCGATCCCAAGAAATTGATAGTAAAATTGACTGGTCAAATGTAAACGAAGAAGAAGATATAATCTAATGATCAACATTATGAATCTCTGTCTATCAACCTTAGTATTTATTTCAATTAGGAATTGATTAAACGATATGACAGAATTTTGAAAACTGTTACGAGAAAGCTACAACTGCTGTTCTTGCATATTCGATGCTCATAATGTAGAAGACCTATTCAATTTAAAGGATATAATAACCTATAGATTGGAATTTCTTGAATCCTGCAATCTGGTAGGTTTCTATGAAAAGTTCATACTTTTGTTGACTACCGCCGATTTCGTGAGAAAGAATACCATGGTAGTGATGATGACATTTATAAAGACATTGAAGATGTTATAAATGCTAAGTACAATAAATATTGTATTATCGTCCTGCTTATTTGCGCGATCTCGATTTAAGTATAAATACCCTGCTTTATCCATCTAGGTAAACAAAGTTAGCTAAGAAGCGAAAGAGTGCAGGTGGTTTAGTGAATACTCTAATCAATAAACTTCCCGTTGAATTGCATTTACCTCGTTACCAGTTTTGTGGCCCTGGTACAAATTTAGAGTAATGATTCACACGCAGTGACCTTGCTATTAATCAATTAGATGCTTCATGATATCCGTTACAGGGATTACCGAGATTTAGAAACTTGCGAACGCCTTAAATCACCAGACACAACATTGGTTGAACGAACTGCAGCTTTAGCAGCCGCTAGAGCCATGAAAGCAAATACAAAATTACGAATGGGGTGCAAACATCGATCCAATCGAAAGAAGAAATCGTTATGCAGTAGGTAAGATTGGAGACTTTTGGGACACACCACATTTCCAAGGCCCCACATTTCCAAGGTTGCCACAAAAACCGGTTTCCCACCGTACCAAGGTCAAAAAAGCGCAATGTGTGACCTAAATGCATATCATTACCACAAACCCACGGTCACAAACCCCGATTTCCTGTTCCACTACTACAAGGCCATCACTGAGACATATCATTACCACAAACCCAAGGTGGCAAGCCCCGCTTTCCTGTTCCACTATTACAAGGCCATCCGTGCGACAAAACCACGCTTTCCTGTTTCACAATTACAAGGCCATCCGACCACGCTTGCCTGTTCCACTATTACAAGGCCATCCGACCACGCATTCATGTTCCACTATAACATCCGTGTGACCTGGTTGCGCCCACTTGTATGTTTTTTGCCCACTTGTATTTTTTTTGTCCACTTGTATGTTTTTTGTCCACTTGTACGTTTTTTGTATGAATTTTTGCTCACCCACAAAATAAAAGAAAAACAATATGTTAATGTATTTAATTCATGTAGACAGATATGTACAAATTATATATATAGAAATGAAGACGTGTACAAATTATATATTTCACTTTTTACCAAAATAAAAGAAAACGATATGTATATATTTAATTCATATAGAAAGACTTGTACAAATTGTTCATAGAAATAAAGACATTTATATACATTTAAATCAGACACATAAATTATATTTAGAAACATTACGCAGATATATGATTTGCTATAGGAATAAAACATGTTGATTTAGTACATACGTTAGTAAGCTTATATCAAAACAGTTGTAATACTGAGGATTAGAAAAGGTTAGGTTACACATGTTAGCAGCGATGAACATACTACTAGACTGACAGGAAATAATTAGTCTATACACTATAGTCAAGAGATACAAAAAAAGAGTCAATATAACATACTTAATCACATAATATATAAAATAGTCGTCATCGTACACATAAAAAAAAACAGTTGTGTTAGGGGTGCGCAACATGAGGCAGTATTCACCGTATGACATGTGGTACCAAGCCGTTCAGCGTTCTCACAAACTAAAAAGCACACACTAAAACACACTGAAATACAAACTCAAACACACATACTGAAATACACACTGAAACACACTCACACTCACACTCACACACTCGTACATTATGCTTACCGATGACGGAGTAGGTCAGTTAGGGTTGCAAAGTTAGATTTCAGAAGTGTTGATCTCGAGCCAACTAGTCTCAGGAGCCGTACTTGACGTAATACTGAATACTGAGATCATAACGTAGCTGAGAAGGCCTCAAAGGACTGCAAACCAAGTGTTGGATCTCGAGCCAACTCCCCAGTCTCAGGGAGCCGTACTTGACGTTTAATACTTGGAATACTCGAGATCATAACGTAAATGGGGCTGCTGAGAAGGCCTGGTGCAAAGGACTTGCAAACCCCTGGGAAGTGTTGGATCTCGAGCCAACTCCCCAGTCTCAGGGAGCCGTACTTGACGTTTAATACTTGGAATACTCGAGATCATAACGTAAATGTGGTTTATGCAGCTGTATATATAGCAGGAAAATACCTTGAGACGCGCGAATCTGTTTTCTTATTGGTTCTACACTGACCTAAATCAAGTAGAGGTATAATTATGCACGATACAAAGTAACAAACAACTTTTTTTAGCGAATATGACCCGTATTGCGGGGATTTTAGTCTAGACATTTGACCTTTAGATACATTGTAACAGGCAAATATTGCAGTAGAATTAATAATTAATACTCATTATTTTATTTACTAGGACTTGCAAAACAAATACCATTTATTTAGCTAATTATACTGCAAGTATAATTATTATTAGTAAATAATACAAATATATCAATTTTTTAAATTTCAGTGTAATTGTTAAAGAAGGAATGTAGCTATATATATTCACGATGAGAGTTATAAACCTGTACTTATATGGTTTTTATATATGTGATTAAATTTAACGTATAAAGGTCAACCCAGTTCTTTTTAATTGAAGGAATACAGTAATTTATCTTATTTGTTTCAAAGGTAGATGCTATCCTCTTACAAAAAAATTGCAATGTGGTATAATTAGTTACATATTGTACAAAGTGCAGAAACAATTGTGTAATAAAGTACTAAAAAATTATTTATATACATCTAAGGTGTTTAAATATATAAAACAGTAAAAAACATGAACGTTAGTTACCTAATTATTGCTGAAAAATTTTTGTTATTAGTAAACAGCGTATGTAAATTACAAGATATATCGTGAGAACTACATAAGTTCATTAGCTGCTATATCCGGTTTTTGCTATACTTGAAATCAGAGGTACAAAATACATTTCTTATTGAATGATTTTAAGTAATGGTAATTAATGAAGAAGTAATAAAAGGGACATCATGTGTTTATTTTCATCATGTTTAAAAAGTAATTATTTCTGAAAACAAAAATGAGTATAATTATAATTTGACAAAAGAAAGTTAATTACATGTCATCAGATGCAGTAAAAGTTCTGCATAAATTGGTTTTAGCATGTATATGGAATATATAAATAAATCCGTTTTTTTTTTATATCAAAACTTGTAAATGATATTCAAATTTTTGTAATTTCTATTTAAACAAAGGATTTAGATATAAATTGACAATTTTTTACATATTTAAAAATAAGTTAAAAGAGATTATAATTATACTCGTATACAAATCCAGTATGCTAATAAGCATATTACAACAATGAATACCTGTAGATATTTTTCTTATGTTAGTAGAATGGAAAATATTCCTATTTAAATAACAAATACATGTATTACAATAAAAAGGGAAACCATTTTTATTTAACATGTTTAAAAGTTAATTCTGGTTGAAACAAAAAAAAGGTAATTACACTCTAACAAAACTCGCGAATGAACCGGCTTGTACACAGATTATATTAGACGACTACTGGTTTTTTTTCAATTAGTTGCTTTCAATAATCATGCGTTTATAAGGTATTACAGAAATTTCGATTAGGCAACCCAACATACGCCTATGTGCACACCTTTTCTTATGAAACTAATTGATATTTAGATAATGAAAAAAAGTTGAAGTGACATTTACAATTTCACCTTAGGATTTTTTTCTTTTGCAGTTAAATTATGGATTGCGTAAGAAATGGTATAGAATATAAGTTGTCTATATGTTTAAGGTCTATATGTGGGTATTTTTATTACTTGGAAGTATGCGACTGCTTTATAACTATTTTTGATAAAACCAAAAATAAAAAACATTACCCTAAGAAACTCCCCCTCTCCGTCGCTGGAGTTCTGCCAGAAATTTAATCAGTTCTATTCCAAAATGAGAAGAAGCTTAAATAGAAATTTTTAAGCAAGTAGGTCTTTTCGTTCTGGAGTTAGTCGGTATGGAGGGCACTTGGACCAGACAGTTGCGTGCGCAACTGTCTTGCCCAAGTGCCCCCCATGTGGGAGTTACATTATAGCATTAAACAGGAATCTGTACAGATAAAAAAAAACAGTTCAAATACAGATCAAATACAGCTCAAACCAGCTTAAATACAGGTCAAACCAGCTCAAAACCAGCGCAAAACCAGCTCAAACCAGTTTAAATACAGTTCAAAACTGATTCCTGTTTAACCCCCCTTGCTAATATGTAACTCCCACATGGTAGGATTTGGCTTCAGGCAGTTGCGCACGCAACTGTCCGGTTTCACCGCTTCTGCCCCTCATTCCAATTCCCCCACTCACCCCAAAACTTCAAATTTAGTATTTAAGACGGAGCGGTTCCACTACAGTGTCAGTCCGTCTTTATGCACCACCAAGTAAAGTTTTCAAGCGGTGTTACACCATGTCTTCAAAGAATAGTAAGTGTTAGTTTCGTATTACATCTCTCCCGGCTACCCTTCCTATCCAACACCCTTATTCACATCAACCTACACTTCAGCATATAGTTATTATTCTTTCTTTGTTGCAGCAAAAATGTTCCAATGTGAATGCCTCAAGAAATTTTGTCGAAAGGATTCCTTACTGAGACATCAAAAAACAGCATGCTGGATGTCAGTATCTACTCCACCATCTGGCATGCAGGAGGTTTCGTTGCAAAACCAAACCACAGGGAGCAATGTAGTGCAAGGAAGCACTTCCGACGATAACAAAGCAGTACATAGACATGTTACTGATTCCTTTGCGCAAGCAGGACCATCTGGGGTAAACTCTGTGAAGGATAATGCAAAACCCGGACCATCAGGGTTTAGCAACTCAAGGAAGCGGAAGGCTGACCAACACGATGAACCGGTAGAACCAAAAAACAATGGTGAGAGTGTGCTCTGCACAGATTGTTCATTGGATGTACCTAGGTATGCATTCCAAGGACACCTCAGAAGCAATAGGCATAAAGCAAATGTATGTTTCCTTGTCGATACTGGGGTCGAAGTGATCCGAAATGCGTTTAAACAACGCATTGTGTCGTACCGATTGTCTCCATGCAATATGCATACTGATGTGTTCACCTTTATGGCAGACGTGAAAGGGAATGTATTGAAGGTAGTACAAAATCAGTTGCAGAAACACTATTCATTAAAATGTAATGTTGAGCTGTTTGGTTTATACTTTTTGAACAGTAGGGAAAGCACAGAACTGAAATCGTTTCAGACTAAGTATGATATTCTCAGTGTAGGGACGGTGTTAGAAGAGTATTTCCAAAAAATAAGTGAAATATTGGATGCAAAACAATCGGAATTTCAACATAAAAATTCTGGTAAGTGTGAGTCGTGGTGTACTCAGTATTAACAACTGTTTTAGGGTGGTCCCTGGTGCAATTCGTGTATATAGAGGTAAACCTGCTTAAATTTGCTCCCACCACGGGTTCTTCCTATATGACTGTCCCCGCCGAAATCGCACATAAACACGCCATAGTCAATGTAAAAAATAATGATAATTGCTGCTTTGCATGGGCTGTTGTATCGGCACTAGGCGACACCAACGGGAGTACCACAACGCACATCTTGTTACCCTGATTTCCAGACGTTATTCAACTGGACTGGTGTACAGTTCCCTGTTAAGCTGACGAATATTTCAACGTTTGAGAGCAATAATAACATTTCCATTAATGTTTATGGGTTAGACGATACGTATCGTGATGGTCACCGTGTCACGGAGGTAGTGGGGCCTCTATACTACACCAAAGCCAAACAGGCAGTTCATGTTAATTTATTATTATTAGTCAGTAACCAAACAGATAATCAGCATTATGTATGGATAAAAAATTTTTCTCGTTTACTTAGCAACCAAATAACTCGGCGGAACGGAGCAATGTATTTTTGTGATGCATGCTTGTATTACTTTAGATCCGAGGAGCAATTAACCCGACACGTGTCACACGACTGTAACTTCGTATATACAAAATTACCGGGTGTGAAACAAAAAAAAAGACATTACCGGGGAATTCTATGCGGAAAATACACTCGCTTTTCGGAACTATCAGAAACAAATGGTTCTACCATTCGTAATATATGCAGATTTTGAAGCGCTCTTAGTACCGGTAGATACGGCTGAACCAGATCCCGAAAAACCGTTCACGATAAAAACGTGTAAACACGAACCATACTCGTTTAGTTATTATATTAAGTGTAGTGTAAACGATGCGTGGTCTAAGTTAGAGCTGTATAGAGGGAGCAATGCAGGGGAGATATTTATAAGACGATTGGAAAGTGATGTAAAACGGATATATAATGAACATTTCAAAGCTATTGTCCCAATGACACCATTAACGGATGAACAGCAGGTTACGTATGAATGCAGTGTATGTTGTTACATATGCGGTAAGCACTTTACGGACGATCCGACAAATCCGAAAGTACGAGATCACTGTCACGTTACTGGTAAGTATCGTGGTGCAGCACATTCGACGTGTAACTTAAACTATCAGGTACCTACATTTCTTCCCGTTTTTCTACATAATCTCAGTGGTTATGATGTTCACCTGTTCATTAGACAGTTAGCGAGTGAAACGGAAGAAATTACCGTACTTCCGGTTAACAGTGAAAAATATATAACGTTTGGTAAGCATATTTTTGTTGATGAATATGTAAACAGTCATGGTATCAGGGAAAAGAAATACATTAATTTACGGTTCGTCGATAGTTGTAGATTCATGGCTGCATCCTTAGATACTCTATCCCAGAATTTATCAATGTATGGAGGTACGGAAATATTTTAGTAATGATAGCGACTTCAACTTAGTGAGAAATAAAGGTAGTTTCCCTTATGCGTACGTAGACAGCTTTAGTAAGTTGAACGACATCACGGTGCCATCATATGACAAATTCTACGATAAAATGCGCGATGCAAATATTTCCGATGACGAATACTGTCGCGTTCTACTGGTATGGACTACTTTAAGTGTAATACACTAGGTGATTATGCTGATATTTATTTACAAATTGTACGATAAAATGCGCGATGTATTAATTTCCGATGACGAATTACTGTCGGTGTGTACATGGGTATGAACCCACAGTAAGTGTCATTTACCTGGTGATTATGCTGATATTTATTTGAAATGAGATGAGTTGTAATTGGCTGACGGATTGGAATACTTTAGTAGATTATTTTTAAAGTATGGGTTGGAACCTGTACAGTATGTCACTTTACCTGGATTGGCGTGGAATGCCATGTTGTACCTGTACTAACCTAGAGCTAGAATTAGTGAGTATGGATATGTATCACTTTTTAAACAAGGCATGGAGTGAAGAAACCTTGTCAATGGAGTTTCATCGCTAATAACGAGTTTGTCAAACTATGATTTAAACAACCGAAAGTTTTTGACCATTTGGATGTACGAATTTGATAGCTGGAATCCCACCATCTGCATGACACACGATTATGTTTTGTCCTGAAATGATCTGCCACCACATTCCCAGGAGAAAGTTAATCCCACCGTGTGTAAGACCAACTATGTTATACATTACGCTATTTAAAATGTATTTAGTAGCTGAGGTTGTTATATTCATAGGGTTTTACGATCTTGTCAGAGTCCGTGGCTAACCATACGTAGACCTTAATACAGCTCTCCGCAAACAGAAGAAAACATTTGAATAATGGCGTGTTCTATAAAATAAAATGGCGTGATTTGTAAAACAATGGAAAATGTCGAAAAGAGATATTAAACTGTTAACACATTGGGAAAATAACGGTCGTCAGGTAGGTCTAGCACGGTACGTTGCAAAACCGCAATTTAAAATTTTATTCAATTCACTGATAAATTGTTTGCGGCGGAATTGTCGAAACAGGTAGTTACGTACGACAAACCCGTCTATGTCGGATTCAGTATTTTAGATCTTTCCAAAATTATAATGTATCGGTTTTTATGATATCTTACGAGCTCATTATGGCAAGAATGTCACGTTGCTCTATACTGACACGGATTCTTTGATTGTTGAGATAGTAACTGATGATATGTATGCACACATGCGAAATAATTTAGACGAATACGATACTTCCAACTATCATAATGAGTTGCATGGTATTCCTACGACTGCTTCCGTCGTTGGACGAATGAAAGATGAGTATGCAGGAAAGCGATTCATTATTTTTATGGTGCTGGATCGAAGTCATACTGTCTGAAGCTTGCTGATAAGGAAGTTGTTAAGAAAGCGAAAGGTGTTAAGAAAGTTATTATTCAGAAAGTGTTGACGGAAGTAGACTACAAAGCGGTCGCGGAGGGTCTGATAAAACAGTAATGTGTAAAATGCTTGTGTTTCGATCAACCTTACATGATATATATACCGAAATGTTAAACAAAATTGCCTTTAGGTCCCAGGATGACAAACGATATCGACTACGTGATACGTGTTCTACATTGGCGTGGGGGCATTGGCGAATACCGGAATTGGAGAATGCTGATCCGTTGAGCGAACTATTGCAGGTTGCTAAGCAAATGAATTTATATTAACCGGAAGAAGAATAGTTTGGGTACTGACACTTGCTAGTTTCTTTCCTATATTCTCTCCATAATGAAACTTATATTAATAATAAGTTGTATTATTCCTTTAGTTGTTTTACATATATTAATATTATGTATTAATTCGTTAGTAAGAGAATATATGCTATACAAATACTGTGTGATATAACTAAAAACAAAAAAAAAAACGAAAATGACTATTTACTATTTTTTTATTAAAAAATATGTACAAGACTTATTGCATTATATATATATATATATATATATATATATATATATATATATTATATAAATGATATACCCGACTCAAAGCACAGTGGCATAATGATTTACAATGAAAGTAACAAACGGGTTGCATAGCAGGAAGAGGTGGACTTTCCTCAAGTTCAATAACAGGCTGGGTCACAAATTTTCTGATGTAATCTGCTTTCTCTCTGCCCTTGACATAGACAGTATCTGTTGGCTGAATCAATCTCTCGAGTATTCTTCGAAAGTGGTGTGGTGGTGTATACCCTTCTTCCCATTTAATACAGTGCTGGTTTTGCATTAACCAAGTAGCTTGACGACGACTCTCTGCATCCAACGTATGCCAGGGATACGGTGATTTAAAAACAAAATGGGCAATTTGTTTCCCATTATAAATGGCGAGTTCTTTTGGTATAAACGCTTTTGATATTTTGAACCCTTGTACATCGATTATGACGGACATTGTATTACAACTGTCGTACTGCTTTGGTTAACGCGTTGTATGTAACTAAACGATCATGGAGTATAACACAGTATGCTGTCGTATTAGCGG
This sequence comes from Vesta saturnalis, assembly GCA_036346205.1. NCBI lineage: Eukaryota > Metazoa > Arthropoda > Insecta > Coleoptera > Lampyridae > Vesta > Vesta saturnalis. The sequence goes on along the minus strand of JARFJB010002087.1, from coordinate 4,891,839 downwards.
GTATGTTGGCCGATGTTTCAAACTCTACACGAAGAACTACTGCTTTCGAGTGCAATACTTCTTTTGATTTGAGCAGTCGACCACCATCAGTGGTGCAGCCGTCGTAAATTGAATAGGTGTGAGTAATGGTTGTCCATCTCTTTGATAATATGACATTTGAAATTTAGCAAACATTTCATACAGCGTGGCAAAGCAATTGTTATCATAATTAACATTTAAATTATCATACGGGTAACGGTCGGTGTTGAGGAATACCCGAATATTCTTCAGTGCACATTTATCGAATTTACTCGCATCGTGCATAACATTATTTTCTCGTCCAGTTTGAAACCCTATAATAATGTATCTCGGTGTTTCAATACTAGTCGATGTTTTGATTGCCCATGTATGCTTATCTGTTGTTGGTATAGCGGGATATATGTGGGTTTCCCAACTTCTAAATGCTAGTGGAATATTCACATTTTTATCAATGTATTTCGTTAACGCTAATTCCTCCGCTAATGCTGGAACAATGTGTGGAACTTTCCAATAAATCTTATCTATGTTAACTTTTAATGCTTCGTCCACAGTTGAAATTACTGCATCGGTATCAATATTACTACGAATTAATACAAGTTCTTGTCTAATGTTCAAAATCACTTTATTATAATCTTCAGCAAAGCCAAGCAGCATTCGCAAAGGTACACAGACATTAAAATACCCTTGCTCATTTGTTAGTGTGCTGTTTGATGTAGGAAACCAACCGGCATTTTGATGGCGGGCAAGATCATTGGGTGTCAATGATACTAATCCTTTCATTGTCGACGTTAACCCCACCTTAGTTACGGAATCTACCACTATTCCATTCATCTCATATCTAATTTCACTGAATAAAAATGCGATACCATTATTAACGAACCTTGCGGTGTTAGAGACAGTACCATCCTGTCGCAATAATCTTCCCTCTACATAAACATAACTTTCTGATGGTAGAGTGCACATGTCTTCCTGAATGGGTATCCTGATTTCATCATTGTTTCCAAATCTCGTAGTATATGGTTGATGGGTGTGCAGTTCGGAATTAACGATAGCATTATCAACAACTTTTTCATTAACGTTTAATACACTCATTGTAGTACTGTAAACCCGAGACTCTCCAAGAATGCTTTGTTCTGCGCTGTCAACGCTTTGGTCGCTGAACGCTTACTGACTGTACCCTTTCCACACTTCACTCTTTTATAGTTTGTTTTGCACTGGTTACATGCACATGTATTATACCGCGTCACCATATTTTCTTTAAATGTAGTCCTATCGTTATGACTTCTCCGTTAAAATTGACGAGATCTCCGTCTTGGTCTACTATTTTAAGTGTTATTGTTGAAATGGTAGATGTATTTATAGGTAAGTAGATAACATGTTGAGGTGATTCGATTATTTTATATCCCGCTGGTACACTGGGAAAGAATTGATGAATTATGTGTGATGACTCACCATTTTAAAACTACCACTTGTTATGTTGCACTCGATAATTAATGAGTTAATTTTGATGATGTTAATAGGGTTCTCAGAGGTGTACACTTTTTTAGCTTGGTAAACAGCAGTTTTATTAAAGCCTAGCATAGGCCCTATCGAATGGATCACATTGAAACTAATGTTATGGGTTGCTTTCATGGTTGCTTTCATAGTATTATTATTTGCTCGTAAATCAATATACCCTTATCGTCTTTCACTGAGTCATTAATATATTTATTCACATCTGCGATTTTGTATGTTCCTGGCGGTATTGTAATTTTCTCTCTTCCAAATATGAGCATGTTGTTCTTTGAAGTAACGTTTTGTATAGTATTGAACGATTCAAAACTAGTTAACCCCATTACATATTCCGACTCATTATCAAGAAAAATCGGTGGATTAAATGTGGCTTGCAGGATACAGCTTTTACCGGTGAAGGTAAATGTGTACGACATCACGATCACGTAACAACTACTGACAATCAGAACGAGTAGTCGTATAAAAATCGTAAGACTAGATGACCACAGTTGTATGTATTGAACTCTTGAACCTTAGTAAAGTTATAATCAATTGTGTTTCTGCTACCATCACTTTTAAAATAGTGGACTAATTCGAAGGGTGGTTTAACATGTCCTATACTATCAAAATATGTTATATGTCTATTACGCTTAATATATGCTGTCCAGTGTGTTCCCTGATTAGCTTGATTATCCAGATTCACGATACCACATTCATTCCTATGAATTCGTGTAGGTAGCTTATCTCGCATATATATCCCTCTAAAGTAGGGAATCTTTAATTGCTCAACAAATTTTGATAGCTCAACATTACTTAAGGCGTGGCGTGGTAGCTTCAGTGGGAGTTTTTTGAATACGGTTGTAAATATATACCCAAACCTCGTTTATATGGTTTTAGATATAAACCTTTTCCTAATGCAGCTGCTTCCATTGCTTGGTTGTGTCGTTTGGTTTCTTCTAACGTTTTTGTCGCAGCTTTTGCGTCGGTAACCGCTTTTGCAACTGCAGCTGCACCGCCACCTAACGAACCTAAGGCTGCGCATATTGGAATAAGAGGTATGAACCCCCCTCGTTTTGGTATAGGTAATATTCTGCTCTTGGGTGACATGATTTTTTTGTGTTTTAGAACGCTTAAGGCTTGGTGTGTTGTAGATCGTAAAGATGATCGAAGTTTACCACCAACACGACGTCGCGCTAGAAGTACCGCTTTGTTAAATGAAATTGGTTTGGGGTACGCTTTGCTCTTCGTGATTTGCTTCCCATTCTATTGCCTGTCCGTGATCTTCCACCCATCCCCATTTTCGGTTTTCCTTTCATTATTCCAGCTATAGTTAATGCAGCAGCCCTTTCTCCAAATGTAGCGTTTGAGGAACGAAATCTATTCCAAGCTTTTGTTGCAAAGTTTTATCGGCAATGTGTCGTTGACTTAAATCGTTTGACTGGGAGTATGCAATATCGTGCTCTTTACAGGCTTCGTCCAATTCATTTATACCTTTGTCGCCGCGAGCTAGTCGTTTTTGTAAACGGGTACCGGTCCGCAGTATCTATACCCAGGTATATGCAACTCCACTGGTAATTTATTTATTAAGGTATTAATTAATCCTGAACCTTTTCTTCTTATTACACCGAGAAGTATACTTCATACCAGACTGGCTGTCACTCCACTACTAAACTACTTTCATTGTATGACACGTATATATTTAGTACCATACAATTTGTGGTTTAGTACTATGACGGCACCATACGCTTCATTCCGCAAGACAGAATTACCTATTAAAAATTATGACATAGCTGATAACAAGGAACTTTACTCTAAACATAGCGGTCTACTGAAAGGAGGATGTAAACGAGGTATAATCGTTGGTCCATCTGGGTGCGGAAAACAAATGTTATGATTACCTTGTTAGAACATCCAAATGGTTTACGTTTTGAAAATGTGTATATTTATTGCAAATCATTATATCAACCTAAATACCAGTTCCTACGAAATTTACTGACACCCATAAAAGAAGTCGGGTATTTCGAATACAGTGATAATAGTGATGTTATATCCCTAGTGATTCCCGTAAAAATTTAATAATGATTTTCGATGATGTAGCGTGTCATAAGCAAAATGAAATAAGAGATCATTTCTGTTTTGGCAGACATCGAAATAATGATTGTTTCTATCTGTGTCAAACGTATTCTTCAATTCCAAAACAGCTTATACGTGATAATGCTAATTTACTTATTCTTTTCAACAAGATCACACTAATCTTAAGCATGTGTATGATGATCACGTTAATGTCGATATGTCCTTTGATAGGTTTAAAGATTTATGTTTTGTTGCTGGCAAGACAAATTCGGTTTCTTGTTATTGATAAAGAAAGCGATGTTAATACAGGTCGGTACCGTAAGAGATTTGACTGTTTCATTGCAGTATAAATAATCTACTAGGACTGTCAACGTACAGTCGTAATGGAGGAGCGCTTAGTACAAGACATTTTGCGTGCTCGCAAGAGTGTGCAACAGAAATATGAGTTTGAAAGAAGATACCGCTCTTACAGAACGTGCAATAGAAGCACACTTTAAACCTATTACACAACCATTAAAACAATTAATTACTAAAAATGATGGTTCTCTCATCAAAGCTGAACCCCTTACGCCAGAAGTCGGAAAAAAGGAGTCCATTGCACAGAAAATGAAGTATTTTTACATTATACACCGAAATCCTCTAGAATACGTAAGGAGCCGCGTACTATTGTTCCTGACACCATTCCCACACCTCTACAAGAATCTGTAATTGCTGATGTCACACATGACGACGAGGTGGAAATTCCTACTTTACAACAATTGAAATCGGAACTACTAGCTGCTGGATCTCAACCCGCCTTTGAAGATTATCTAAATCAATACCAAGGATTAGCTAAGTACTACGTTGAAGGTATATTTAGAGATACAGAAGACGAGTATGACTTAACATATGGCGTGCATTTCATTCCTGAAGAAGAGAAATTTTTTATAGGCGATGCTGAACTAAATTTTGTTGGAGAAAATTTGCGAATCGCTCTTCCCGATGGATCATCCCTAGATTATGAGGGGAACACCGGGATTATATGAACTACTTTTTAAAAAAGTTCCTACGGGATACAAAAAGAGTGACCTACAGCAATACAACGACATATTGCGTCGTACTAATGCTGCCCGACGTAATTATAACCCTGATGATCAAATCCGAGGAACTAATAGTAAAAAATATGTGGAAATCATTAAACCATTACTTCAACCTAGAAAACGTTCTGCCACATCGTCTATTGCCCCCTCCAACCACAAGATCTCGAACAACTTCTATCTCCAAAAGAGGTGGTGGACTGCAGCTATTGCGATACAATAACAAAGCTATTGAATTTGTACCGTGGAATAACCCGAATAAGTTAGTGGATTGGCTACGGGAATTATTAGGATCAATGTCGACAGGAAATACTAGCAATCACAACGAAGTAGAATATATAATTGATGAACTACGTGAAGCAAAAGTAATACAGTAACAGCTCTTGTTATAAACCTATTACTATATCCTTTTCATTTCATTGTTACACCGACTACCACTAAAGGCAGTACTACATGCTCATCAGTTATGCCAATAGATAAATTTGGCGGACATCTTCATCAACAAATGACAGTGGATAAATTTGGAAAACATATTACTCAGCATCGCAGTGATGCTACGAAGCAAAGTGATATATATTACGAAACTTATTTTACCTTGCAAGGTGTCTTGCAACAGACAAAAGTAGATATTCCATTGGGTATCAATGGTACATATTTCTTTCCTACAGAGGGAAAAATATTGCATTGTAAGTGGTTACCTCGAGATATTCATCTTCGAGTGGATACTGTAATATATACGACACCGCTGTTTCTAAATAATAAAACGATTCGTAAGGCAGGTGCGATTCAACCTATAATTCCAAAAGATATCAATTTCGACAAAGAACAATTATTCATCCTAGAGAGTCTACTACAATCCAAAGTAAAAAATGAGTAAATCCGATGTTGTTGAAGAACTGCACAAACCTGCAAGAAGAAATTTTCCGCGACGTTGTGTAGTACTAAAAGGTTTAAATGATCTCTTTCAAGCTGATTTAGTGGAAATGATACCTCATGCTCATGTGAATAAAGGATTTCGATACATTTTAGTAATAATTAATGCCTTCTCTAAATATGTCTGGGCTTTCCCCATCAAACGCAAGAATGGTAAACTAGTTGCGGAGGTAATGGATAAACTGCTATCTGGATTGCAAAAGATGCCTACGCATATACAAACTGATATGGGAACGGAGTTATATAATGCTGAATTCAAAAAAAGTAATGAAAAAATTCAATATCAATCATTACAGTAGTTATTCCACCTTGAAAAGTAGCATAGTCGAACGTGTCAATCGTACCCTTAAAGCAATAATGTGGAAAACATTCAGCATGCAAGGATCATATAAGTGGCTATCAATCTTGCCTCAAATTGTTACCGATTATAATTCAAGAAAGCATAGAACAACCGGGTATAAACCGGTAGATGTAACGGAAAAGAATGCTGCAGATATTTTGCAACATTTAAAATGTCAGAAAGTTCTTGACCGTAAAACACCTAAATTTAAAGTGGGGAACATGTACGCATTAGCAAACATAGAAGTATATTCTCTAAGGGTACACACCTAATTGGAGTTACGAAGTCTTTCGAATATCAACAGTTAAACGTTCAAGCCCACTCACCTACACATTACGTGATAGTCGAGATGAAGAGATTCAAGGTCGGTTCTATGAGCCCGAACTACAAAGTGTTAAACATCCAGACATTCATCTAGTTGAACGTGTCATCCGACGTCAAGGGAATAAAGCTCTCGTTAAGTGGTTGGGTTTTGATACTTCTCACAACTCATGGATTTCTACCAAAGACATTGTGTAATACGCTAATTAACCTTAATTATATATACTGTAATATTAATATGCAATAAACAGATCTTTTTTACTTTTTTATTACTACTATCCTATACATATACATCACTACATACTACTAAAGCGTCTGACAAACACACACTCACGATGCTGTTTTTCGAGAATTGGTGAAATTATATTATCACAGTCGCCTATTCTTTTTTTAAATCGTGCAGAATCTCTAGCTAATTGTTCCCATTCTCCTTTTCGCGCATGCCTGTAAGCCAACTCCCATACTACTATGTAGTGAACTACGTTTTGGACTCATTAATGCGCACCTTCTTCACTGGGTGAGTCGTCATCTGATGACTCAAAATTCGGTAAATATCTTTCTATTTCGTGTATAAATTGCTCCAATGATATTTCTTTAAGGTCTTCTATTAATCGCTTTATACAACAAATACACTCTATATCACCTACATGCGATGTTAAGTATTTTTCACAAAGGCGTATTCCTCCCCCATACTTATTAACTAGATTATTTAAATAGTCATCACTAAATCTACCCATTCCATACACTTTTTCATGATCAGCATCGAATTCTAATGCTTGTAACTGGCATATTAGTCTTTGGACTGCACTAACACAATCTACAGCTTTAGGCCACGACTCCGCACTATAACACATCCACATATTGACTAACATCTAATACTATCCACTATTGACTACAAGCGCGTTACCCCCCTTTCAGTTATAGGATTGGCAAGATCCATATCCATATATAGTTTCTCCTTGGCAAATACTTCCATTTCCAGAAGGCAGGCTATGTTGACCTCAAATACATCACGCAATGGACCTATAACTTGGTGAATGTTACATTCAGGAATTGCCGCTGTCGACTGTATTAGGTTTTATAAAACTCTGGAAAGTTCACAGTATCTGCCAACTCCAATCGGTAATATATTATCTTCAAAAGCTTCCATAACTGTTCTATAGACTCCCATCCTAAATAGATATCAATTTCGTCACTATCACAGAGGCGTATAATTTTTTCTTGTTAATATTTTCGTACGAGACAGTCTTCGATCCCAGTTTGGTAGGTAGCCATGTTCCTTCAGGACTGTAGAAATAATTAGTAATCACCCTTGATTATCCATAAGTATACGCCATTCCTGCTTGTCAAACACCACTCCACCACTCTTCGTTCCACCTAGTTTTACGACTGGCTCAAATCCAAATTTGGGTGATAGACCGACACTAACAAACTTTGTTTTACTTTTATTTAAGAAATAATGCACATTATTAAGCAAAATATCGCAATATTTACTTGAACTTATAGCACCGAGAATCTTCGCCTTTTCTATGGCTTGACGTACGATGTTATCCATTATATACGATACTGACTTTACATACATTCCCTCTCTTTTATATATGACACTCTCCCCACTATGTACCCTCCTCAAGGCTACTTACGTGACCTTCACGATTATACCACACATTGCTTTAGCGGTCTTGTCGGTTACACCTTTTCAAGGTTTTCTTTTCGTTCCACTACTTCAAGGATTTCTAGGCACACTTATTCCAAGGTTATTCCACTTTGCCACAGCAAGGTCATCACACAAGGTTACATATCCCCACTCAGTATTATTCGTATACTTAAAGGGAGGGTTTTACATATACCATAGTTACCGATCTTCACTATGTCAGTTACTCCAGTGCAAGACGATTGGAAGACTCCTGCAGTGTACCAACCACAAACCCTATTTCAACTTAGTACCCGACGGACATGTCAATTAATTCCGAACTGGGTAAATTTTGAAAAGGAAGGAATACTACCGGCTTCCATAACCAAAGTGCTACGAAATAATTATGAACTGGTTCAGTGGAATTCAGCGTGGTATACCGAAATGAGCAAGGTAATACGCGAGCACTTTGCGGCAAGCCGTGTAACAGCATATGCCCACATTGTATCAATATATGTTCGATACCATCTGGTGGACTTCATGAATTTGTGTCATTGCTGTTTCACCCGATTGAAACCAGGAGATTACCGCGTAGTGGACCATCATATGCATATGGAGCGCTGGACTGCGCGGTACCACCTGTCGTACGAATATTATTGGTGCTCGTCGTGTAGGGCGCCTCTCACACAGTTATACGATGTGTACGATGATGACTCATGTATACTGTGTGATGAGGTGTGCTACGTAGCCGAGTAGTCTTTTTTACTGTATATCTATTTTTATTTATTGTACATATTGTACATATTGTATATCTGTTGTATATATGTTGTATATATGTTGTATATATTGTATAGAATACATTATTTACTGTCAGTATCATACTGTTTTCGCTGATGTTAACATGTGTGACCCAAACTTTTATTATCCTCAGTATTACAACTGTTTCGATAAACGCTTACTAACGTATCGAACATGGTCTGGAGTTCACTCACCCTCATCGCTTGCTGCAGCAGGATTCATTTCCACATCTTCAGACGATACGGTTGAATGTTTCATGTGTGGGGTTAGAATAAACCGATGGCAGCCAGATGTCAATCCGTTACAGGAACATCTACGATGGGCACCACATTGCACGTATGTTCAGCTCCTCGCACCACGTCCGCGCAGATGTACTGAAACGGAAGTGGAGAGGACCTTCTGCACTTGTACTAAATCAAAATGTTTTATTCCTAAAGAAAATCATATATCTGAGTAATAAATTGGTACATGTCTGTCTAAATCAATTAAATATATTAACATATCGTTTTTCTTTTATTTTGGTAAAAAGTAAGGTTGAGCAAAAAAAGTGAGCAAAAAACATACAAGTGGGCTAGAGTAGCATTTGGGTGTTGTTATTGTGCGATCGTGCTCAGACTGGTAACCTTGTAATAGTGGAACGCGAATGCGTTAGGTCACAGTGATGGCCTTGTAATAGTGGAACAGGAAAGCGGGGCTTGCGACCTTGGGTTTGTGGTAATGATATGTCTCAGTGATGGCCTTGTAGTAGTGGAACAGGAAATCGGGGTTTGTGACCGTGGGTTTGTGGTAATGATATGCATTTAGGTCACACATTGCGCTTTTTTGACCTTGGTACGGTGGGAAACCGGTTTTTGTGGCAACCTTGGAAATGTGGGGCCTTGGAAATGTGGTGTGTCCCAAAAGTCTCCAATCTTACCTACTTTATGCAATGGTGAAGATTTATTGCATTCACGAAAAACAATAGATAAAAAAATTAAATCTAACGGAAATTTCACAGACACAATAAAAGTCGGCGCTTTCAAAATCACAACGTGTGGTGAAAAGTTTATGAGGAAAGAAAAACATTTCAGTTCCTAGAGTAATTCCCCTGCCTAAACAAGGAGGGTTTTTACCATTTCTTATTCCGTTATTCGCAGGATTATCGGTGATCGGTGCTTTAGCTGGTGACGCATCGGGAATTGCTAAAGCAATCAATGAAGCTAAAATGCAAAAAAAAATTATAAGAAGAGAAGAGAAGAGAAGAGAAGAGAAGAGAAGATCGCGCCATAATCGCATGATGTAATCTGTCACTGTAGGCTCCGTGAATAAGAAAGGTTGTGCACTTTATCTAAAACCATAAACATCTGGCGGTGATACGCTGTACTTGAAACTGTTTCCAAAAAACCGGAATGATTTCCCAAAGGCCGTTCATAGATACCGATTTAAAGAAATACATCAAAAATGTACCCTACCTTGAGGATATTTTTATGAGAGATCGCATGCCTAAATTACCATTGAAAAATGAATCTGGAATTATTAACTTAGATAGCTGGACCTAACACGCATTGGGTTTGCTACAAAAAGCTAGGTAAAAGGGTATGGTATTAGGATAGTTTCGGTAATCTTCGCCCACCAATCGAAGTGGTTAACTATTTTCGGGAATGTAAAATATATTATAATAATTGTAACCAAGATCAAGAATTTAATACTATTATTTTCGGACACGTATGCCTATAATTTTTATATAAATAATCGATACAACCTCAAATTTTCTCAGTTATGTCAATAACATTCAGTTTAGAAGCTGTTAGTAACACAGCTGGCTACAATTTCTATCCACCGATCGAACTATTTGGAAAAGAAATACGGTATCCGATTGATTGGATTTTACTGTTGGAACAGCATCAGAAACTATACATGCAACGATAGGTTTTATTTTAAAACAAATCCATCTCATTTGCAAATGATTAATATTCCACACGGTACATATGAGTTAAATAAAGGTAGCACTGGTTGCATGCTAGGGTTTGAGTCTAAAATATTAGAATCAAGTATTTTACATACGTCTGCGTTAGACATCCAAATACGTAAAGACACTAATCTACACGTAGTGTGCAACATTATAAAGGGATCTTATCGAAACGGGAGACCTGTAAAAGTATTATATGATATTGACGTTTCAATTCCACCAGGTTATGGTCTAGAACATCTAGATAAAACTCCCAGAAATACTCAATATTTAGAAGTAAACACTGACATAATTAGTAATATAACTATTAACTTGACTAATCAAAATGGTGAATTAATAGACTTTGATGAAAGTGAACTAAAAAAACATGGGTCTGAGAATTAATCAAGGACCAATTCCATCTTTCAAAAATTCAGATAAAAGACAACATCCCTACAATAAGTCGTTAATTAGTAAATCAACCTTCATTGAGGTTAGCATCTGCAAAGAAGTACTTTTTAACGTCAATTGGTTTAAAAGTTCTCACCGACAATGGCCTAGTCATTAAAGGTCTTTCAAAACGTACGTTTTGATGATACTATAATTAAATCAGATATTCAACTTATCTTCCGTATGGATCTTCTAAATATGGACCTTCTGAAGAAATACGCATCTTAATTCAAAGTCAAGATCTACCTACGATAGTTTTCTGTACATAGAAGGTAAGATTAAGATCAAAAAAGAAAATAATACAAAATCATGTCATTTAACCAATAATTTTCCCAACCTTCTTTTCGAAGAAATTCGTTACGAGTGGACGTTTACAGGAATCCAGGCATAACGTCAGCACTTAAAGGATATGTTTCTTATACGGCAAGCAAGAGCAAAGCACTAAGCCTTTTCGAGTGGTCGCCAAAGAATGAACAATCATTACAAGGAGAATTTGATGAGCAAAATTTAGATAAATCATTTACAGTGTGATGTGATTACTATGGTGAATATGTTAAGGATGCATTCTTCAACTATTCCGAATTCAAATCATCTCCAGTATTTGTAATGTACTGCTCTAAACAAAATGAATCCTTAAAACACTCAACTGTAGGCATCAAATTGGAAATGGAGTCTCTAACACCTTTCGATAATGGAATCGTTGTTTATGGGCTTATTGTCGATTATGCTATTGTGCAGTACAACCCACTCAGTGAAGAACTGAAAAAAATACAATGATTGTAATATGCACTCTGCATGTCTAGTATACAATAAAAATTTTGTGATTATTCGTTCAGTTTTATTTCATACACCACCAAAGATGAAAGTAGTTGCTAAGAAACAAAAACTTCCAATTCAAAATCATGACATTGATGAAAAGTCTAGTACTCCAAAACATGGTGATTTACTTCATAATAGTATACGTGGTATTACATACGGTCCCTCCAATTGTGGCAAAACAAACACAATGATTAGTCTGCTCACTGAGAAAGATGGGTTGAAATTTAAACATGTATACGTATACTGTAAGTCAATGAATCAGAACATGTACACACCTTTACAGGAAATCTTACTTCCAATGAATGTTAGTTTACCTTCAGTGACAATCAAGATGGGATTGGGCCTAATTGTGCAAAATCAAACTCTATTTTTATTGTCGATGAGATCGTTTGTGAAAAGCAAAATAACATCAGAACCTATTTTTCTACGGATAGACATTATGATATTGACTGTTTCTGTTTGGGTCAAACTTACAGTAAAATTCCAAAGCAATTAATAGATGATATGCAAATCTAACTATATTACTTGAGCAAGATGAATTAAATCTAAAACATGTGCATGAGGATCATATATAAGTCCCACCATAATCATGAAATGGGTAGATCCGTTTGGTTTCATGGTTATAAACAAGGATGCTGAAGTTAATAATGGTCGCTATAGTAAAAGGTTTGATGAATATACCTTAAATTGCTTTCAGTAGTTTAGTAGTTACTGATCCGTTTAGGTATTAAAAGCTATTTGTTTAATGTAAACAGCTATCTGTTCAGGGTAAACCGATCCCTGTTCAGTAAACCCGTTTTGCTACAATAGTTAATAAGGAGATGATATTAAAGCAAACAATTATTCAGGCTCGCAAAATAATACAGCAGAAGTACAACAGTACTAAAACTGCTCAAATTGATAATGAAAGAATATTTGAAAGTACTTATGAGCCCCTAATAAAACCTCTAAACTAGTAAATAAAATCGATCCAGATAAAAAACTAAAACACCTAAAAAGGAGCACATTAACGTTAAACCCAAAAACGACCCCTGTTCATATTTCCAAGAAAATACGCGACTACTAACTCCACTAGCTCAAGTTCAAAGGACTCCAGGATTCACTTCACCGTCATTGGGTGATTAAAGAAAGGGTGCTACTAGCCCACTAACTCAGTTACCGTAGGAGAAGTTAATGCTGAGGAAGAAGAACCTTTTAGTATCACAGATGATTCTACTAACCGCAATGAACCCATCTCAGAGGAATTTCTCGAGCAGTACAATGAATTGCCTCGTAGGTACGTTGAACGTATTATGAGAGATCCTGAAGATACTCTTGGTCATATAGAGTCCACTATCATACCAAAACAGACAAATGGGCAGTTGGTAATACTCCCATTATAGCAAACGATATAATTATTAAAGGCGTCACGTATAAAGGGATCCCAGGTTTATATGATTGGCTTATTATGAAAGAACCCAATTTAAATCTGGTAAATCCAAAAGATAGAAAAAATTATAAAAGTATTTTAGAAGCTACGAACGTTGCAAGGCGAGATTATGATGTAAGTGGACAAATTCGAGGAAGTCGCAGCGAAAAGTTTTTTATGGAAGTAACAAACATACCGATTCATAAATGACATAATATCAATTATAGAAAAACTATATGAAGATGGATACATTTAAAAACCAAGCACTCGTATTTTAAACAGTATAAATAAGAATGCATTGATGTTAACATATAACTAAAATGCCCCTTGACAAATCAATTCAAGAAATTAACCCCTCAGTTTAAACTGATTGATGACAATCAATTTGATATCGAGAATAAGAGACTCTGCAATGTTGCGAATCCCATAGATTCTCAAGATGTCACCACTAAGCAATACTATTTATCAAACAGGTAAAGAAGTTACCAAGGTCATGCAGACAATCATCAAACAAGGTCGGAACAAATGCAGGAAAAGGATTCTACAATGAACATTTTACTGAACTAATGCAGCGTTATGGAGTCAATAATTACTCAACATATAGCATAAAGAAGGTAGCAATTGCGGAACGTGTTATCATTAAGTGTGCTCTATATAAGACAATTAGCTCACAAGTTAAATAGAAATAGATTGATATAATTGATACTGTAACGAAGAATTATAACAATCGTAAGCATAGAACTATCGGAATGAAGCCCAAAGATGTTGGAAATCATACAAAGCTAGAATATTACACTCACATAAAAACATTCGATAGGAATCGGTGTTTTGCGGGTAACATGAAAGATACACCTGTACTGGGAGGCTTTTATGAACACGAATTACAGCACATAAAGTATCCTGGCGTGTACCTGGTGGAAAAATTGGTTCGCTCCAAGAATAATAAGTTATTCGTAAAGTGGTGGGGATTGGAGGAAAGATCATGGATACATAAAGACGATATTGTTTTATAAGTAGACATTTTATAACAAAGTACGTAGCTTTTACATGAAATAAAACATAAAAAAAATAATTGTATTTTATTTTGAATATAAATATGACATTAATAAACAATTTCTTTAATTTCATCATCTTGTATGGTAAACTTAAAGTACTTCTATAATTATTTGAATTACTTGATGGCCATATTCCGAAATCTGGTCCACATGTCCAACCAAGGAAGTTGTATTTGTTTCACCTTCATGGATGTTTTCAAATATCCAGTTGTAAATTTTGTGGTGCCCTTCGTTTTCCCACGGTTGAAACTTATATGTGATGTTTTGTTCTAATAATATTTCTATCAAAATATCAAGGCGCTTGTAATTAACATAATATGCTGCTTTCCCAATACAGTCAGTTATAATAGATAAAGTGCCTTTATAAGCAGAATTAATATTTTTTGAGCTAGATTTAACATTCATTGAAATACATATTGAATCATCGCCTCATAATATACTTTATATGTACATTTTAAGCGGTGTATCACCAAGTAACTTCATATCGTCTAAGATCCTATCTACTTCCTTATAAGTTAATAAATTATAACCTTTATGGGCACACAATGTCATAAAACTTTTGATGGTATTGTCTAAATTGATTTTTTGTATCAAATTATGTCTTAATAATAACTGCATTTGCACACTTTGAGTTTATAGTACACCAGTTAAAACACTCATCATCAGTACAAATAAATAGCTTTCAGGGAAGAAGTTTCCCATCAAAGAACGCTTTCTGTAGATTTGATTACTACTGTACCATAGTTTTTCTTTCAATTTGTTTTCAAGACTACTCATCATGATAAAATTGTTTTCCGAAACAGAAGAGGAATTAATAAAATACTATCATGTTTCTTTGAACTTATCAAGTGTTGATTAAGCCAGGGACGTTTTTTATTTGCTAATGAAATTCCAAAGATATTGTTAGGACTATAATCAGATGTATCAAATTTATCAATGTCTTCTAATAATTTCATAGATATCAGGAACTGAAAAGGCGTATATGAGACTATCTGTATCCGTATACAAGACCTTAGCATTATTAGGAAACTTAGGTAGCGTGTAACCATAATGAAAATTGTATAAAAAAGTTTTTGAAGCGTCTAAAAACTCAAGCCTGCATATATAGGTTTATTGAAATATACTTCCAGCTTATTCATTTGAATGAGAAGCATATCATTGTTAAATATTGTACAACTATGAAATGTTGGTTTTGATATGTAAGCACGAGCAGCATAGCGACCATTTCATTTCGTTATTAAACGTATATCCTTATATTTACGCACATTTTCCATCAGTTTCCCATTATGGCCCCTGAACTTGTTCTCTGGTCTTCGCCCATTGTCGGGGTCCATAGACTCATCCCAGAAATTATAACCCCTAAAAAATGCCCTGCCACTGGTTGAATTTTGCTAATTAACGAACTTGGCGTAGATTGTATGGCAAAGAATTTTTATACAGCCTCAAGCTGGGGGCTGTGATTGGAGTGCAGTGGCACGCCCAGGTCTCTGATTGCTCCGTTTCACTTTTTAATTACGACTTCCGATACTGGTTGGATTTTGTTAATTAACGAACTTGCCTCAGATTCTATGGCAAAGAACTTTTGTTCAGCCTCACATTGTGAGTAGAGGGCAGTGGCGACCCCCTGGTTTCTGATTGGTCTGTTTTGGCATCAGACCAATCTCAATCAGATTAATCTCAATCAAATACATAAACAGATTTTTAATTACAGACCTAAAATGATATAGAAATAAATTCAAGATAAAGCACTTAACGGTTTTCCCCAATCATTAATATAAAGTAGTTATTTCCTGGATTTTCCCAGTTATGTAAACACAATAACATCCTTTCACTATTCAAACACCTCTGACGTGCTTGGAAAACCTACTAATTCATTAATTACATATAAGGCGAACAGGCTTTGAAAATACAACTATGATGTTTACGTTCTTTTTACAAACACTTGTTGAAAGTTTCTTTGATTTAACTCACAGCTTACAAAAACTAACTCTAAATTCAAAAATTCCAAATTAATTTAATTCAATTCAAAAATACCAGTAAAATTAGGCTTACAGAAACCAACATGAGCACAAGATTTGGTCACAGTTTTGCTTATTCAATACGAACAGCTATCGAACAAACAACACCAGTCAACACCAAAAAAAGCAGGAACACAATATTAAAACAGTTTTTAGACTTTTGCTTTGAACGTAATTATGAGTTAATTGCGTCAACCGAGGTTAAACAGATCGCATCAATTTTGGAGGACTGGGAATATAACATGCGCAAAAAAATGGAGAAGGCTATAAAGAATCTGGTAAAACGTTGTGGAATGGAACTGCAAAGCTTATCCAGGAAAAATATTTCAGGGAATAGAAAAATTGATCCCTTCAGTGATATTGAATTTAAGGCCGCGCGAGACGTGCGTAATTGTAAACGTCGAAAACTTCATCAAATCCCGAAAAGAGAAAATCATCTGCAGCTCTCAGGAAAAAAGAACTAGAACAAATGATACCAGCATGGGACGTCAATACTACAAATGGCTTACAAAGAAAATTTTATCACGCTGCTAGCTACGAGCTCGGATGGAGAGGTGGAGAACTGACAAACGCATTGATGCAATATTTTAGAAAAGAAATAGATGATTATGGAAATCATACTGGCAGATTAGAACATATCACAATAATCTAATCTACTGGAAAAGCGGAGAATCTAATCTACTGGAGAGGCGGAGAAGAGACAAAATCACTCTTGCAATATTTTAGAGAAGAAATAGGTCATTATGGAAATCATACTGGCAGGATAGAATATAACCTAATAATTTCCAAAACCGCACAAGGTGGATCGCGCAGGTTAACTGATACTAATTTTTTAACACCAAATAAAAATGTGATAAATGATGAATGTCAAAAAGAACTGAAAATATTCAAAATCATCGTTTATTTGTGACACCTAATCTAAATTGGCAGGAATTTTTATCTAAGGGGTGGTATCAAAATCTCCCGGTAGAACAAAATGAAATATAATATAATATCGATCTCGATCAAACTCTAAGCACAACTTGACGAAGAGCATCACACAATCGTAATTAACAACTTAAGAAGAGACACTGTTTCGTCCTCTTCATCTCAATAAAATTGTACAATTACCTACAATAATAGTATCATTAATTACAACAATTGTAAACATTCTTAATTATACAATAAAGATACTTACATACTTGTTTAACATTTTTCGACATAGTTTAAAAAATAATCTCGCCGAATTACATTCGTGATAATATTTTTTTTTATAATTTTAAATATATTAGCACTCATCTTTCTTGCTACTAAGAAATGCCACTCGTAGACTTCGTCCACTCGTGAGATTTCTATAGCAACAAAGTTCGTGAATCTAGTTAAAATTATCAAAAAATTATCACCACTGATTACTGTTGAAAATGCTTAAACTGTTTTATCGGTATTTTTATAGAAGCGGGTGGCTTTATCTGGCGTGAAGTTTTAAACGTCCGTTTAACATAGATTATTGTTTTTGTGTCAATAATGTTGCCTGGTCGTAATGAACTTATTATAAAAGAGGTTGGATAATTATCCTAAAAAAATTGTTATTAAAATTATTTCATTCTTATTTAATTTCCATTTTGTAAGTTGAAGGGTCGTGTGTTGTTCCACACCAGATATTTTCTTTTATAGAAATATATCGGTTTATTAAATTTACTTGTGAAAAAGTTAGGTTGAATCCAGTTCATGATTAATATTAATAATATCTCCTTCAACATGGAACACTGGAACCAAAGCATAGAAATATAAATATTCTGATACTTCTTGTACAAGTATGGCACATTTATGACAATATTAAAGTGGCATTTTTTAATTAACTTGTAACCATATTACCGTGACAAGGGATTTTCATGCTTGAAGTGTATTTGGAAATGTTCTGCACTTTTGCAAGAAATTTTAACATTCAGTTAGTAAAAGTTATGCGAGAAGTTGCTCATTACTATGGAATTAAAGTACGCGTCAATCTCACGAGATATTTTTGCCCTTAAGTGTGACTTTTTATAAGAAATAAACTATTGTTTGCGAAAGTGTAAACATGGATTTTAAGTGGAAAAATAATATAGTTAATAAACCAGAATGTTTTGAGTTAGTGTAGAGGGAGAAAAGCTTTAAGTTATACCAGGAAAATGGGTGACGTTATGTCAGGCCAATGTGAATAACTATAAGCATTGAGATAGTGTGTCCCTGGATTGACTTCAGTATAGGTGTAATTGATACAAGGTTTTTGAATCTGTTTTTGATCTGTACCGTCTTGCTCAAAAAGAATTTCAAGCACATTTTTAGTTTTTAATATTCTAGGTGGCCATGCCATTTTAAGTGCACCCAACGTGCTATTTCAATCATTAATACTGGAAAATGGTATTGAGGAAAGTTGTTGGGAATATGATGTGGCTATGTGCAAAATTTCACAAATATCTGATTACTTTGTCAAAAACATACTATTGTACCTTTTTTCTTGCAGTTGCAATGCAAGAATACAAATCAATCCGATATTGGTGAAATTTTCCATACAGTCATAATTGCATATTCTCAACAACTTTCTTAATGACAATTTGCGGTATTGACCGAAGTGACACTTTTCGTACACATAATAGTATATTATGAAATTAGTTTATAATGTAAGGGATTATGGCAGGAGAGAAAGCAACAATAGAAACGAATGCCATAATCTCGCATTATAAACGAATTTTATATGCTATTTTGTCGTCGAACTAGCCACTTTGAGACAATTTAAACGAAATAATAATTTCAGATCGTTACAAAAAAAAATCAATTCACAGGAGTTCATGAACGGTCTAATTATAATTGCCATAGTTTTGCATTATAAGTGTCATTTATTTTTTGTAAATAAACAAATTTTGCAAAAATGGATTCAGACGTGGATCAAGAAATCCTTAAAAAAGCAGAAGCTGAGTTGAGTCTTATACCTAAAAAGTCCGAAATCATTTATAAGAAAGAGTTCGACAGATTTATTGTGTGGATGCGTAAGAATAATACGGAAACTGTTACAGAGAAGGTTTTGATTGCGTATTTCCTTGATCAGGTAAGTTCATTACATCATTTATTAAAGGTTTGTATTTATTTTATTAGACAAAAAACTACAAATCGTCTTCATTATGGTGCATGAACTCCAAATTAAAATGTATGTTACGTCTCAAAAAGGATGTGGACAACAGCAAAACTGTTCTATTGGGTACATACCAGAGAAGTCATTTGTACACGCAACGACAAATACTTACTTATGAAGGTAAACGTTTACTTTTAAGATTATTCTTAATAAATATGATTACATTTTAGGTAGTTGAAATATTTGGTGTGTTTGCGCATAGAATTGTACAATCTGTGTGTTGGGGATATTGAAGAAGAAGGTTCTGCCTTTGCGATTTATATTAGAGATACCAAAACACATAGACCCAGGGTTTTTACCATATTAAACGATGACGATAGAGTAAATTATATTGACCTCATTAAGAAGTACATGAGTTTAAGACCGAAGCATGTGAAGATTGAAAAGTTTTTTTTTTATTTTACAATGGGTGTAAATGTACCTGTAATCCTATTGGCATTAACACATTTGGTCAGATTCCTCGACAGATTGCCAAGTATTTAAATATTCCCAATTCCAATCAATACACAGTACATCCATTTCGTAGATCTTCTGCCACAATCTTGGCAGACAGTGGAGCTGACAGAACTTTAAAACGGCATGGGAATTGGAAAAACGATGTTGTTGCTGAGGGGTACGTAGCAGACTCCATCGAAAACAAGAAGAAAATTGCCAAAACCTTAGGATCTAGTAGCGTAAACAATATCTTCAAGCAGTTCAATCTGATGCCTTCTTGAAACATCTGGAGGAATTTCAATTTTCGGAAATCCCAATTGCACCATTAATATTAACATCAATAAACAATAATTTCTTTAATATTACATTAATTACAGATCATATTCTAACTGTAGTATTAATATAAATAAATAATTTATTCAATCTCTTCGTTTGTATTTCGTCGTCAAGACGACTTTATGGCACAACATTACAGCACGCATGCCATGAAGTGATAAATTATTAACGATTTTGACATTAATAACCAAGGCATTCTAATGCTAGTCGACAACAAAATAGTTTTTCTCAATTGTTATAGACGTCTAGAATTTTAAAACTATATATATATATATATATATATATATATATATATATATATATATATATATATATATATATATATATATATATATATATATATATATATATATATATATATATATATATATATATATACTATATATATATATATATATATATATATATATATATATATATATATAACAAATCATTTTTTCAAGTCTACAATTTTAAACGATTTGTCACCGACAGTAAACTATTTTATTCGTTTAAATCATGTGACAGTTAACATGTGATGAAATTATCACCGATTTGATAGCCTATTCTGCGATTTTGTTTTTGTATTTTAACTAATGAAAGTAATCAAAAATGTACCATGTGACATGTGAACTATATTCTCGGGGATAATATAAATAGTGTTTTGATTATCATCGATAATACCTCGAATTAAAACCGATGAAAATTGAACGAGTGCGAAGCACGAGTTCAATCTTCTAAAGATTTAACGAGTGGTATCATCGATTATTAATAATAACACGTCTTATATTTGGTAAGAGAATATAATGAACGTTAATAGAAACTACTTATAGTTTTTTAAAGTCTACAATATTAAACAATTTGTCACTTTGACAGTAAACTATTTTATTCATTAAAATCATGTGACAGTCAACATGCGGTGATAAAATTATCACCGATTTGATAGCCTATTCTGCGATTTTGTTTTTGTATTTTAACCAATGAAAGTAATCAAAAATAATGTGGCATGTGAATCATATTCTCAGTTTTATATAAATAATATTACTGCTACAATATTTTAATATAACAAATTTTATGAACAGTACTCTTGCGTTTTCAAACGATTGACAAAAATTTGTTCAATTAATTGTTAAAAAACTTTTATAGAAATAAAATGTTCTAAGATATAAGTAATCGCTTGCATAGCAATTAATTTAGTATTAGTAATAATGAACGTATTATTACATACCTACTCTCACTGAATGCATATCGATAATGTGTAAAGAACTAACTTTTGAAATGTTACACCTATCTTTATCTACATCACTTCTACTACCACATGAACGACTTGAACGTAGCACTTTAATAAATAAAACGGGTTTAACGAACGACTGACGTTAACTGACATGACTTGACGGACATGTCATACTAACGTGACAGTGGTGATAATTTTATTTTTTTTGTTAGTATGCTCATGATTATGTGTTAGTATTTACTTGTTAGCTTATGTTACTTATTTGTGGACTGTTCAGGAGTCCTTCTCCTCTTCAGCCCTGGTCATGTTACTTATTTGTGGACTGTTGCAGGAGTCCTTCTCCTCTTATGCCCTGGTACATTCATGAGGTTGGTAATGTGTTGCGGTGTAAAATTATTTAGGTTTTATTGAGTAATGAATTGTTAATGGGTTAAGTGCATGGTAGTGTGGGGTAGCGTGGTTGGGTGTACTTATAAAATTATTGGCCGGTATGTTGTCGTCATCCAATAGACGTGGGATGCGGAGGGCATACGGATGTTGCCAAATTGTGTATAGTGTCGTCAGGTAGTTGTGTGGTGATGGCGTGGTTGGTTGAATTTGAGCTTGGGTATTCGTGATGGGAGAAACGGTATCTTAGGATCTCTTTGGTTGGGATCGTCATCGCAATAGATTCGTGGGTATGCTGAAGGGTTCGGATTTATGTGTGCCATTGGGATATATTGGCGCGTTGGATAATAAGGGTATTAGGGTACCTGAAGGGTAACCGGTGTATGCGTCGGAAAATTCGGCGCTCACAGGAAGCGATGGAGTAAAGGTGTTTGGGGTTTATATTTGTATATATGGGAGCTCGGAAATCCATAACAGGGCGGATATATGTTTTATACGTGTGTAAGAGGGTTTTGGGGTGACAACCTCTGATTCTACCCGGAGGGCCTTGATAGGTTTGCGCGGTTCCTAATACGGTTGAGGGTTTTTTTAACATCCGGGAGCCAGTTGAGGGTCCGTGTGAAAAGGATTCCTAGGTAGGTAATTTCCTGATTTAATTTAGAGTGAGGGACACATTTCTGGAGGCAAGCTTTGGGCACTTATCTTCGGTGTAATGAGGATGGCGGAAGAGGATTGCTTGGGTCTTGGTAGGATTGACGAGACTCCACCGGTTAGCCCAGTTGGAGAAGTTCCGTAGGGTTTTGGATATGATGCGGGAGGTCGTTTCGCTGTTCCGATTATCCGCCCAGAAGGCGGTGTCATCCGCAAACTGCGCTACGACTACTCCGGGTTGAGTGACTTCGGGTATATCGTATGCGAAGATAGTGTAGAGGATCGGGGCTAACGCAAAACCTTGCGGTACGCCTGCTGTAGGTTCGAAAGGATCTGAGAAGGTTTTCCCTACTTTGACCCGAACTGACCGGTTGGTCAGGTACGAGAGTAGGAGTTTGGAGAAGGGGTCGGGAATGTTTAGGTTTCGGATCTTGTGCAGGAGACCGGCGTGCCAGACCCTGTCAAATGCTTGCTTAATGTCCAAAAATACAGCCAGATTGCATTACTTGTGATTGAATGCTCTGGTGGTCTCGGTAAACAGCTTCAACAAGGGATCGTGACAGGTTCAGTTGGAACGGAAGCCGAATTGGCTGTTAGGAAGAAGGTCGTTGAATTCGAGGTGGTCCCCGAGTCGCTTGGCTAGAATCTGCTCAAAGCATTTTCCGAGGCAACTCAGGAGGGAAATGGGTCGATAGGAGGAGGGTGAGGTTAGGTTAGCGTGGGGTTTTGGTATCATGACGGTGGAGGCCGATTTCCAGTCCGTCGGAAATATGGAGAGGGTTAAGCATTTATTATATACATATATATATATATATATATATATATATATATATATATATATATATATATATATATATCGGATATTGGACGGAGGGCTGGGTCGGATAGGTGCCGGAGGATCTTCCTATTTAGGCCGTCATGACCTGGGGCTGAGTTTTTTTCTTTTTTAAAATAGGTGTGGACCTGGTCGGGCGTGATGGGGGTATAAAAGGGACTCTCGTCATCGAGTTGGGGTTTAGGAATGTTAAGGTTGCGGAACTCTTCAAGTCGAACTGGGGATTATCTGGGGATTAGAAAATGGTTTGAAGGTGGTGACCAAAGAAATCGGTCTTTCCTTGGTCAGAGGAGATTAGGTTGTCCTGAAGGTCGGTAAGATGTGATTTAGGGTTTACTTTTCTTCTGGTCAGTCTATCGAACTGTTGCCAGAAGAGTTTGCCATTTCTATAATCTAGTTAATAGGTGGCTTTGGACCAGGAGTCTTCGGCGTGTTTGTTGGCTTCTCGCCTGATTAAGGCGTTGAGGCGATTGTATTAGATCTTGAGAGCTGAATCCCTGGATCGCAAGAATTGATGGTAAATTCGTCTTTTCTCTCTGATCCTGTTCACAATGTGTTGTGGAAGCGGTTTGCGGGAAATATCAATGTTTTTTAATAGTATAGAGGTATCGACCGCTTCCGCAGTTACGAAAGTTAGGTCTCTAATGGCTCTCTCGAGATCTTGGGTCGTTTGAAGATTGGGTGTGGGAAGGTTATTGGAGATGTGATCAGAGAACACATTCCAGTCGGCTTTCGAAAAATCTTTAATGACTCTGTATTGAGGAGGTGTGGGAGGATCTGGACAAAATAAAGTTTTCACCAGTAGGGGTATGTGATTAGATGTGATCGTGGTGCCTAGAAAGCACTCACGATCGAAATAGTGAGCTATTGGTTCGGAAACTATGATGTGGTCTACTATTGAGGCACCTAAATGATCAAAATATGTGGGCTGTTTGTTGACGATTCGCAAGAGCGGCAACTGCAACAAGGTGGAAGTTAGCCTGTTACCGTTGCCGTTAGTTGCGGTGTCACCAAATTGGGTATGGCGGACATTGAAATCACCTAGGATAACGGCATTTGGAAGGCTTGAGGCGTAAATTAAAAGGTCATCGGAGAGGGTGTTGTGGCCAGGCGGGCTGTAGTAGGAAATAAATATTATAGGAGTGGGAAAGTGCACCGTCGCAGCAACGCATTCGAGATGCTGTAGGTGCGCTGGAAGTTGAAAGGGAGTGAAAGGGAAGCAATAGTTAACTAAGAGGTTCCATGTTGGCTATTGTTTGAATAGGTGTGAAAGGTGTTGAAATTAAGGGTGCATCTTGGTGTGAGTTTGGTTTCAGTTATCGGAAGGATATGGATATTATGAGAGTGTAAGAAGTGTTTGATTAAGGGGCGTTTCCGACGCACGCCCCTGGCATTAATGGTCCCTGCTAGGCTATCCATTGGGAAGGAGTTAAGGATTGGGTTGTCGGATAACGGCGACCTTCATCCGCGTACCGGATATGCAGGTGCTGATCCTCCGTTGGAAGAAGTTACGGGATAGCGAGTCTAAGGCTCGGATAACCCTATCTCGCTGGTGGGGGAACATCTGGGGCAAGGAGTGGGTAAGGACTTGTAAGAAGTCCTTGATGGAAAGGGATTCGGTGTCGGGAGGTGGTTTCAGGTGTACCCTGTCTTCAGACAGGATATGATTGAGGGGTGCCATCTTCGACGTGGAACTGGGAGGTTCTCGCCGCTTCCGGCACTGCAAGGAGTAGGTGGGATGGGCTCCCCCGCAGTAGTTACACTTCGGGTTTGCCGAGGATTTACACGAAGTGAATCTGTGACTTTCGCCACAGTTAGGACAGCGGATGTACCGGGTGGAACACTCCTCAGCGGTATGCTCCACCTGCGTACAGGTGGAGTAATACTTGAGGAGCGGTTGCGGGATTAAGGAGGGTTTGTACCGGTAGTGGCGCCCGAACATGACGACACCCTGTGCGAGGAGGAACTCAAGGGTGGTTTGGAAAGGAGTTATGAAGCATATTAGGGAACTTGGGGTGTTTGTGGCCTTTGAGGTGATGCGAACGGCCTTCTTCACTTGTGGAAGATCGATCGCATTGAGGATCTATTGGACTAGGATGTCATTATCTACGTGACGAATCACGCAGGAAAAGGAGGGAGCTCTAGGAGTGGTGTTAGGTAAGCGGGGACCGGAGAGTTGGGTGAGGGTAACGGTTGGGTCGCCGAAGTGGTGTCGTAGCCTAAGCTGCGTACCATCCGGAAAGGGAGAGGAGGTCTCTACGAGACAGGTTTGGTTGTGGTTGAACGTTAAGTGCAACCAGGGAGGGTTGAGGGATTTCAAGGAATTAATAAGGGGTTTTTGGGTTTTAATGAATTTTGGGATATTTCGGATTCAATATCTCGAGGATTGGGAGCGTGCGGGTATAGGATTGGGGGAAGCGGATATAGGAATCAAGGCATGGGAAGGTGTAGGTAAGAAAGGTGTAGGTAACAGAGCGGGTATGTGTGTGTGAACAGGTGTAGGTAAGAGAGCGGGTCTGTGTGTGTGTGTGTGAGCGGGTTTGGGTGGTTTTGTGGAAGAGGTGGAACGTGTGGAAATGTAAGAATGTGTGGATGTGGTGGATATGGAAGAGGTGTTTGAATGGGAACGTGTGCGTGAGGATGGTGGTGGTGAGGCGAGTGTGGGTGCATAGGTGTAAGGAGTTTGGGATGTGGTTGGTGGTGTGGGTAGACGGGCGGCGTCGGGGGTTGAGGATACAACCGTTACGGTAGCTCGGTGGCGACCTTGCTTAACCATCACGGTTGTTGTTAGTTAGGGTAGTAGAAAGAAATAAAGGTGTTTAACAGAAGGCCGGGTCTCCGCCGAGGTGCAGTCTCACACCCCGAGGAATAAAGACTTGGAAATCAGAGACTCAAATAGAAAAGGAGGAAAGCAATTGTTAAATTAAAGCAAAAATAAAATTAATTAAAAAATATTTCTTTATTAAAAGTACCTGTAGGTTATTACCCGACACCTATCCTGTCCTGTTGTTGTCCTGGATTAGTTATTTCCTTTCGGTGTCCTGGATGCTTCTTTGCGTTATTCCCGATAAATTCCGGCGGCTCCTGCTTGCTGCTAGGATATAGATTCTCTTCTGATGACCGCTTCTTTGTATTATCTGTATGCAAGCACTGACAAATCTAACTCCGAAGCGGCGAAGATCAAGATGCCGGAAACGATGAGCTAAAAACGCTAAGTTCTTTTTTGTGAAATTAAGCGATTGTAATAAAAGTCACAAAACGCTTACGCTGGATAGGGGCTTACGTTCGTGACCGAGGTTCGGACTGCCCTGACACTGGTAATACCCTTTCCTTTGTTTATATATTATCTCCCCACTTATTCAATGATGTAGACATACTATTTGGGACGAATAATATTACATCGGATTTAAAATAACTAATTTTAAATGAAGTAGAAGCCATCAACGGGGCCAGACTGGGAACAGGATAATTGCAAAAACATTATTATTTTGTTCATTTTTGTTGCATGTATCATAGTTCTGTAAGTCAGGATAAAAAATGTTTATGAGTGAAAAAACAGTTTTATATCCTGGTTTTCAAGATGAGAAGAAGAAATGAGCAGTTTGCCCTCACTGTATCAGAGTGGTATACTGCAGCCTTTGCTAGAGTATCCCAGGAAATGGCAACACCACTGTTTCGCCGGTTTGTATTAAGCATGGAAAAAAACAATTCCCTAGATTCTCACTTAGAAACTGTGGATGGAAGTGTACTTTGGTTTATCTAGCAGGACACGAGATAATTGAGAAGGTGCCGAAATGTGATTGAATGTACACAATATTTTTGAATTATAGTAAATGGAATTAGTAAAGCGAGTTAGTATACTCTATCCTAGACATGAATAAGATTAATGACGGAAATTCAGGTGAAGTCAGCAAGGTGAATAAAAATCAGCGATGCATGTGATTTTATATGATTGAGCGATGGTGGGAATTGATTAATGAAAACAACCGATTTAAGGTATTCATGTGATTTAGTATATAACATAACTTACGTTTGACAATTTTTGCTTATATCCTATAAAACTGAGCTTGCGTATAAATTTCTGACATAAATATCTCTTGCTTAAATTTATCAACTGTAATTTTTATTACCTCTCTTTCTTTCGGAGAGCGTTAGTAGGTCAAGTGATTAAACATGTGACTGAACGTTATGAACGTACGAGGATCGTTTTTTAAGTAAGAACCGTTTTGTTGTGGCGTAAGAGAAACTTTATTAAGAACGTAAACTGTATCAGAAACTGTTTTGTACTTTTCACATGGTCACCCTTAATATCTAAACATTTGTTAAGTCGTGGCACCAGTTTTTGAATCCCCTCATCAAAGAATTCTGCCGCCAGATAGTTAAATCAGTTAGTAACAATTTGATAAACTACTGGCCTTGAAACTTTGGAAATTTCTGATGAAGTTCGTTAATAGTGAAGTGCCTGTTTTGGCGAATTTCCTCATAAAGTTTTTGTGTCAAATCTTCATTCATGACAGCAGACCAGCCAGATCGTTCTTCATAATGAACATTTGTCCTTCCTTCCCTAAAAAGGCTACACCACTTACGCACATTTCCGTCATTCATTACACCTTCACCATAAACTTCAACAAGCTGCCGATGCAGGACAGACTTTTTTTCGTTTAAAAACCGATTAACAGAGCGCACTTCACAATCGTCGGAATTATTGGTGAAAACAAAGCAGTATAACCACTCAACCAAGACCAGCAGAGACATAAAACGTAATGGTGGCGTAGAAGGGTACTGGCCAAGAGTAACTAACCTTGAACGGACGTCACGTGATAGCCTGCGCAGCCGCAATGCGCAATCGGTTCTTACTTTAAAAACGACCCTCGTAGATTTTAAAGGCTCACACATCTTCAGAAATTCCG
The DNA here is from genome assembly GCA_036346205.1 of Vesta saturnalis. Lineage (NCBI taxonomy): Eukaryota > Metazoa > Arthropoda > Insecta > Coleoptera > Lampyridae > Vesta > Vesta saturnalis. The sequence continues at coordinate 4,863,567 of JARFJB010002087.1, read as the reverse complement.
TAGCTGGTCTTGAAATTAACGACCCGTGGTAAGAGACACGGTTTTGAAATTGAAAACCTAAAAATGTTGGCTAAACTAACCGTTGTGTAACCGACCTAAGAAGTACGTTTATATTTAACCGTCGTAAAATTGGCGCCTAACGTGTCAAAGTTAAAATAGCGTGTCATTATAAGTTACCGAAACATAAAATGACATAATTAACAGCAAACTTGCTTAAACGACGACAAAAAAAATTAAATAACTAAGTATTATTTGAAACATAAATTCTTGTAATTTGTAAAACGTGTGTGTTAACTCGCCACATGAGACTGACTAAATAGATATTAGCTTTCCGTGTGTATTATTTATAAACGTTACTATCGTAATTTCGTTAAAAGGAAATGGATTCGTTTCGATAATTAAATTGTTTTGTTATAAAAAATTTAAGAAACATAATATTAAGTGTTTTTCGTTTGAATTTATTTTGTTATCGCGCTGAATATTTTGGGTCTCGCAAAGCGGATAGCGTATTCTACGTATTCAAGAACTTACCAGTTCATTTTTGAATAAACCTGTTATTGGGAAAAGTGTAAAGGATTTACTAAATAATAGGGTTTTCTTATTGAAAAACAGGATGTTGGTTATCTCAATTCTAGCTATCGGGTTTCAGTCGACACATGTGGGATTAAAATGTTTGTATCGTGTGAAACGTTTAGTTTGCATGTTTAGTATAAAACTATTAATGGTAGTGGTTAGAGATGATGTGGTTTTAGGGACGGTTATCTGAAAATATCGTAAAAAAGTTAATTTTCCACTGAACGTGGATTATAGTTTATATTAAATCGCCCAGGAGATACTTTAGTGTTGGTGTTCGTCTATAGTATTAACATTTTCGTTTCCATTGAAGAGGTAAAGTGTTGTTTTTAATGCTTTCCGATTCCTATATAAACATTGTTAGGGAATTTTGTGTACATATAATGAACAGTTGCGCATAATTAAGTTGTCGTTTGTGTTAGGTGAAGCAGTTAATAAAACAGGTCTAGACTAGGTTTAAATATTCCGCAGTTCATTGGCAATTATAAATTAAAAGAATTGCTTAATTTACATGATAATACTAAGAGTTTTCATTTACTGCGTTGGTTTGTGTTTGAAGAAAGGGTTGAAGATTCCACGAGTATTTTCCGATCAATTAACGAAAGGGCCAATTGTACGAGAATTACATCTTGTCCCTGAGAGCTGTGAAAGAAAAAGGTATCCTGAAAGTCTATGCAAATTTAAGGTAATTACGTTACCGTGTCTTTTTTGCGATTTCAATGTATATAACTGTATTTAAGTAAGCGGATGAGCAGAATTTTGTTGCGTAGTATAACGTCCTTCAGGCTAGCGGATATAATTAGCAAAGCGTATTCACCCTGTCTTTGGTGATCTTCACGCTATTGTATGTTATTATTGTTTTGATTGTGCACTAATATTTGCATTTTAAAGCTTGTCGAATTTATGTTTCCTACGTGTTCAATGTCATGAGTCATGATAATTGGTATAATTAAAATTAAAGGTTACGATGATTTGATTTTGGAATTTTGAAGTTGCAAGCTTCAATCAATTAATTACATTACATTTATTATTGAAAGAAAGACTGCGTATCACTCCCTTTCAGAAGCGAATTTATTTGTGGTATAATTGTACATATACATATTATTTTTTGTCATTATTATAATGTATAGTGTCAATAAACGTTAGGCGTATTATTCCATTATTGGATGTGACATTACATGTGATTTCATCAAGCATTCTCATTATTTACGGTTCACACAAATAAGTAGGCAGCAGTAGCTCTGATTAGTTTCTTGTTACTAATGGTTTAATAGTAATTTTTCAAATTATACGGCCTTGTTGTTTATGCGTAGTGCCTCCTTGGACTGACGATTTATACGACGCTACTGGGAAGTCTCTGGGCATTTACCAAACATAGGATGTTAAGCCACATGTTTCGATGCCTTGTAGGAAGTCCAAAACGCCATAAACGACACAAGTAGTAAACTACTACATCTTTCGGGTGGCTGGATTACACTCATCTATGTCTTTTCCGTCCTTCGAGTGTATCCCTGTTAGAGCATCAGAGACCTTCATTTTTATGTTTTTGTTCTTTCGTGTGCTGTGTGCTGGACTTGGATCTTGGGTTTTAAGTCTTTGTTTGGGGTTTCAAAATTTCAAATAAAATAAAAATGTGATAATTTTGGAAATTTCTAATTAGTTAGAAATTATCAGATGACTTCTTTTTGGTTTGAGTTCTTCTGAAAAACAACGCCATTTTGTGAAGGTAAGAATTGCGTTGTTAGAAACTAGGTTCGAGAATTTTTCTCTGTAATTTTTATAAAAATTTATTTAATAAAAGTTATATACAGCGTAGTTCTGGTTTTACAAAATCTCCACATTAGTAAAAAAAACTATACTAAGTAATTTAGTTTTCGTTTCTACGGATATAAAGTTTCTTAACAAAAGCTGAGGCGGGCAAAAATTTTTCTTAACATTAGTGTACCTTTGCCATTGAATATTTAACTAAGTACTTTCGTTATACTTCACACTCAACTCGTATATAAAAAAAAATTGGTTTCTTTAGGCTATTATCGTCCTTCCTCTAGACAAGATGCTGCTGTAACCGATTCCACACCTATACGTGGTCAGCGTTCTTCCGAATTATGGTATAACTCAGTCGAAGATACATTCTGGCTGTTACTTCACATCGGGTCATCATATCCCTACGAACAAATAGGTTTATGCCTAGCAATACACTCGGTTAAGTAATTATACACAAGCAACATCCTGGTGAGTTTTTTTTACTGTTATTCCTGATGAAGCTCTCGCTATATAGACATTTGCTTTAATTAATCTGCGAAGTAATTGAAAAGCGGCTCGTCATTATAACGATTTACATTTATAAATATGGCACTGTTCTCTAAATTCGTGTGTGTGTGGCTACTTTTCGTTGGAACATTGAATGGTATTACCATCTAACGAGATTATGTACCTGTAACCGTAAATGTTCAGTCAAGCTTTAGTGAAAATTTACTAAGTTATACTCATACAAGTTCTCATCGCTTACAGCTGTTAATCTAGCTTCAATATTTTGCTATTTTCATGCATTATAACATTGCATTGTTACAAAAATTGTAGTGTAGTTACATAGGTGTTATACCGTTATACCCACTGTTTTGGGAGTACTTCAGGATATATGTTCATATTTGTACTTGAAATGAAATCAACTGCTTATATAGGGTGACATATCAACATTTCATAGATTCTTGATGTTAAATGCTTAATGCATGTTTGTGTGTCTTACTTATTAGTATACTATTTCGGCTCTCAGCCACTGAGTTATACATATCTGCTTAATAAAAATCAATTAGATTCCCTTCATAAAAATCAAGGACGATTTTAATAATACGAATTATGAAAATTCCTTTGTTAAGCCTCCGGTAACAACCCATAATATTACTTTTACGGCGGCATCGGGCTGATCGCTTAGCAGGATGTATTTACTTTACCTGCTCACAAAGAAAAAAGTGCAATTAAAACTTTTTTGCGATTTCATTCACAAAAACGCTCAAAATATGCTCTTTTAATAAATGCATATGCATTTATAAAGTTTTGTCAAAATATGCTTATATGCACTGTATGTGCATTTTGCATATTTCTCGAGCTCTATTAATTATATTGTAAATAGCTTTGGGGTATGAATTTATGTTCAAATTAAACAGAGTTGTGTTAAACTATTAGTAGTTGTTTCTTTATCACTGCGGTTTAGGAATAAATTCCTAGTCGGACCCTTTCCCTTCTTGAACTGTGTCCAGCATTATTTTAACTGCATCGTACCTCTTCCTATGTCGTAGCCCTTTTCTTAGTCTAAGGGCGACATAAAAAATCAAGTGGTGCCCCTTTAAAACTTTCTGTGTATCTACGTCGGACATACGCCCACGTATCCAAGTGCCTAACCGACCGGCTGAGCTTCCGGCTAAATCCCTGTGTATTGCTACAGCACACGTTTTACTTTTGCTACGACTATATGTTTATGCATCTAACAAATTAATTACATTAAATTTACTATTGAAAATAACAAAGATTGCGTATCACTTCCTTTCAGAAGCGAATTTATTTGTGTTTGACTTTAAGTAATTGTACATATACATTTTTTTTTGTTATTATTATAATGTAAAGTGTTAATGAACTTTAGGCGTAATATTTCATTATTGTTTATGATTTTGACAGATGCTCTTAACGTTGATTAATCAATCACAGATTTCACTGTTTTTTTTTGTTGTTTTTATTAAAATGAAGATTTCTGAATGTAGCATTCCATTGAGAAAGTTAACGTAAAGTAATATAATACAAACCAAGATAGATGCTGATAATGCATAATAACTCACAAATCAAAAACTAAAAATTTATAGTATAAACTAAACAGATGAAGATGAATGACTTAGGTTACCTTTAATCTGCAAGGTTTTGGAAATATTGTCGGAAAATTACTTCACTTTCAAGTCGTGTAGGTGGATCACATTAAGAAGGACGACAAAACTCTATATACAACCTCACCTGCAAGCTTTAATTCCGGACAATCGATGAGGAAAATGTCCATGGCACTGAAAATCTGCAAAAATGTATGTTTGTGTGTGTGCGTGCGTATCCATGTGCGTGGGCCTGTGAGTGTGTGCGTGCATGCGTACGCAGGTACGTGCGTGTGTGTGTGTGTGTGTATGTGCGTATGTTTTGTGTGTGTGTGTGTGTGTGTGTGTGTGTGTGTGTCTGTGCTCGCATACGTGTCTAAATATTTGTGGTTTTATGTTTAGAACTGAAAGTGGAGATGGAGATGATTTATGAGTGTTTGCATGGTTTTAAATGGTCAAAATTGATACAACTAGATTTTCTGTGTCGAGTGCGTAATTTTTGGATTCATGGAATAGTATAAATATTTCCAATAAAACTTTAAATCCTTTTTACCTCTAAAGTTTTGAGCATTTGACGAAAAGTGTCGTAAGTGATGGATCAATGCAAGCAGATAAGACCACAAGGAGTGTGAATAAACTTACAAGGTATGTACATTTTATTGTTTCAATTTGTACACTCTTTAAAAACATTTTTTGAAGATTGCTATTCTCCAAAGTTAGGAGTTAAATTTTCCTTTTCTTCATATGTGGAACACTTTGTAACAACGTGAAATCTAAGAAATAATACGCATTTCAATAATTTACCAGAGGTATATTCCATTGTTTGGTTTTATGTTTTACAGCAGTCCTGTTCTGTTCGTTTGTTGGATATGATGAAGCTAGCTGATATTGTTACTTAAAAAAATAATTATGGAACAAACATCAATATTACTAAGTATCCACTACTTTTTTAATCCTTTAATTTTAATCCTAATAAAGAACAACTGATAAATTAAGTGACTACTTGGATAAAACGTAAACACACTTAAAATAACAACACGTATTACATGCATAATTATCTACCATCATCTAAAATGTTGCTCCCATTAATTTTTAGTAACCGCGGCTTTCCTTATCTTTTTACAATACTGCTTTTTATTACATTTTAAACGAATAATTATCACAAATTAAATACTTATGTGAAATTTTTTATTACTATTCTCAAAATTTTACATCTGAACTGTAACACGTATTGATACAAAGAAGAAACTCCATGATTTCACTAAAAACCATACGTTTAGTCTACTAAGCAGACAAAAAGGAAATCTGCATCTGTTATTAACATCTTAATTAACACCTTAATTATGGTAGGCGTAATACTTATAAGCAACAATTTAGGATCTTTGTTAAGAATTAATTTAATACTAAGTAGTATTTAACGCCGAAAATGTAATTAGAAGCAAATCCCTCTGGATTTATTTTTTATCTTAATTGTTTTTAATAGCTGTACGGTGGTACATATATAATTAAGGTGTTCCACGTACCTATTTTTTATAGTACGCTATTAAACATGTCTGCAAAACCAGAATGTGCAACTTTACCACATGTAAAAGTTGACAATATTGTTATATCTGGCATGTCTGGACGTTTTCCAGAATGTAAAAACATAGAAATGTTTAAACAAAAATTATTTGATGGAATTGATTTAGTAACGGAAGACGAAAGGAGATGGCCTTTAAATCTGTATGGTCTTCCAACACGTATGGGCAAACTAAATAGTCTATCTAGGTTTGACGCAACATTTTTCGGTGTTCACGCAAAACAAGCTGATGTTATGGATCCTCAGCTACGTATTCTATTGGAAGTAACATACGAGGCTATCATTGATGCCGGTTTTAACCCATCTGAATTAAGAGGATCGAGTATAGGCGTATTTATAGGTGTTAGTCAAATAGATTGTGAAGAATACTGGCACCAAAATCTTAAAGATGAGGGTGGTTATTCTTTGACAGGAACTCTCAGATCAATGTTCGCAAATAGAATATCATTTAATTTTGATTTTAATGGACCTAGTTATACAATCGATGCAGCAGACGCCAGTGGTTTGGTTGCACTACAACGAGGAATGAATGCAATTCAAACTGGCGAATGCGATGCTGCCATAGTTGGAGGATGCAATCTTTGTTTAATTCCAGGCACATCTTTGCAGGTGCATTGTTTTAATTTGCAAAATAATAAAGATATGTACACAAAGTTGAATAGCACTGATAATGGATATGCTCGATCAGAGTCCGTTGGAGTTATTTTCCTTCAAAAGTCTAAACTTTCTCGAAGAATATATGCTACTATAGTAGGTGGTATAGTTAATACAAATGGACACAGAAATCCAGAAACACAAATGCGATTTATTAGAGAATTTTATAATGATATTAAAATAGATCCTGCGAACGTAGTTTACATAGAAAGTTATGGTACTGGATCGAGAATGGAAGATCAGCAAGAATTTAGCTCAATTGCAAGTATATTTTGTACCAATCGTAAGGAGCCATTGCTAATTGGATGCGTTAAAGGCAATATGGGTAATTCAGAATCCGCTTCAGCAATATGCTCTATTATAAAAGTAATTATTGCAATGGAAAATGGTATTATTCCACAAACTCTAGTATCTCGTAGTCCAAAAATTGCAGACACAGAAGAAGAAAAAATAAAGGTGATATAACTTTTCAAATAGATAATAATGCTATAATTACTATTTAGATTGTACGCCACAATCAACCTTGGAATGGAGGTTTAGTTGGAATTAACTCCTTCGGGTTTGGTGGCTCAAACGCTCATGTTCTACTTAAATCAAACCCAAAATGTAAAACTGCTACAATACCTGAGGACATACCCCGTTTAGTGTTGATATCTGGTCGAACACAAACTGCTGTTAAGAAACTGTTAGATAAGATCGTAGAACTTGATCAGGATGAAGAACTACTAGCGCTTTTAAACGAGGTATGCTCACAAAACATAGTAGGTCACACGTATCGTGGGTATACTATATTGGGAAAACCCCATATTCAAGAAATATCTAGTTTCAATAAGCGTCCTATTTGGTATATATTTAGTGGATTGGGGTCACAATGGCCTTGTATGGCCAAGCAACTAATCAAGTTAAACATATTTCAAACTTCAATAAAAAAGAGCGCTGACGTTTTGAAACCGTTTGGAATAAACTTAGAAGACATTTTAATAAACAGTGACCAAAATACATTTGAAAATATTACGAATTCTATTATTGCAATTAATGCTGTTCAAATTGCGTTAGTAGATCTTCTAAATGAATTAAAAATTAAATGTGATGGTCTTATAGGCCATTCTTTTGGAGAAGTTGGTAAAATATGTTTAACACTTCAAATATGTATAATATAAAGTTTGTTTTAGCTTGTGGATATGCAGATGGGGGTTTAACGGCTGAACAATCTATTACTCTATCTTACCTTATTGGAAGTGAAATTTTTGATTCAAAAGTAACTTTCGGAGCTATGGCTTCTGTAGGTTTATCTCGGGAAGAATGTACCAAATACTGCCCCTGCGATATTGAGATTGCTTGTCATAATAGTGCAAACAATGTAACGATAACGGGTCAAGTAGAACCGGTAACCAAGTTTGTTTCAAAATTAACGTCTGAAGGAATTTTTGCAAAAATTGTTCCAAGTTCAGGACGATCTTTTCATAGTAAACGGATGTCTAAACTTAAGTCTGAGTTGATAAAAGCCGTGCGTCATATTATACCTAATGCCAAACCCCGTAGCGCTAAATGGATTTCTACTTCAATTCCACAATCAGAATGGGGTTCGCATATTGCGAAATTCAATTCAGTTGAATATTATGTTAATAACTTATGCGCACCAGTATTTTTTTATGAAGCAATACAACACATTCCGAATAACGCTATTGTTATTGAAATTGGTCCACATGCACTTTTTCAGTCAATTCTAAAGCAATTACTTGATCCGAACTGTTTAAATATTAATCTTGTTAATAAAAACGCAGCTAACAATCTCGATTATTTGGTAGCTGCTATTGGAAAGTAAGTTTTTTTTTTGTTTTGGAGCAAAATATATAAACCCACAAAAATTGTTTTCCAGTATATTTAACGCTGGAGGGCAACCTCAAATAAAAAATCTGTATCCATCAATTCAATACCCAGTAAGTCGAGGAACTCCTATGATGAACTCTATGATTGAATGGGATCATTCAGAAGAATGGGTCGTACCCAAATTTTCCAAAAAAGAAGCTAACAGATATTTCGTTAACATCGATATTAGTAAAGAACGTTATCAATTCATATCTAATCACCGTATTAATGGAAAAATAGTTTTTCCTGCTGCGGGATACTTGGTAAGTATTGAGTTTATATTAATAATATTATTTAATGAGAAACGATGATATAGGATTTAGTGTGGAAATCGATAGCAAAATTAAAAAATGCGGACATTAATCAGGTACCTGTAATTTTAGAAAATATCGAATTTGAAAAGGCAGTAATAATACCTGAAAATGGAAGTGTTGAATTACTAGTGAACATTTTTGAAGGATGTGGGAAGTTTGAAATAACTCAAAATTCTACAATAGTTGCTACTGGGGTAATCATAACACCAGATGATATTTCAAAAGAGTTTGCAAAATTTCCATCAGCTTTAACCAAACCATCAATTACTCACGAGGATATCTATAAAGAACTTTACCTACGTGGTTACACCTACGAAGGGCTGTTTCAGGGAATTGTTAGTTCGGATAGCAATGGAGTTAGCGGAAAACTGAAATGGGAAAAGAATTGGATTACTTTTATGGATACAATGCTGCAATTTTCAGTGTTAGGTTTAAAGTCGCGGGAAGCATACCTTACCACTCACTTGCAAAAAGTCGTGATTAATCCCAAACTCCACGTGGAACTTTTTGAAACGCTTTCAAAAAGTAATCATTGTAAGTAAACAAGTTTTAGTATTTTAAATTCAATTTAGAATCTAATGTACAGTCGGGTAAACAAGTTTTACAAATTAAAAGTGTTTCCACAAGAAAAAATTGGATTTAATAGCGATATACTTTTTGATAACTCTTTTTTCTTATTTCATAATTGCCAAAATAAGTGGAAATTAAAGCTAACAAATCAAAATTGAGTATAATCTAAAATCTTGTGTTAAATTCTTGGGTTCGAAATTCAAGTTATCTGGGGATAGTAAATAGAAGCGTTACTAACTCAAGAGTTAAATTAAATAACGTATTTGACCTAATTTATAGTTACGTTATCTGCAAACCACTACTTCTATACAGGTATGGAAAGCTGTGCAATCGACATATTTTGTACTATCGCTAAATCGACTGATGTGCGTGTAAAAATTAAGGAAATGTAATTTGTGAAGGCGCCTGACAAACAGATTTAAAAAAACAGTGATCTACCTACGAAAACTATTTTCTTCTGGAGATTATTTCTTCACTACAAACCTTCAAACAGGCGACCTTGCTTTCGAATATTCATATACCATTTTTTCCTTGCGCTGCCAACTTTTAACATTACTGGTTACAGTTTTGTAGACACCTCTAATTCTATTTTACATGTGTCCACTTGCAGTTAGACTTGCAATATGGCTTCTTTAGGGGCCATTAAATTTTGACCTTGAAGAGGTCAGTAAACTCTCGTTTGGCCAGGATTGGTAATTTACATAATTTGCTTTGATCCATTTTTGGTTTAGACCACAACCATTCGTGTACTGATTTTATAGCCACCAGAGCAAGTTTCAACTTGTCAAATACTCACCTTGACCTACTTTTAGACAACTATTTGACTTTGACTCAATTTAGCCAATATAAGCACCATTTAACCTTGACGTACTTTTTACCACAGACAACAACATGTCATTCTTCTTATTTCCACGAACTGATTTTATTTTTAGATTTCTCTGAATTGTAATATGATACCCCTAAAGGTCAATAAATTTTGGCCTTGAAAAGGTCAATAAACGGTGGACTTTGGATCGATTGACATACAATTTTTACCATTTTCTACTAAAAAATTATTTATTCTACAGAAAATTTTAATTAATAATTACGAACACTTTTGTCTAGTTATAACACGAAATTTAAAGAAGTCGGTTGCTTCTTGCACATGTGTTAACCGGTTGGAATATATTATTAAAGTAATTTATTTTATACAATGGGAACGAGATTACAATATTCCATTGTAGTTGGAATTCAAATGATAGAAATCATTGCAGGTTTAACTTTAATTATTTATATCGAAAATGTTATTTAGCAATGCAATTTCCTAAGAAATTAATTAATTAATTTTATGACGGTGTTAATTGTAACTCGTTTTATTAATTATCTTGATCGGATTTAAAATTCTATTTTTGAATGCTTGATTTACTTATCTCTACCTGATATTAATATAACAGGTTTTAAGTGTAATTTTCCATTTAAAATGTGCGTTTTATTACAAACTAAAATTGTTATTTATCAAGTTTTAATCTCGGAACAAAGGAAAAATTTCTATTTATAATTAACGACAATCTCTTAGATCATTTTGATTTTTTGTTTATCATAAATGATTTTATTCTGAATAACTAAACTTTAACATTATAATTATTCGACCTTTATTATGATTCACGGTATAATTATTTATAGTACTTAATTTAATTCTTATCGATATGTAACGGTGCATAATTAATTGCCTGAAGGACTTAATTACGGTTTGTTATTAGCGGAATAAACAAGGAAAAAACTAATCTTCACAGAATTGTATTAAATCGTTACCTTTTGATGCTGCGAATGAAGTTAGATATAAAACTGTTAACACTGCAAAGCCTTCAAAGAACAACTTATCCTTTCCTCAGAGCCGCACTTCATTTGATCTTAAACGTAATCAAAATACAATAATGTTACAATTAGACAAAAGTAATGCAACTATTATATTAAATATGAACTATAACATTAAAGTACCACAACTGTTGAAGCCACAGACTTATCGTGAACTACTAAAAAATGTTTCTTTTGAAACTAAAGAACTTATTAAATTATCATCTATTCCTGAAGAAATAAAAAAGAATCTAACTACCTTTGAAGCTCTTTCACCAAAACTGTATGGTCTACGAAGAATCCATAAACCGAATGTTCTTTTAAGGCCTATCGTTAGTGCAATTGGTTCTCCTACATACAATCTTGCAAAACATCTTACATTTCTATTACAATCTCATATACAGGTAAAACATTCCATTATATTAAAAATTCTCCCGACTTCATTGAAAAATACATAATTTCAAAATTGAAGAGGGTTATATAATGGTCAGAGATAAATTCTAATATAATGCTTTGTATCACAAAGTAGCTGAATAGAACCAAGTCGTCTAGGACAATCTAAGAATGCACGAAACTTTTGGTATAGCTTTTCTCTGGATTAAATTGACATTTTCAAAGATACGGGAAAATCTTCCTTTTAAAAGGTTTAGATAGACGTTACCGGTTAAGCGTTCATAGAAGACATGTGTACCGACGATTCTGTTACGGTAGATGTAAAGAACCAGCGTCCTTTACGTATGTTTTTCAGAATTAAATAAATTATTCGCGGACCACCCTATATTTCAAATGACAAAAGATTGCGCGATACTGCACCACAAATAATTCATTAAACACCGCTGACGTGGATTTCTAAAAAACCAGTAAGTTTTTGCACGTCAGAGCAATTTAAACCAATCCAATAACGGCATCCCCCGAAACGGTAGCCACGAAGCCGCCCCCAGATGCACCTTTATACACCCGAGACGCGCTGCAAGAAAGAAGAGAATTCAAGGGAATTCAATTGAATGCAATTCGCTTCATTCATTTATCCGTAACGTACGTGAAATACCTGCTCGATCGTGACCCAGACCGCTACGCCGTTCCTGATATCCAGTAGCCGCCAGTACCGATTGCTTCTTGTAATCACCGACCTGTTAATCGCCACCGCAGAGTCCATCGCGATCGTGTGATAACGCGCACCACCTTGCGCCGGGCTACCTAAAGTTTGTTACCGAACTGCAATTAAAAGACACGTAAGTTGTAGAGTTATATAATCTAACAATTTACAACAAATTACTCCAGAACGTAAATAACAACAGGCTTAGTCTCCAGGAGTTATAACGTTAACATTAGACAACCACATACAGAAAGGGCGTAATGAAGGGGAAACCCCGCGTCGCCTGACTCATTACACTAACAAATAGTGTAACGCAGGGTAGATCCCGACGTCACTCGTGAACACCTGAGGGTAAAGGTTTGATACAGGGCTGTAAAGACCTACGACCTTTTCTTAGTCAAACAGGTTAGACAGGCAGCTGCTTACAGTCTACTGTTGGAGCTAAGGCCCCCGCTTACTACACATACCTACACCGCGTACAGGCAAACACAATAAAAACACACGGTCTCTTTAATCGCAGAAGAATACACAAGAAACCCGTTGCATAAATTTGTATTAAGAATAAATGTCGCGAAATACCTAGTGCAAAACCGTTCTTAAATAAATTAGAATACCGCCGGAAATTAAAACATTAGATAATCCGTAAATTATCTAATATTAACCTGTAGTAAATAATAAAAATACGACCGCGTGTATATTACGACTTACCTTAGTAAAAGGATAAATTTAAAAATATTCATTTTAGTATAGCATTTTCAATAGCGAGTATTTCGTTCTCAAACTGGTCATATAAAATCTCACCCAGACGCCGGGAAAGGGAGATTATATAGATACCACACCACAAATTTACAGGCCAGTGAATTTGATGTCGCACTTCTCGTGCCTAAAATGGACTTTTCGTAGCATCACAGAAAATTATTGTAGCTTCGCTGAGTACATAAATCATATCTATAACCCGTTTCTAGAATGGTCCATTTTAAAATGCAGATTCAGTAAAAAAACGTGTGCAAACTTGCTGCACTAATGAAAACGTAACTTTCCTTCAGTTTTTAACATAAGTTTTTGATGTTTATAACCACCGCAATTCTACCAATTACATTCAGACTTAAGACAGTATTAAAAAATAAAATATTTCAGACCTTTGAAATATTACAACTACCTATAAGAATATAAGTTACATTACAATTAGAATTTTAAGAAAATTTTAAAAACGAAAGGTCTATTACCTCCTTTAAATATTTTTAAACGGATTCTTTTGAATGTGATCATTGAATTCTTTTTTTGAAACTGGACCAGGCCAGGGATTTATTCAGAAAATAAAATCGTGGTTTACATTTTACTTTTCACGATATTTTTAAGCAATTTTCCTAAATTATTTTAATGGCAATAATTACTCAAGGATATACACGGTTATTCACGTTATGCAACACAGAAGAGTATGGCTAATGTTTTGATCGATCTGACAGATTTTTTTATGGATAAACGCCTAATAATGCTACATTAAGAAAATATTTGCCTGATATACAGGGTGATCCATAAGTACGAAACGTATCGAAGTTATATTTTTTAAATGGAATGCCCTGTATATTATTTAATGGCAAAATAAAGCTGCGATTTATTTAGACTTACCATGTCTAAATCTTAAAGTTTTTGAAATATTTCATATTTAGTTAAAATGTAGTGAACGTGCGTGTCACTTATTTTTAACTATATTGGTCACAAAGACTACTAATTGGTGGAGTTTCTTGTCACATATGAGAAACTTCTCCCAACTTAAACATGGGGTTCAAAAATTTAGGCCAAATAATTACTAGCTTCAAACAGCAATAACTTGTTTAAGTTAAATGTAACACCCTGTCTTTCTCTTCGGCAAAAGATATAAAATTAATCGCCTATCAAATATTATTAGGGTATCTCATAGTTCATTTAAAAAGATACAACTTTAATACGTTTCGTTTATTAAGAACCACCCTGCATATCGTGAAAATATGTTAGGTATCTATCCATAAAAAAAAAATCTTTCGGATTGACCAAAAAGTTTCGCCACAATCTTCCGTGTCGTACAATGTGAATAACCCTGTATACACTAATAGGGAAATCGTTACAAGTGACTTACGCTAACTGAAAAAAGTATAATTAAAGGATTAACATAACCTGCTGGGGAACCCACTGCCAATTGGTGGTTTTGGTAGTTTTGGTAAAATATTCATCATCATTTATAAATACAGGAAAATCTCTAAGATTTATTTTTGGACTGGCGGTGAAAATAAATCTTCATGTTATCTGGTCAGGTGACAGAAAATGATTATAAAACCTTACTGTTTGTGGTTACTTTTACAAGTACTTTATTTTAGGTTTATTAATTATAATATTTTTCGTTAGAATTGGTTAATTATTCATGATGACATATTTACTCTATCTTATCCATTTTTAAAGGATTTCTTTTTCTCAGTAATTTCATATTTAATACCTTTATGTTTGTCTGTAGCCCTAAGTAGTAAACGTAATAAGTTTCTATTGTTCACGAACTAGTTGTTTTTTCAATTTTGTAAAATGTAATAACTTTTTGTGGTAAATCCATCCTTCTTTAAACAGGTTATTTGTTGAATGTCATAAATCCTTCTACTCAGAAAGAATTTAAACTTCTAGCAATTGAACCCCTTATTAGTTTCCAAATCCTTAAAATAAATACAACCTCTATAAACCGGAAATTACTTCAACACTAATGTAGTCATTCCCACGGCTCCTATTTTTTCAAATCTAACCAATCACAGTTCGCATCCCTTACCACAGTATTTAGCAATCCTATTTAGTGCCTCCCATTTTCATCCTTTCTTGATTCAAAATTATATTTTCAAGTGTCAGTAAAAATATGTACCTCTTACTATCAACATCACTTTATTTATAAATTGAATGTAAATTTTAACATGTATGTAGCTCAAGTGTAACATTTTTATTTGCTAAATTATTTATAAAGGTGTAGAGTAGTTAATATAATTATTAAAATTATCTAACTCTCTTCTTATTACAAGTATACTTGACTAATACGAATTAAAGCGAAGTTAATCCTTCAGGATAATTGTGGAAGCACGTTATCCATCAAAACACTTACGTTAAATGAATGTTAATATTATTCTCTTCTGGTACGAAATTTTATATCTAGATTTCAGGTTAGAAAATGAATATCAAAATTTAGACTCGGTTTTAGTTTTTAACGTAAAATTCTGTACTTTTAGAATTCCTACGGCGGCGTGTAACTATGCATATTTGTAACTAAAGCACGTCCCAGTATATCAGAGAGTAATACATCATATTATTAGTGAAATAGTGTCGTTTTTTTGCATTGAAGCGGCAAACAGAAATCAGTAGCAAACTGAGCTACTTTAAACGAAGATGCTGTAAATGTGCCGCTTGCAAAATATTGTGTTAAATAAAGACCGTTCAGGTAAACAGCAAATAAAAGACGACTCTTTAAAATTCGACTTAAACTCATAAACGTGCGTTTGGGATTTCAACGTATTAAAAATTGTAGATTAATTATCAAACAATTTAAAGGAGTGAAAGTATTAAACATTTATTTGAGATGTGGCTTTTTCTGTTTTGATTAATATAAAATAATTATAACTGAAATTAAAAATTATTAAAGTTTACCTCGAGTAGGATTTGAACCTACGACCTGTACTTTGCTAGAATACCGCGCTAACCAACTGCGCCATCAAGATTCAAGCCCCAATCGACGTAAATTTGGTCTTTATGTATGTAGAACTTATGTAAATTCTAAATAATGAGATTACAATCAAATTACTTATTTTAATGGAATGTGAGCCTGCAATATCGCAAGGATTCACACATACCAAAGCAACTTGACTAATATTACATTATTATAATTAAAAACTTATAATATTATAACTGTAGTTACATTAATTTCTTTACATTTAATATCGTCATAAAGGTAGGTTTTGGAAACAAATCCGATATGTAACTAACAATCAGTCTTTATCATTCTCATACAATTCGGAAGAGCTGTCAGCTTGTCATACGGATATTATAACGGGATCTATAGTTTCTTCCATTATCACATCAAGTTCCCACACACGCTGTTCCTCTTTAATTACATGATCAACACACTTTTTCCACTTTTCCACACGGACATTGTCTATGGCTTGCATTAAAAGCTATCACATTTCACTTAATTCAAAAGTGGTATTGTTACGACATTTTTTATTTGTACCCGAACTAACTCTATGGGGTTAAGCAGTCATATGCTGGTAATATATGTATTATAATCACGCGTGAAGCACAGAGTTCATCAATAACATACTTAACAAGTTGTTGCTTATGCTGATTTACTATAGCTAACAGCTCTCGTTTGAGGATAGTTTCTTCAAATTGTATCTGTTTTGATGTTAATCACAAGACACAAAGGTATTTGTGTCTCCAAGAAACAATTTGGAGAGATTATCAATTAGCATTGATTTTCGATTGACTTTTTCCAACAAAAGGTTAAGTTCCTGTAGTGCCCTGTATAGTGTCGACCGAAACAGTTGTGGTCCATCGACGTCTTCTTTTAGTACTGCTACTACATATTTTGTTGAGAGTAGGAATTTCTCTATTGAAGCAGAAAGAATGGATTTTTCTTCCAATATGAACTTTTTCGTCTTCACTTAAACGTTGTTTTTTCTTCCTATTGAGCAAGCCGATTCTTTCTCTTTTTGTTCTTTTAAGAATCTGTATAGTGTTGACTTCCTCACTCCCGTCGTATTAGAATACATTTCCACTACACTATTTATTTGTCGGATTTTGATAATTTAAGGCATTATGTACATTCAGAATGATAATTGTTTCATTCCCAGAGAGTTAACTAAGTTTCAAACGTTTTGTTTTGAAGTAACAAATGTGGTAATTGCATCTTAAGGCATCCCCCATTAAGCGATTCATATTTCTAATTTACATATAATTGGATAATAGTGTAATGAGTACTTTCTAAGCATATACAAATTTTCTTGGAATTTCGGACGATCATCGCTATCCTGTACAATAATGTATTATCTGCTTCAGTAAAGATGACGTTTGTATTAATTCAATCTCAAACAGTTTTTACGTAACTAATAAAGATTGAGCTGTTGCTTCATTTCTTTTTTTACCTAAATTTAATACAAAAACATGATAATGACGTCACAAACGGATTCTCTGCTGAAACTTAAAATAGATTAAATGTACGTTACCAACTTTATTTGATTTGATAAAAAAAATTGTAGGTTACTTAGACAAACACTTAGACATTAAATCTTTTAGTTTATTTTCTTTTTGGTATGCATTAATAGGTCATAATATCAATTACAAGTATTTTTTTTTAAATATTTTATACGAACATAAGACACTGAAAAGGTAATAGATTTTACAGACCTTATAGTATATATCTTTAAAAGGTACGCCACTGACCTGTCGCTGTCAACATGATTTAGAACTCTCTGATATTCTAAGACATACTATAGCTATCCTAACGGACCAGTGCACTGGATAATACCCTACGTTACTCGTGTGTCCGGTACCTTTGTGTTTGTGTTAGAGTTGGACATTGGAAAAAAACATCGATGTTTTTTTCGATTCAATATATCGGATGGCGACATCGATGCAAGTATGATATATTGTGTTTTCAGAGTTTTACACTATTATTTAGGGATGAGCATCGTTGAAAAAATATCGATATTCGGGTACCGCATTTTTATTACGTTTCAGTATAGATATTCGATGTACATATATCAACTGTATAATGTCCCCGCATACGTATTCAATAGTGGTCAATACTCAATAATGCTAGAGATTCGCCGTTTTCTGTGATCCAAGAAGGCGACTAATAACTAATGTTTTCTGCCTGCGATTATGTAACGAAGTTTCGATATATCGAGTGTCGATACTCATCCCTAATTATTATAGTTATCACATGCCTGAAAATGAAAGAAACTGGCTGCTTCAAGTTCAAAACGTTTATTACCAATATAAAATAAAAAATCCTAATATTAATATCAAACTTTTTCAGAATTGATATTAGAAAAATTCAGTTTTTCAAAAATCCCAATATTTAGTCTCTATGCTTTGCAAAAATAAAATTTTATTTAATCTTTTGCTCTTCAATCGATTCCGTTGTTGGTTTAATACTTGCCCTGTCTGTGAAAACAGTCTCTCGGGGCCGACCACGGTTAAATACTTGAAGGCAGTTTTGAATAGTTTTCGGAAAGTGTATTTTATAGTCTTTCCATATTTCCAACGGATTTTCATGAAGGCTTCCTACGGGGTCTTTAAATAAATGGAAAGCTCATCAGTCAAACTACCTTCCGATTTATTACTATTCCAATTTTTGTGAACTAATTTATAATGATCACTCCATAAAGAAAAGGTCTCTTCAATTTGGTCAGATTTATAGCAGTCGGAGGAGGCACATTTTCTATTGCACCCATTTTTTTAGAAATTTCATTCAGTGTGAGTTTTTGTACCTCTCTTGCAACAGATTCTTCAACTGCAGCTGAAGTTATCTACGAAACCATGCAGCGGACTAGTGGTATAATTTTGCTGCTTGTACAATATTTGTCTCCAGATATTTCTAGCGTAGCAGCCTCCGAAGGCCGCAATATCAGGAGGATTGATGATGCTATTGATATTTCAGATCCGGTGAGCATTGGAGGTGCATTGGTGTTACGGAAAAGTGTATCATTTATGGCAGTCCGCAGTTCTAAAAATCTTTGTGCCATGTAATAAGTACTGTTCCAATAAGTAGGTACGCTTTGAATTAATTTTGTCTCGGTAGCGGTTGTTTTGCGTAATTGATCACTAGCAGTGCAACTGTGTTTGAAACAAGTGACTATTGATTTTATTTTATAAACAATGTGTTGCCACTCAGCACATGCCATTGTGCCCTCAGCCACCAAATTCAATGTGTGGGCGACACATGGAATGTGCTTTTTTACCGAAGGCTCTGTTGCTTTCACCAAGTTGGCTGCGTTATCAGTAACCACAGATGTCAAAATCTCTTTATCGATACCCCATTCTTGACAAGTCTTTTGGTGATATACTGTGACGTGTGTCTATTCCAAAATGGGCAGTCACACCTAAAAAACTTTTCATGTTTAATGTATCCCACCAAATATCTGTTGTCAAGGTAATATCTTCTATAGTTAAAAGCTTAGTTTTATAAGTTTCTGAAATAGCCTCATATTTTTTGTCAAGGCATCGTATAAGAGTGGTCCTACTCGGAATTTTATATTGAGGAGTCTTCATGAGATTTTTAAATCCTTCATTCTCAACTATTGAGAAAGGTTGATTGTCTTTACAGATCATATACAACAAACAATTGTGAAGTTTCCTTGTTTTCATTCCAGATTATGAATAAGCAGAGGTATTTCGGAAACTAGACGTTCTTGTTTTTTGGCATTTTATAGGGAATAAGCCCGCATTCATGTCAACAAGTTCATGTTCATCTGAAGTCTGACTTATCAACTCTTTGGAGGAACTTTGAATACCACTTGTAGAAGGAATTGCGGTTTCAGATTGAAGTTCACCGTTAGCTGACTCCTTGGCACATGATGATGCAAGCTCCGGAACACACACCGTCAATCTGTCTGCTCCCATTGTGACTGTATTATTTTGCTTCAAAAAATATTCAAGATAAGTAGCTTTATGAACATTACGAATATGCCCAATTAAATTAGTTGTATTTCCAAAAGATTTGATATCCTTTTGACATAGTTTACATTTAGATTTTTTCTCATCGATTTTGGAGAAAAACCCTTTTTCTTAGGGTTTATCATTATTGTGATTGAAAAATGAAGAATTAAATGACTGCACACTACATACGCTAATCAATTGATCATGACTTCACACGTACATATGCATAATCAATTAACATGACATGGAATCACGGTGAAGTACCGCCATAACCAAAAGGTTAAAATAAATGCGCAGAAGAGTACGTTAGACAATAGCTATTAGAAAAGGTTAAAAATATTCATTTTTTAGAAGTACAATCAATGAAACAAATTTCCTTACGTACATAGTTAAATACCGTTTTTTTTTAAATCTCTTTCAATGTAAATACAACCACATTTCTCGAAATATTCACTGCAATGATAAAAATTCAACAATTTATTAACGCAATCACAAATGTTCATTATATTTAATTAAAGGCACATTATACACTACGTTTCAAATGAAATGCACCACTTAGAAATAATAATGCTATGATTTTGAACTTTTGGCAAAATGATGTTTCAGTATCATATAGAAAACGATGGAAGTTTCAATGAAAAAGAACAAGTCATTATGTACTTTGCACCACTGTTAACATCAATTATCAACAATTTTTATTTATACATTTTAAGAAATCTAGTCACTTAGTGTCAATTTTTTGTTGTTTAACTGACACATTTATTCTGAAAAAATGCACCCAGTAAGACAATCACGAAACTTTTCCCAAGTTTCAGACTTTGACAGGGGTAGAATTATCGTCATGAAAGAAGCAGGTTTGTCATTTCAAGAAATCGACAGAAGACTTAATCGAGACCACACCACGGTGGCCCGCATTTGGTCTTCTTGGTCTGAAGAAAGCATTCAACGAACTCGTCCCAGTGGAAGACCACCACGCAGCACCAATGATCGTGAAGAACAACTTCTTAGGCGGATGGCCACGAGAGATCGGTTTCAGTCAACAAAGTCTGTTGCGGTGAACTGGACAAGAGCTATTGGTCATCACGTATCAATGTCAACAATCTACAGGAGAATTAAGTCTTTTGGCTTACATTCGTATCGTCCATACCGACGACCCCAGCTAACTCAAGAGCATAAGACTGCTAGATTGGCATGGTGTCAAGAGCGGCGGGACTGGGGCCTTCAATGGAATAACATCATCTTCAGCGACGTCAAAATTTAGAGTTTGTTGAAAGACGACCCACAGGATTAACACCTGCAGTCATGGTTTGGGGCGCCATACGTTTTGTGGAAGATATCCTCTTGTGTTCATTCTAGGCACATTAAGTGCTCAGCGTTACATTTACAATATTTTAGAGCCAGTGGTAGTACCGTTAATGCAGACGTTGCCAAATGGTATTTTGCAACAAGATAATGCTAGGCCACATACCGCACATGTTACAAAAATGTTTCTGGATTAAGTGCAGCTACCAGTATTGCCGTGGCCTGCGCGATCGCCAGATCTTTCTCCTATTGAACATGTATGAGACATGATGGGTCGAAGACTAACGTAACTACCAAGGACCCCAAACAACTTGGATGAATTAAGACACCGTCTCCAGGTAGCCTAGGATGAAATGCATCAGGAGGATATAGACCACCTCATAGAATGCATGCCTCGAAGAGTGAACGACTGCATTGCTGTGCGTGGCGATGCTACACACTATTAACATTTTCTTGTTAACTGTTTATTTTACCTTCAAAATTTCATCATCTCATACAGTTGAATTCGGTACATCGGTACTATGCATCGAGTGGTTTTAATACATCGATACATATCGTCCATCCCTAGTTTGTGTAGGTAAAGTTTGACTTACGTCGAAACTCCAACAGTTGCAGGTCATGGATCTGCTGGAAAGAAATTTAACCCTTCCATAACTAATAAATTTATGTAAAAGTAAACTTTCACGATTATCACACTAATTAAAATACTTATTTTTTGGGTAATTAAATCGTGTATTTTCTTTATCTTACTTATCTTTTATATAAATATAAACGTTTCGATAACAATTACAGTTACCGTCCTCTGTAAATGGTAATATCTTTAAGGATTACTAGAGATGTTAAAACGAATTTATGAAATATGAAAAATAGGAAAACACAAATATAAGTGTAAACGTTTCGATAACAGTTGCAGTTATCGTTCTCAGTAAATATTTTTCATGTTTCATAAATTTGTTTTAACATCTCAAGTAATTCTTAAAGATATTACCATTTACTGAGGACGATAACTGTAATTGTTATCGAAACGTTTAAATTTATATAAAAAATATATTAATCAAATACACGATTTAATTATCCAGAAGATGAGTATTTTAACTAATATATTTAAAAGTTGAGCCTTCATTGGAAAACAGAAAAATCCACACCCAAATTAGACAGATAATTTTTACTTTTTACCCTCATTACAATCGAATAACACTTCCAAGCATTAAAACTTTTTCAATACACTGTACAATAATAATATGGTTTAGGTAAACCGAAAAATAGGTTACTGTGTTATCTGTAATAATATCACAAGACCTCGTTGGTATATTCGAAAAATACTTACCCGACTTGAGAACAAAATTAGTATTGCTTGGAAACATCCCGAGCGGAAAGCGAGGGGTGTTTCCTTAAAGCAATGCTAATTTTGTTCTCGAGAGAGTCGAGTGGTATTCGATCAGATTATATCACTTCTTTCTTCTAATAAACAATAAAATCTAGTCTTAGAAACTGACTTATTTATTGTAATTATAAACTACAATTATTATAAATTACGTTAGTTACCGTGCTTAGTTACTGTCATGACTAACATCTCACAGCTAGTTTGCTAATTTCATTAAAGGGAGCGATGAAAATACGAAATCGAAAACGCCAAATAGAATATACTCCGCCATTAAGGTAAACAAGCCGTGTTTTCATGAAATACGTTCGTGAGTGGTTCAAATTTTGAAAGTAAGCAAAGTTGATTGGTTACATATATATATATATATTATATATATATATATATATATATATATATATATATATATATATATATATATATATATATGTATATATCCTCTGTGTATCTCTGCACTTTTTCTCCTACGCATTAGTCATGAACACGGTTTTCAGGCATAAGAACAATACACATGGATTATTTTAATTTAATTTCAGATTAAATTTGACTCATTTAAAGCATCGCCTTTAAATCAGCAAGATATACCAAACAAAAAATTACAAAGTAATCTAACAAAAGAACTGCAAGAGCACTTTAACACCTCCACAATACCGCAGTAAAATGAAATAAATATTAATGATAATGCTAATACTTATTACATTTATAATGCATGACATTTTAAATATTTTAGTGTATTCATCCGAGACGTTTTTTAACGAAAATGGGGCTATAATAATCTGAGCTATTAAATTTAAATGGAGAAACTCGAATTCGTCCGAACGCGAGCCGAATCGCGAACAAAATGCGTTGCTCGAGGACTCAAATAGCTTAACCTGATACTTTACTTTGTTTAATACGCAAATGCAATTTTAGAACAAGTTGCAAGTAATGTTTTTATAGAGAATAAAGGTAATTTATAATCCCTTGAGACATAAATATAAAAATTTGTGATTTTTATAGTGAAGCAAAACCTTGGCAACAAATCATTCTACATATCTAACTAGATTCCTAATGACGCCATTTCACGTCTGGGACTTTAAAACTTCGGAATGAATTTTGGTTATTTAATCTCGGAATAACAAAAAATAGCATATATACTGCGTGACTGAGGAATTTTTTAACCCGTCGAGTGATTAAACGTAGTTCCTTAGTCCCCTAATATACAGTGCCCTCCTAAAGCCCCCCCCCCCTAACTATTATGTGAACCATAAAACTAAAATTAATACAATTTTGGGAAACCGAAGTAAGGCACATATGCAACGTTTGTTATGGTATTCAGTGACGTAATCATTAAAAATGGCGGACAGCCACCACTTTGTAAAATAATTTTAAATGGGATCATAAGCTAAGTAGGACCTCATTTGAAAGCTCATTCGAAGTCCTTTTCAACGACATCAACAACATTAAATATTACTACTGATTCATGAGTTTCAACCTAAAAACGCCAATTAATGTTTTAAAGTTTTTGGGTTGAGACTCATGAATCAGTAGTAATACTTTAATGGTGTTGATGCCGTTGAAAAGGACTTAAAACCAGCTTTCAAATGAAGTATTACTTTCCATATGATCCCATTTAAAATTATTTTACAGAATGGCGGCTGTCCGCCATTTTTAACGATTACGTCCCAGAACTTTATTAATTTGAGTTTTATGGTTCACATAATAGTTTGAGGGGGACTTTAGACGGGCACTGTATAACATATAAGATTATTTACTGCACTCCTTTAATGAGAAGTTAAATTTCTCTCCCTAGATAAATAATGTAAAAAAATATCGTGGTAAATAATGCACAATTTTCTATATTTTCAATGAAATTTACAGAAACTTATAATTAACGTAATTCTAAGCAAAAACAAAAATTCAACACTGATAGATTCTATAATGAAAACTATAAAAAAAGTATTTTAAATTATAGTAGTTAATTGTACAGTTATTGCAAATCATAGTAGAGTCAAAAGATACTCGTAACGTGTCATCCCGTCTGCATTTCATTGCTAGAAGCTACGACCATTTTGAAATGATTCTTATATTTTAAAAAAACGATTTGGCTTGTTCGTACAAAAATTGCCCTGTACAGGAGGTAGTTACGGGGGTCTTTTCGAGAAATTGCAAAAAATTTTCTTGCATATTCTCGACCTACCAAATCTCACCTTCCATCTTCCAGAAATGCATGTCTCTTAATTTTAATTATATGACGCTCACAATGGTTTTATATGGAGCGCCTTAATGTTCAAACGTTTGCCCTGAAACACGCGTTCCTGCAACTCTTCATAATTCGAAAACTCGTCAACCAATAAAAGATTACGCTTTATAAATGATGAGCGTCGTTAATCGAGGATTAATTTGGTATAGTTAGTAATTAATTATTGTGAGTGTTTTAGTGAAAACCTAACACGATGTCCGGTTTCGAGAGCCCGCCCGCAGAGATGCGAGTAAGGTTAATATAATCCAAGCTCATAAGCAAGCAATATTCGTATTTAATGTATACAATGCTTAGTACCTAAACGTGCAATAAGAGCTTGTTTTATGTGTATTCTGAAATTCATTGTTCATGCTTAGCTTATACTTATAAGCTTATAATTACCACGAGCCGCCACTGAAATACCGAGCCATTATAACATAAGCTCTATTTATGTTATAACAAAATTGTTCATATTGCCTCAGTTGAATTTGCTTCATGTTAGGTAAAGCAATTTAATTGTAACTGCAATATTTTAAGGAGGAACTAGGCAATAAAAAAAATGGTATTATACAGTATACGCCAAAATATACAGTACAGGAAAACTATGTTACTGTTATTGTTATTATTTAGTTATGGCGCCAAAATACACATTAGTGGAAAACAATGTTACTGTATTTGTTATTATTTAGTTATAGGGATGATACTGTAAATGTTCAAAATGTGCTCCATTGCGCTGTAGACAGTGTTTATAACGAACACGCAGATTTTCAAACATATTCTGGAACATAGGTTGCTTCAGAGAAACGATTTTCTGACGTAATGATGGCACAGTTTTGGGTGGATCTGGATAGCTGAAAATTTTCTCCTTTAACATTCCCCACACATAAGCATCAGGTGGTGTCAGATCGAGGGAATGTGAAGGATACGGGAACTCAGTCCCACGGGAAATTATTCTTCCTGAAAAGGTTTCTTGCAGCATAGCCATAGACTGTCGAGCGGTGTGGCAGGTCGTCCCGTCTTGTTGGAACCACCGTCTATTCATCCGAATGTTCCTGGCACGACAAAACCTTCTTAGGCCATGAATAAATGGCCTAACCATCATGTTTCTATAACGTCCCTGGGCAACAGTAAGAGTTATACCATCATTATCCTCAATGAAATACGGACCTAGCGCACCGTTTCCTGATACTGCACTTCAAATCGTCACATGTACACTATGTAGCGGTTTCTGGACGATAACGTCTGGCCTCTCGAAACCAAGAAAGCGAGTTGTTTTGCAATTGATAAAATCGTCCAAGTGAATGTGACTTTCGTCGGAGAACCACACGTTGACTAAAAAATCTGGATTCTCGTACACCATGGCCAAAAATCGCCGAAGACTTCGCTTTGGTGACTGCAACACCTGATTGAGGACAGGTCCATGATTTTCATTTGTGGACACAGTTACTGGCCTACCAGACCTTCCCTTCCGTTGACACAATACACTATCCATACGACGAAATTTTGTAACGACAGACAGCATAACTGTGTTGCTTGGTGCCGGCTTACTAAAGTGTTCCCGATGTTGTTCCGCCACTAACTTTAAACTCAACCGTACGTACGAAAATAATCTTCCACTATGAACACCTTCTCCTCCGTCGCGAGACCCATTGTCACTTCCAACCACAGAGCATAAGGTTCATTACACAACTAGTAATACAGAATGGTGATGCAACAACACGCAGACCTACAGACATGCGCATGCTGGCTGCGCAAAAGTCAGTACTGTATATTTTGGCGTATACCATATTTTAATTTGTACACGAGGCGTACAGCCATCCGCTACAGATAAATGTGAACACGTAAGTTCACAGAACACAGCCGCGCTAGTTTGATCTGTAGTAACACAATCTGGTGAACAATCAGGAGGTAATGGGTATGATCACTGCGTGTACGCACATCATGTGCGGCTATTTAGGCGAATGCTGGGGTAGTATCTTCGCCCTCAGAACCCTAACTCTATTCATCACCGCACGAATCCTATACAACTAATGTATACACAGAGGACCAAAAGTCCGTTACCCTCCCTTGAACTTTTGATCGGTAACAGCTTTCACAAGCTGTTTGGTGTGTTATTGTAATAGTAAAAAAACTATTTTTTGACGTAAAAATGACTGCCGGAAGTTTCAAAATGAGATCTGGTCGTCATTTTGAACGTTCTTATGGGAAGGGGTGTCGAGTGACATCACATTTTAAATTCTTAAATCAACCCCCGAATTTGAAAGCATTTGAATAACTCGTATTCGCGTGACGCCCAATTTCGTTTTCAACCCCTGTTACGGTGATTCTGAGCGTACTTTAAACAAAAAAAACTGAAGCAGTTATCATATTTGGTGAAGCTAATCGCAATTACCATGTTGCCACCCGCATCTTCAATGAACGCTTTCCGAAACCGTAGAAGAATTTTTCAAAATTTCGATAAATAGGGACGGTAATAGATGCACCGTGATCCGGGAGAGGCGGCATTGAAGAAAATGTGAAAATACAGATAATTGCTGAAATGGTAGTGAATCCTGAAACGAAGTACGACTGCGGTGGTGAAAAAGTATAAATTTCATCCATATCGGATGCAACTTCTTCAAAATCCCCAAGAGTTCAGCATGGACATCATTTTCCAACAAGACTTTAGAGATGTGAGAAATTACTTAGACGCTACTTATACAGATACGTGGATTGGTCGCCGGGGTCCTACGGAGTGGCTAGCGCGGTCGCCGGGTCTCTCGCCCCTAGATTACTTTATGGGGGGTTACCTTACATCTCGAGTTTATACAACAAATCTGGAGTCTTTGGAAGAACTGCGTCAATGTATGACGTTTGTGCACAAGTAACCCCTGAAATTATCCAGAACGTTAGGGAAGCATTCTCCAACCGAATGATTATTTGCCAAAATATGCTAGATAAACATTTCGAACATATTTTACAATAAGAATTTAATGTTATGTGTTGCAACATTCTTTATTATTAAAATTGTATTTATTCTTTCTCGACATGTTTATATTATTTAATTGCGATTATAGCTTTACCAAAGATGATAACTACTTCATTCTTTTCGTTTAGAGGATGAGACATTGCCATTTTCATACATTTCATAATTTGACAACTAAATGTCAGAGTCTAAAAACCATAGCAACGATTAACTGTCACATTTTGTAGTACGTTCAGAATCAGTTCTTGAATGCATTACCGTAACAGGAGGTTGAAAACAAAATTGGTCCTGTGTGTATGCTGAGAATCCATCACGTCCCTCTCCCTTGGGGGGGGACACGTCGCTTTCTTTTCCTTCCTTTACCCCCAAATCGGTTTTGGAAACCAAAAAAGCGTTAAAAATTAGTACAGAAATATGCCACTCAGACGAAATGGAATAAGGACCACTTAAAATATTAGCATAGTAACAGACTTAGTAAAAATAATCAACCATTCGATTCGGGTTGCTTTTGTAAGTCATGTTTACAAACTGGACTTCGTAAAGCTCAGTTAATTGAAATTATAGACCATAAAACTAAACCAAATAACCCCTACTTTATTATAATTTATGAGCATATCACATATCAAATTGGCGAAACAATAATGCAAAGGAGATTAAAAATCGATATATCAACTACAATAATAGTACTTTTAATTACTATTACAAGAAGTAAAAATTCAATTTTATATATTTACGTTTGTAATTATGTTTCAATAAACTGAATAAAGTCTATTATCACTAATTTCTCCGTTTTTCTTTTCGTTGCTCTGTAATGTGTGTTTGAACGCCCTATATATATATATATATATATATATATATATATATATATATATATATATATATATATATATATATATATATATATATACGTTTTTTTTCCTTTTAATTTCTTTTTCTAATTACTCAGTTCTCGTTTTCACGCTAACGAAAATTATTGTTTTTATGTGTCTTCATACAGTTAAACTAAATTGATAATTAATACTGTATTTCGGATTAGAATTGTGTCGTATTTAGTTCAAAGTGAATTTCTTTGTTAGAATTAATTTACATTAGTATTGAAGTCATATACATTTTCGTATGGTTTAAAATTAAAAAAGCGTTTGTGATTGAGATAAAATTCCAAGTTGGTTTTCGTATTAAGTTTTTAGTGCCAAGATTCTATTGCAGTACAGTTTACCGATTCACTTTCAATAAAAAAAATCATTATAGGGCAGGCAAGATTTGGCTGGTTTACAATATGAACTCTTTAAAATTAAATTATTATAAGTTTTTGTTATGAACGAACAAGTTCAAAGGTAAATATGTAATTAAAAAAACTTATAATAATTTAATATTAGTCAAGTTGCTTTGGTATGTGTGAATCCTCGCGATATTGCAGGCTCACATTCTATTAACATAAGTAATTTGATTGTAATCTCATTAAATTTAGAATTTAGATCAGTTCTACATACATAAAGACAAGATTTACGTCGATTGGGGCTAGATTCTTGATGGCGCAGTTGGTTAGCGCGGTACTCTAGCAAAGTACAGGTCGTAGGTTCAAATCCTACTCGAGGTAAACTTTTTATTTATGTATGTAGTAAAATTAATAATAATCTTTAAAATTAACTGCATATGTATTGTAGAGTAGATAAGCGTTGCTTAGTTGGAAAAGCTTCTCTTGCAAATTTCTTGTGTGAAGGCGAAAATATGACGCAATCTTTTTGATCATTTACGGGAAGGGGCATATCGTTTCCTCCGAGTTCTATAATTTGAATGTATGAGCAGTGTAATTGGTTGTCGTTTTTAAAATCGAATATGACGTAACTGAAGAATTTTTTAATGTATGTGCTCAGTATTGGTCTTGATCTGGTGGAGGAAGTTGTGGTATGCGCGAGGGCACCGCTTTTACCGTCGATATTCCCGGTTCTATCGAATGTATCGTGGACTGTGAGTCCGTTTCGCTATGTGCGGATGTTGTTGTTGATTCACCAGGATATTTTTAAGATTTGTTCTAGAGCTAAAGTTTCGAAACATCTCCGACGCGCGGAGGTAGCCAACGTAAGGTAAGTAAGATCTTTTGACTGTTGAAGGCTGATTTATCTACGTGTGACCAGGTGTATTCCTACCGATATCGTCTTAATAACAGTCTGGCGCCCTTTTATTTCACTTTCTGCGACTTTCGACAATACGACTAACCACTCTCAGTATTTTTAAATTAAAAAACACACCCACGCCCTCTGTCCCACCGAGCTAGTCCGGTGCTCTCTAATTATCTGTTACCTGTCGTTTCAGCTTCATTTTCGACCGTAACAGCTTTATGCATACACTGCATCATGCACCGATTAAGACAAAATTGTTATCGATAATAATAGTGTAGCTATGCTGATTCTCATCCACTCTGCAGTGTTGCCATGTCTCAAGTTCATACAATGTTGCCATACTTCGCTTTGTTGTTTAGTTCATTGGCCTCTTTAAGGTTCACTGAACTCTAGGGGCTATATTACAATTCCAAGAAATCTAAAAATAGGACCAGCTTCGATAAACCTCAAAGTGCATTCACCTTAAAAACTGAGTCAAGGCTAAAAGACACCTAAAAATCTAATAATCAAAGTTCAGATGTACTGTATTTTAAATTTAAATTACGTTTAAAATATTATGATAAACTTTAATCTTTTGATGATTACAGGTATCTCCGTATTCATGCACAGAGACGCAAATGTCATTAGATCTGGCGGAATCGAATTTCGTGGAATTAAAAGAACTTCAGCATCGGAACTTCAATCAAATACAAGCAACTTAAAATTAGAAAAATATGAATTTATTCCATATCACAAAACCTTTGCATGTGATGAAATTACAGAAAGACAGGCACTTAATTTTGCTATTCAGATTGTAATGGAAAATCTTCAAGTTTCTAAACCGAGAATTCTGGCGTTCGTAGAAGATTTAAGTCTAAATGAAGAAACGCTTGCCAAAAATATTATAGAATCAGAACTTAAATTATTTACAGAGTATGCTTTAATTGCAAGAAATTCACCTATGACAAGTGAATCAAAGCAAAATGATCAAAACATTCATTTTATGGTCATGGAGAATGGATTATCTCTGCAAAACATAGAATTGACAAAGAGTTTTCTTAACACGTTAGAACCTGGAGGTTTTTTTCTTAGTATAGAGCAAAGAATATCAACTGATATCGAGTTTTTAAATTTAGAAGTTATCAGTACCCAAACAATAGATAAAAATAGTTTCATACTGTTTCGTAAACCATACGAAGAAACAGAAAATTCGATAATACTTAAATTGACATGTGACTACTTGAACTGGATGGAAAAGCTTACAAGCATTCTTAAAAATAAGAACGATGGAAATAAAATTTACTTAATAAGTGAAAATGATAACTTTAATGGTTTAGTTGGGTTGACTAATTGGTTAAGAGATCATTTTAATGAAATAAACGTGCGCACATTCTTTATAATGAATAACGATGTAGAACCTTTTACATTGTCATCTCCTTTTTATAAAAAACAAATAAAAAAAGATTTAATTCACAATGTATTTAAAAACAAAGTTTGGGGATCATACCGTTATCGTTTGTTAGATAAAACAGATAAAACAGAATCACGCAAGAATGCTCTAACTAGAACAGTTTTAAATTGGACCGACAAGCTAGTTACGCATAAAAAGTACGCAATACACTTCATTTTCTATTAAACTAAGTTTAAGGTTTCAGATCTGCTGATAAGTCCAACATTTGTACGGTATCTTTTGCTTCCCTTAACTACTATGAAATAACGTCAACAGACTACTCGTCTACCGACTCAATTCTAGGTCAATCAAATCTAAACATAGGTTGGGAGTTTTCTGGTCACAATAGTGATGGTAAGAGAGTAATGGGAATTGTTAGATCGCGTGGTGTTACTTCTACGTGTGATCCTGAATTTTTATGGGAGGTCCCAGAAAAATGGACTCTTGAACAAGCGGCGACAATTCCTATACCGTATACTATAGTAAGTTGTTTATAAAAATAAAATTAATTAATTCTAAATTGTTATTTTCAGTCTTACTACGCATTGATTGTTCGTGGGAAACTACGACATGGTGAATCAATTCTTATAAACGCAGGTGCAAGCGTTGTAGGACAAGCTGCAATTACAATTGCTCTTCGCATGAAATGTGTAGTATTTACAACGGTTCGTGATCAAGATAGAAATTTTTTGAAGCATAAATTTCCTCAATTAGATCTCAGTCGAATGGGAAATTCACAAAACTCGAGCTTTGAGCAATTAGTTCTGACGCAAACACATGGACTTGGTGTTGACGTAGTTTTAAATTCATTAACAGATCAAAAATTTCAGTCATCAGTGCGTTGCCTTGCTAACGAGGGACGTTTTGTAGAAATAGAGAAAACTAATTTAACCAGTAACTCATCATTAGGAATGTGTATTTTCTTAAAAAATACCACTTTCCATGGAATATTGTTTGATGCCCTTATTAGTAGGGATAATCCTCATAAATCTGAAATAACTAAAACAGTAAATGATGGTATACTTAATGACACAGTACAACCCCTTTCAGCTACGGTGTTTACTAATAATCAAATTGAGGAAGCTTTGAGGTTTATGGCAGAAAATTATAAAAAAAAGACATTAATAACATTAGATGCAGACAACCTGAAAGTTTCTCCCCAAATAAGTCCATTTAAAAGTTATGTTTTGCTTAGCGAATCAAGCGATTTTAGTTTAGAGTTTACTAATTGGTTAATTGATAAAGGTGCTACGAAAATAATACTAACGATTTCTGAGGAAGCAAAACATGGGTTCCGGTCTTCATGCTATTCAAGGTGGCGAGAAATGGGAACGAAAATTGTAACAGCTTCAGTTAAATCTTTGACGAAAGATAACGCGATACAACTCTTAACAGAAACAAACACTTTAGGACCAATTGGTGGTATATTCATACAAAATTGTACTAAGGCAGATACTCAAGCAAGAGTAGCTTTTGTAAAACATTTAGATGCACTTTCGCAAAGTCTGGTTCCTTGTTTAGATTATTTTGTTATTTTCTCGTCAAAATTAATTAGTTCTAAACAGGTAGACATTAACTGTGCTTTTGAAAATTCTGCCTTAGAACAGATTTGTGAAGCCCGCGCTTGTGCCGGTTTTCCAGGATTAGCAGTTCAATTCAAAACTGCAGTTTTATCACAGAGTGTAAGATTTTGGTTGAATTCAATGAATCTTCTTTTACAACAGCATTCAGTTATATCTATTGGTCATGGCAAAATTAACACGCTTTCATAAAAAACTTTGTGTCATAAAATTTTTTAAGCTTACGTTTAATGGAAAGTAAAATAATAAAAGTAAGGTTTTCGTTTTCTCACCTAAGTATAAAAACATGTATAGAAATGATAAAGTAACGTTCTACGTACGTTAAGTTTATCACATAATTGTAGCGATTAGTGTACGGTAATCCAACATGTAGATTACTATTGTTTACTTGTAATAATAATAAAATTATTTGAACATTTTTAACAATTTTGAAATATAATATTACTACTGTCGAAGACAACTGTAAGCGTTATGGAAACGCTTAGATTGTATAACTTAAATATACAAATACACAATGCAAAAACCCAAAAAGATAAGTATTTTAAAATAATAATTATATTATATTTTAGACAGCTACATCATAAAATTATTTTAGACATTAGAAATTACTTTTTAAACGTGAGTGTGTCCTTGTGTGTACATGTGTGTGCTTGTGTGTGCTTGCCTGCTTGTATGCTTGTGTGTACTTGTGTGTGCTTGTGTGTGTTTGTGTGTGCTTGTGTGTGCTTGTGTGTGCTTGTGTGAGCTTGTGTGTGCTTGTGTGTGCTTGTCTATGATTGTGTGTGCTTGTGTGCGCTTGTGTGCGCTTCTGTGTGCTTGTGTGTGCTTGTGTGTGCTTGTGTGTGCTTGTGTGTGCTTGTGTGTGCTTGTTGTGTGCTTGTGTGTGCTTGTGTGCTTGTGTGTGCTTGTGTGTGCTTGTGTGTGCTTGTGTGTGCTTGTGTGTGCTTGTGTGTGCTTGTGTGTGCTTGTGTGTGCTTGTGTGTGCTTGTGTGTGCTTGTGTGTGTTTGTGTGTGCTTGTGTGTGTGTGTGTGGTGTGTGCGTGTGTGCTGTGTGCGTGTGGCTGTGTGTCGTGTGTGCGTGTGCGTGTCGTGTGTGTGTGCGTGTGCTGTGCTTGTCCGCGTGTCCGCGTGTCCGCGTTTGGCGTGTGCGTGTGTGTCGTGTGTGCGTGTGTGTGCGTGTGCGTGCTGTGTAGTGCGTGTGTGTGTGTGTGTGCGTGTGTGCTGTGTCTGTGTGTGTGTGTGTGCTGTGTGTTCTGTGTGTGGTCGTGTGCGTGTGCTGCGTGTGTGCGTGTGCGTGTGTGCGTGTGCTGCGTGTGCTGTGTGCGTGGTGTGTGCGTGTGTGCGTGTGTCGTGTTGCGTGTGTGTGTGTGCTGTGTGCGTGCGTCGTGTGCACGTTGCGTGTGTGCGGTGTGCGTGTGTGATGTGATGAGTGTGTGCGTGTGTCGTGTAGTGCGTGTGTGCGTTTCGTGTGATGTGTGCGTGTCCGACGTGTCGCGTGTGCGGTTTGTCGCGTGTGGTGTGTGCGTGTGTGCGTGTGTGCGTGTGTGCGTGTGTGGTTGTGCGTGTGGTGTGCGTGTGTGTCGTTGTGTGCTGTGCGTGTGCGTGTGTGCGTGTGTGTGTGCGTGTGGCTGTGTGCTGTGTGTGCGTGTGCTGTGTGCTTGTGCGTGTCGCGTGTGTGTGCGTGTGTGCGTGTGTGCTGTGTGTGCGTGTGCTGTGTGGTGTCGCGTGTCGTCGTTGTGTGCTGTGTGCGTGTGTGTGTGTGTGCTGTGTGTCGTGTGTGTGCTGTGTGTGTGTGTGTGCTTGTGTGTGTGTGTGTGTGTGTGTGTGTGTTAGGTGTGTGCGTGTGCGTGTGGTGTGTGTGCCTGTGTGTGTCGTGTGTGTGTTGTGTGTGTGTGTTGTGTGTGTGTGTGGTGTTATGTGTTGTGTGTGTGCGTGCTGTGCTGTGTGCTAGTGTGCTGTGTGTCTGTTTGTGTGTGTTGTGTTGTTGTGAGTGTGTGCGTGTGTAGCGTGTGAACATGTAGTGTCTATCGGTGTCGCGTGTGCGTCACTATGTCGTGAATGCGTGTGAATGCAAGTGTTGTCGTGTGTTGCTGTTGTTTGCGTGAGTGCTGTGTGCGTTATGGTTGTAGCTGTGTGTGTGTGGTAGTGCGGTGTGCTGTGTGTGCATGTGTGTGTGTGCGTGTGCGTGTGTGTGCGTGTGCTGTGTGCGTTGTTGGTGTGCGTGTGTGCGTGTGTGCAGTGTGTGCGTGTGTGTGCTGTCATGTCTTGTCGGTGTCGCGTGTTGTGCGTGTGTCGTGTGTGGTGTGTGCGTGTGTCGTGTGTGCTGTGTGGTGTGTGTGTGCGTGTGTGTGTGTGCTGTGTGTGTGTGCTGTGTGTGCTGTGTGCTGTGTGCTAGTGTGTGTGTGTGTGTGTGTGTGCTGTGTGTGTGTCGTGTGTGTGTGCTGTGTGTGCGTGTGTGTGCGTGTGGTGTGGTGTGGTATTGTTGTGCTGTGTGCTGTGTGTGTTGTTGCTGTGTGTGTGTGTGTGTGTGTGTGCTGTGTGTGCGTGTGCTGTGTGCTGTGTGTGTGTTGTGTGTGTGTGTGTCTGTGTGTGTGTGTGTGTGTGTGCTTTGTGCTTGTGCGTGTGTCGCGTGTCGGTGTCGCTTGTGTGCGTGTGTGTGTGCTGTGTGTGCTGTATGTGTGTGCGTATGCGTTGTGTGCGTGTGTGCGTGTGTGGCGTGTGGTGTGTGCGTGTGTGTGCTGTGTGTGTGTGTGCTGTGTGGTGTGTGCGTGTGTGCGTGTGTGCGTGTGTGTCAGTGTGCGTGTGTGCGTGTGTGCGTGTGTGCTGTGTGTGCGTGTGTGTGTGTCGTGTGTGCGTGTGGTGTGTGCTGTGTGCGTGTGGTGTGTGCTGTGCTGTGTCGTGTATGTCGGTGTCGGTTGGTCGTGTGTGTGTGTTGTTGTGTGTGCTGTGTGTTGCGTGTGTGCGTGTGTCGTGTGTGGTGTGTGTGCGTGTGGTGTGTGTGTGTGTGTGTGTGTGTGTGTGTGCGTGGTGCGTGTGCGTGTGGTGTGTGTGTGGTGTGCGTGTGTGCTGGTTGTGTGTGCGTGTGTGCGTGTGTGTGTGTGTGTGTGTGTGTGTGTGTGTGTGTGGTGTCGTGTGCGTGTCGCTTGTGGTGTGTGGTGTGTGTGTGTGCGTGTGTGTGTGTGCGTGTGTGCGTGTGCGTGTCGCGTGTCGCTGTCGGTTGGGTGTGTGCGTGTGTGCGTGTGTGTGGTGTGTGCGTGTTGTGTGTGTGTGTGTGTGTGTGTGTGTGTGTGTGTGTGTGTGTGGTGTGTGTTTGTTGTGTGTATGTGTGTGTGTGTGTGTGTGTATGTGTGTGTGTGTGTGTGTGTGTGTGTGTGTGAGTGTGTATGTGTGTGTGATTGTGTGTGTGTGTGTTTCGGTGATTCGTGATATCAGGTAAAATTTGATTTTGCTGGAATAGTCAGCGGTTGTGGTGGATTAGGTGTACTTAATTTTGCGCCCAATAGGATAGTTTATCATGTAGTACAAATAGGGGTTGAAATCGACATATAACCGAAAAGGGGCGCCAGAGTAATTGAAATCATAGGGGTTGAAATGCCTAATTACGATTCACAGCTTGCTCAAAATACTCAAATAATTCGTTACCTGTATGCAATCTTCGTAGGGGGCACTGGAGCCAGTAGATCTCACTAACCTGAGAGACTTCAAATATGTTTGCATGTTTAACTAAAATAACAGAGTGCCTCAAAAATCAATCACTAATTTGATCAGAAGCAATCAAATATTGTTACGCTACGTTACTCAAGAAAAATCGATTCTTAAAATAATTTTACTTCAACAAACAAAAACACCTTAATTCTGTTTACAACCACTTGAAATTAAATTCCTAAAATCGCTTTTGATTAGGCTGATTTCATAAAAGAAAGTAATGCAATGCTTCGTCGACCTCTACATGTTACGTTATAATTGAATAATCACTTGAAAAGCTTTCGGTCGTAATTGATTTACTTAAACTAAACTCAATATATTGGCGTTAATTCAATGAGCTAACGCTAAAAAATTAACACTAAATACGCTCGTTATCAGGGGCTGTGTAATAATAGATTCTCATTAAAAAAGCACAAGTCCAGTAACCTAACAAAGTATATAATATACATATTTAATTAAAAAACATCGAGTAGTCAACACAATTGTTACATTAATTGCTTGTTATACTAGTTATATCACCTGGATTACTTAATATGTGGTGAGACTAGCTAGTTCTTAATGACCTTGTTCCCGATGACGTCTGTTAAAATTTACTATAAAACTGATTTAAATGCCAGAATAATAAATGGTTATTTTTCTAGAAATAAATAATTAAATTTCGTGCTCAAAACGTAGTCATCACACACAATTCGTCAGTTCGTCAGTTTAAACAAGAATAAAAAACACCGTCAAATAAATTTGGATAATGAAAACGAACACAGAAATGTTACCTTACATGGAGGGTGTCCTTTCGTTACACAGTCACCTGGAATGGACCTAGAGGAGCACTCGGCGGCCTCGGATATATGGTTAATGTTAACCCGACGCCTGAAGTGTAATTCAGCTCGTAATTGCCTCTCTTACGAACTCGCGTTTTAAAGAAATTTCAATTGGGTGTACTTACATTGATAGCTGTGTTATCACGCTATCATTTAACTTTACTTTACTGTGATCTAGTTCTGCTTAGTACTTATTAATCTTTTCTAATTGTGCTCAAAATCTTACTATTTTTTAAAATAGCGAAAAGCTTGTTTATTTCTAGCAAGTTACTTAGGTTACCGGCGAACTGTGAACTTTACGTCTGCAACTTAGGAACGAACGTTGAATTTTTTCGCTACAAAAAGCGGCGGAGGTACTAGATAAATTCATATACTTCACGCCCTCTTGGATATCGAAAAGTCTCTATGGACCAACTGCACGTAACCATGAACTGTTCTCGTGATGATTGAACAATTATATGATCTCTTAATGTGGTGTGATTCTATGATTAAACTACTTCTGACCCCGTGAATAATTTCACTTGACGCCACAATGGTTTTTTAAACCCCTTCCATTTAATTAGTAGTATAGCTATACGGATCCTAACTCACCGTGCACGTACGCGTTTCCCGTTTCAAGGTCATAGGTTAGTAACATTGCCTATTTCAAGGGGTAGCAACCCTGCTAAGTCCCCGCTTTAAGGTCACTAGAAAAGTTACTAGGTTTTTGATTGTCCTGAAGGTCATTGCCCTCGGTCTCAGACAAGTCTATGCATGTTTCGAGGCGACGCCCTATTCTGAGAAACAAAGGGGGCCCATTGTTTAAAGTCTATGCTTTCAAGGTCACATGAGTGAACAAAGACGATCTATTGTTTTGGCTGAGTCATTCTGAAATTCTAGGAAATCAATAACAAAGACGATGCATTGTTCAAAGTCTATGCTTTCAAGGTCACATGAAAGAACAAAGACTATCTATTGTTCCGTTAAAAATAGATTGTTATCTCAATTCTAGGAAATCAAGAAACGCTTCAAAGTCTATGCTTACAATTTTCAAGGTAAAAGAACAAAAGCGATTCATTCTTCTGGTCGAGTTATAAAAATAAATTGTTATCTAAATACATCTCTTTCAAGAACAAAGGCAATCCATTGTCAACGATTTAAAGTTTATGCTTAGAAGGTCACACCTCTGATAACAAAGACGATCCATTGTTCAGTTAGAAATAGATTGTTATCTCAATTCTAGGAAATCAATAACAAAGACGATGCATTGTCAACGCTTCAAAGTCTATGTTTACAAGGCCACATGAGAGAACAAAGACGATTCATTGTTTTGGTTGAGTCATAGCTTCTGAAATTCTAGGAAATCAAGAATAAAGGGGGGCCCATTGTTCAAAGTCTATGCTTACAATCTGCAAGGTAAAAGATCAAAGACGATTCATTGTTTTGGCTCTGTAGTAGCTTCTAAAAATCCGAGAACAAAGACGATGCATTGTTCAGACTGATTAGGTCATCTAACAAGTAAAATATTTTTTTATAAGACTACCACAATATACAGATAAAAAATCGATTTAAGTATTATGGGATATAGTCACTTTTGTAATACCTCTGCTGGATCATATCTATTTACTATTTGTTTTTCACATTCAATTTCCTTCAACTGATTCTCGTTTAATGCGGACCACATCATCTTTCCTAATAGGTTCATTATATTGTATACTAGCCATACATTCAGCTTCCCTTAAAAGTCTTCATATCAGGATCTACTTTGAGACATTGTTCGAGACTTATTACAAACCTTCGTAAGCCCTGAGGTGCATGCTTCAAGGTAAGCAACGTCACGCCTCCCCAGTGCCCTCAAGTGGTCTAAACAGGTAGGCGTTTCCTAAAACAGGGGGTCCGTTTCCCAAAACAGAGGGTCCGTTTTCCAAAACAGATGGCTGTTTCTCAACACAGGTAACCGTCCCCCCCCCCCAAGGTTACACGAGAGAACATAAGCGTTCTGATTCCTAAAAATAGATTGTTATCCAGCTACCACCCCACCTGAATTCTAGGAAATCAAGAACAAAGGGGGTCCATTCTTCAAAGTCTATGCAAGTGATTGATTGTTCTGGTTGAGTTATAAAAATAGATTGTTATCTAAATACCCTTCGATTCTAAGAAATCAAGAACAAAGGCGATCCATTATTTTAGCCAACGCTTCAAAGTCTATGTTTATAATTTTCAAGGTCACATGAGCGAACAAAGACGATCCATTATTCCGTTATTCTAAAAAATAGATTGTTATCTAAATACATCTCAATTCTGGGAAATCAAGAAACGCTTCAGGGTCTATGCTTATAAGGCCACACCTCTGATAACAAAGGCGATTCATTGTTTTGGCTGAGTCGTAGCTTCTGAAATTCTGAGAACACAGACGATTCATTGCTCAGACTGATTAGGTCATCTAACAAGTAAAATATTTTTTATAAAACCACAATATTCATCTATATATACAGATAAAAGATTGATTTAAGTAAATATACATATTATGGCAAATTTGATGCCTTCATATCAGGATCTACTTTGAGACATTGTTCGAGACTTATTACAAACCTACGCAAGCCCTGAGGTGCATGCTTCAAGGTGATGTTTACTATGGTAACGCCTCCCCAGTGCCCTGAAGTACTCTAAACAGGTGGCCGTTCCCCTAAACAGGTAGCCGTTTCCTAAAACAGGGGGTCCGTTTCCCAAAACAGGGGGTCCGTTTTCCAAAACAGATGACTGTTTCTTAACACAGGAATCCGTTTCCCCACCATTGCAAGGTCATATCTCTTATAAAAGAACAAAAGCGATTCATTGTTCTGTCATGATTCCTAAAAATAGCTACCACCCCCACCTCAATTCTAGGAAATCAAGAACAAAGGGTGGTCCATTGTTCAAGACGACGCTTCAAAGTCTATGACTACAATTTTCAAAGTCACACGAGAGAACAAAAGCGATTCATTGTTCTAGTCGAGTTACAAAAAATAGAT
Organism: Vesta saturnalis; assembly: GCA_036346205.1. NCBI lineage: Eukaryota > Metazoa > Arthropoda > Insecta > Coleoptera > Lampyridae > Vesta > Vesta saturnalis. Next base: position 4,823,055 of record JARFJB010002087.1, on the reverse strand, counting down.
TGTTATCTAACTACACTTCTATTCTAAGAAATCAACTTTCAAGAACAAAGGTGATCCATTATTCTAGCCAACGCTTCAAAGTCTATCCTTGCAAATTTCAAGGTCACGCCTCTGAGAAAAGAACAAAGGCGATCCATTGTTCCGTCATAATTTTTAAAGATAGATTATTATCCAGCTACCCCCCACCTCAATTCTAGGAAATCAAGAACAAAGGAGATCCATTGTTCAAGCCGATGCTTCAAGGATATATAAGTCACAGTGAGATCAGTCGGTTAGTAAGTTGTTAAACATGGAATTAGCAGGGGTTAAACCAAAGCACTTATTGCAAACTCTATAAAAATGCATGTGACCTAGAGATATCGAGAAAATATAAAGTTATTAATGTCACAGTAATCAATACGAAGTATGGTGAACGTATAGTGTTAGAAACAGAGGAGTTTAAATGTGTTTTACCTCAGCGCTTTTACGAGTATTTCAAAGAAGAAGAAAATCGAATTGAGGAATTTAAAACGATGCTAAACACAAAGGATGTATTCATGAGTAGTCTGGGTGCAGTCGGAAAAACGATAAACATAACATTTAGTGCATCCAACCATATGTAAACATGCTCATTTCGAAATTAGTGTTTAGTTGTAGTGAAGTCATGCAAGCAGCAATTAAATCACTCCTGGAACGATGTTTACTGCCGGATACTTAATACCGCAGTAATAACAATATGATGATTAAAAAATAAATACTGTTGTTAATATGGTGTTCTTTTTTAAGACATGTAGATATCACCAGCCACCATTTGTCAAGGTCACGTCATATTACAATTCAGAGTAATAATTTTCATGGTCCCAATCCTGTTCGATCCTGTCCATATTTTAACCCCGAATGCAACTGGTGCATCTATATAGGGATGAATAATTTTACGGTAAACCTAAAGTGCCGTGAAGAGCAATTAGATATTAGTTAAAGTTATAGATGTATGACACTTGCATAAAAGGGAAATGCCTCGAATTGTGCGGTTTAACTACACATGCGCTCTTGTGCATTTAAAATTCTGAAGCTGTGCATATGTTTTCGAGTACTCATAAGTAGTTACGGGGTCACGCTACAGAGACGATGATTGTAATAGTTGATGTACAGGATTCAAAACGGCAAAACATGTATTTACACCCAAAGAGCTAGCAATATACAATGGAAATCAAGCTGCCCATTTTGTGTTCAAACCACCATTTCCTTGGCACCTCTTAGATGTAGAATTTCAACGACAAGCCATCTGGTTAATCAATAATCATCACTGCATCAAATGGGGATCTGGATATACCTCTACACATCTCTTTCCACATATACTTCGTGAACTAATATCGGTAACAGATGATGTGTACGTTAAAGGGCGAGAAAAAGCCGATTACATTCGAAAACTGTTGAGACAGTCAGTTATAGAAATTGAAGAGCAACCATCTTTACCCAAAATGAAAACAACATGTTTCTTTCATACACAAACCACCTGTAATTGTGCTTTAATGAATGTACACTTTTTATATAATAACTATGTAAGACAATATCAGTAAAAGGTTCATAAAATGTGTGTGCTTACAAGTAAAGGGGGAAAAGTTTGTAATATTTACAATAAAATGCTATTATTTTAAGTGTATTATTTTATGTAAAAGCCCTCTGATGCAAACTATTTCTCAGGTTATAACCCAGCCTATCCATCTAGGTCAACAAGTCAACTTTTAACATTCCTTGTAGGTAAAATTCTGGGAAACAGCAAATAAGAGTTCCTATTACTGAATTCTAACAATAGAATCAGTTCGTGGAAACAAGAGGGTTGTTGTCTATGCTGAATGTTTATCAAGGTTCCTGTATTGGCTAAACGTTATGCTTACAGTATCTGGTGGCTGGAAATTCTCAAGGTCTCCAAGAAATTTTCAAGACCATATGCCCTACAGGCCGATCTTACCCGACATCATCCGATCGAAATGTAGCCGAAACCTGCAGGACCAATTCTAAACGAGTCATGGAAACAAGAAGGGGGTCTATGCTACAAGGTTCTTGACTAAATTATATTAAAAAGCATGGGCTCATATTATGGTCCGCCAGGATGTTCCCCCAAATACAGATAGCCGTTTCCCAAAACAGGGGAGCCGCCACTTAACACAGGCTAAACTGAACTAGGTCAAAACTTAAACATCTGGTCATGAGGGGTTAGAAGGTCCAAGTACAATCTGAAAGTAGTTTTATATTATAGAAAAAGCTAATCACTTTTAGGGGTAAAGGGTAGCTTTTCCAATAGGATTATCATCTAGGAGTGCAATGCTGACCCCGAGAAAAATGATGAATTCTGCACCGCTTTTGAGAAGAAGAAGCTAGAATAGAAAGTAGTGTTGGCAACCATGATTGTTAGGGTTTAAAAGTCCCCATTGTGTGCACAGTAGACTCTTGATTAGCAGCAATGACGAAAGTAGTAGTACGTAAGGTAGAAAGTACAGAAAAAGCAGTAAGTGTGGAGGAGCGAAAGAAGAGGTTGGAGACATTAATAAAACAAGTAAAAGAAATTAAACTCGATTTGGAGTGTTATATAGTGAAAACAAAAATGATGAAGCTGCGTATTAGCAATATGTAAAATAGTGTAGTAAAACATGAAATTTTGAGAAGGATGAGTTTAAATGCATATTTTAAAGAAGAAGAAAAGACGTTGCTATGTGTTGTTATAAGTATCTCACAATTGTATTAGGTTTAAGTAACTGTATCATTAAAAAATAAAGACTTTAAAAGTTAAAGAGACGGTTTTCGGTATTCTCGTCTCCCATAATGGTTCCTTATTGGCTCTGCATATCTAGGCGCGGTTCGATATCCACCTTTACCGAAATCTCCCATAAGGAAATGGAACCCCTGCCGTACGTTGGGCTTTAAAGAGGTAAAATTGGCCTATATACAACGTATAAAAGAAGATTTATTGGAAAAGATCAATGGCAGTAAAATGATCCCTAAATAAAAGCAATTTACTGGTTTTAATGCAGATCGTTATTGTTTTTAATCATTCAATGGCATTTATGCATATGTGAACTAAAATTTATTAGTAAAGCGTTATAATGAAAAATACAATGACTTTCCTTTGTATAAGGGAGATTTAAATTGATTTTTTTTTTGCAAGGACCTAAAAAATTAAATGTCAGCCCTATTCCTAAATTGGCTACCCTTGGACTTAAAAGAGTAAACAGTGACAGCTTGCAGTATAGAAATGGAGTTAATTTGATATAATTTTTATATAAAAGGTTAAGAAAATCGATTTATAGTTTTAATGTTGCAGGATAAGGAGACCTGACTGTTTTTATATGAATAGTTTTTATTGTGTGTTAGGCGTTAGAATGGGTTTTCATTGTTTTAAAGGGGATACAATAGGCTTGCATGTAATTTTTAAAAAAATGTACCTTAAGTTCACACCTCTGAGAAAACAACAAAGGCGATTCATTGTTTTGGTCGAGTTATAAAAATAGATTGTTATCCAGCTACCCCCACCATTTCAGGTCTGAGAAATCAAGAACAAAGGCGATCCATTATTCAAAGTCTATGCTTTCAAGGTCACATCTCTAATAACAAATGCGATCCATTGTTTTGGCTGAGTCATAATTGCTAAAAAATAGATTGTTATCTAGATACCCCAATCATTTCAGGCTCAATTCTAGGAAATCAAGGACAAAAAGGATCCGAGATAACAATCTATTTCTAACTGAACAATGGATCGTCTTTGTTATCAGAGGTGTGACCTTCTAAGCATAAACTTTAAATCGTTGACAATGGATCATCTTTATTCTCGAAAGAGATGTATTTAGATAACAATCTATTTCTAACTGAACAATGAATCGTCTTTGTTCATTTACCTTGAAAATTATAAGCATAGACTTTGAAGCGTCGCCTTTGTTATTGATTTCTCAGAATTGAGATAACAATTTATTTTTATAACTCGACCAGAAGAATGAATCTCTTTTGTTCTTTTACCTTGAAAATTGTAAGCATCGACTTTGAACAATGCATCGCCTTTTTGATTTCCTAGAATTGAGATAACAATCTATTTCTAACTGGCCTTGAAAGCATAGACTTTGAACAATGCATCGTTGATTTCCTAGAAGACTCAGCCAAAACAATAGATCGTCTTTGTTCTCTCATGTGACCTTGAAAGCATAGACTTTAAACAATGGGCCCCCTTTGTTTCCCAGAATAGGGCGTGGCCTCGAAACATGCATAGACTTGTCTGAGACCGAGGGCAATGACCTTCAGGACAATCAAAAACCTAGTAACTTTTCTAGTGCCCTTGAAGCGGGGACTTAGCAGGGTTGCTACCCCTTGAAATAGGCAATGTTACTAACCTATGACCTTGAAACGGGGAACGCGTACGTGCACGGTGAGTTAGGATCCGTATAGCTATACTACTACTACTAATTAAAGAGAAGGTACTCCACTTTTCTAAGTACGCGCATCCACGAAGTCAAACTCAAAATCATCGGGAGAAATTACATCGTCAACGAAACATTCCTCTTCGTGAAACCTTATCTAAGTAATTGATATATGGTAGATTGAAATTTACTTTCTTAGCGACTCTCAACGTTAATACCTCGTATATAAAGCGAAATTCTTTGTTTAAAACCAAAATTCCCATTGAAATTCTCCGACAAATAGCCGCCCAAAACGTCTGAACAAAAGTCAAATTATGCCTTTCCACTCTACATTTACATGCAATGCAACAATTTTTAATGCGTTCTGTAATTTAATTCTATATGATGCAATATCAACTCCATTTAACCAAATTCACCTAATTTAAAAGAATGAAAACATTTACTTACACAAAAACTACCCTATTTGCCAAGAAACTAATTTATGCTTCCTCTCAAATTCGTAAAGGTGTTGCTCTAAATATCTATACCAAAAATATAAATCACATTTTCTTGTAACCCTCATTTTACTTTGATCAACAACAAAAGCTTTAAATACGTAAAAGACAAGTGTAGGGATGTGTAAGTGTGTGAAGGTGCGTGTAGGTTATAACAAATAAAAATATATCGATTAGGATTTTAACATTGAAACGGTAAGTTGGCACCACTTGCTCAGCAAGACACATTGCTTACGAAACTTACTGCAGGTTGAGAGCTCACTTTTTCTGGATGTGAGACAGGCATAGATATGTCTACAGCTATACTCAGTTAAGCATCTTAATCGTTAGGCGTCACTCAATTTTACAGGTTAAATAATTAAAATACAACTAAAACTGGGAAAGTTGTACACTAATACCACAGGTAATCTGAATAACACTAACTAGCTGTATTTATTTTTATATTTAATAAAACAAAATAATATCTGAGTAATGTCAGCCTAAAACCAACTAATGCAGCACTTCTCGTAAAGCTTTACGATATTAACTAATTACTAATTCAACACCAACTATACAAACATATAACCTATCTTTACATAGAATTCAAAATGCAAAATTATCAGCAGTGTATACCTTTAATAATAACGCCAACAAACATTACAGTTACATGGTTAATCAAATATTTTTATCTTAGAAAACGTCAACCGAAGTCAGTTGTTCCTTTTCATTATAACCGTATCAAAACAACACTATACTTAAAACCTATTTTGCATTAAAAGGATACGTACTTACATTTTCTTACAGTCAAAATAAATAGAATGTGTTAACTTTATTTTGAAAGAACTACAGTTTGAGAACTTCATTTCCTATCAATATGATCAACGTACAGCAGGATAAAGTAATTTCCAATTGCCTTCATTAACGTGCACATAAACGAAATGTAGACCAGATTTCCAAAGCATATGTTAGGAGCACGAAAGCAGGCACTATTGATACAAAACAAAGGTATCTCTGTTTTTAATTCTTCAAGATAAAATTGCATTGTACTGAACTTCATGACGTCATCTACGCATCAATTGCAACGATACGAAATTCATTAATTCATGGGGTTTTCTTAATGCCAGGGGCTTTTTTAATACCGAGGGCTTTCTTAATGCAAAGGGCTTTGCCTATTAAATATAATATATACTAATATGTAATCAAAATCCGTTACATACAAGGGAGTAAAGCTTAAAAATGATAACGTACTGGATTGGAAGGTAGAACGAACGGAAAATGAACTAAGTCCGCGTGGCGTTGCTCAAGCAACAAAATTGATGTGGATGGATAGCCATTATAGACGATACCAATATATACACAGGTATTCGTAGTTATGTACACTAACGAGAAAATACCAAAATTTAATTATTGAAAGACCAAAATAAATGCCTAAAATACCAACGTAATGTGAATACATTTACCTATAATAACACATATTCAAAACTTAAATTAAGGTAACAATAGCCAAGAATTGACACGTTGCGCATGCCACTCAGTCACAAAGAAACAATAAAAAAAAGGAATAAGACCGGAAGGAATCCTAAACTACGCCACAAGTTGTCCGAAGAGTTACAGTCCAGATCGTATTACAATCATCACCCACACATAGGACAAACTTACTACATTTGCTGCCACAGGCACACTCACACTGAAACTGTAACAATATTAGCCAAAAAGAATACCAAGCTCGACGAACCAATTGAAGCTGAAGTAACCCTAAAAGGAACAACTATAACTGAAAATGTATACTAATCCTACCTAACTATAACACACCATATTTGCCATATACAAACTTATTTAAAATTCAAAAAATTGTTCATGAACGAGACGAGATAGTTTCTGAATAACTTTACAAGCAACATATTTTGGAGCAAGCTTCTTAGAATACTGAATACCCTCATCAGATAAGGTAAAATTTCGCTTTCATACCATATCACCGACATTAAAAGTTAAAGAACGCTTACGAAAATTGTATTGTATTGTATTTCCTTGACTTTATCTATAGCATATCGGGAAGAAAGGCATTTTCTTTTTAATCCAAAAAAAATGATTTCCTCACTGCACATTATCTAAGGGATCGGGAGTGCCTAAAAAATCTCCTGTCACTAGGACATGACCAAACACTAAAACGCTGCAGGAGCTTGGGTCACTCAAGGACGAGCCATACCAATTACTCGGGCAATCTCGAAAATATGATCATCCCATTCGCGATGGTTGTCTTTAATATACGAAGAAATAGCAGTGGCAATGACTGTTAGCTCTTTCGGTGGAGTAAACCTAGAGATGGTACCACAAATTCTGTACCTTCGAAGATTTCAGAAATGTGCGAAATTCTTTGGAAACAAATTGCGATCTATTATCGAACAAAACTCTTTGAGGGACACCAAAAATTGAGAACACTTTTTCTTTCATAAAACGTATAATTCGTTTCGTAGTAGCCTTGCGAAGAGGTTGGACTCAAACGAATTTTATAAAGTAATCGGCAACAACAAATAAAAATGTGTTTCGATTTTTACTTGGAGGGAAGGGGCCCATACTGTCCTTACTAACCATAAGGAAAGGAAAACAAATATCTTTCTCTTTACCCATTAATCCGACTCTTTTCTAAATTCTGTGCTTTGTAAGCACCACAAACGCTACAAGACTTAATGTATTTACTAACAGATAACTTTAACTTAGGCCAATAGTGTTTCTCAGTTATATGAGCCATAGTGTTCGAAACACCAAAATTGTGAAGAATTAAGCATTAATCCGGCTCTTACCAAATTCTGTGCTTCGTGAGCACCACAAACGCTACAAGACTTAATGTATTTACTAACAGATAACTTTAACTTAGGCCAATAGTATTTCTCAGTTATATGAGCCATAGTGTTCGAAACACTAAAATGTAAAGCAGTAGGATCATCATGACATTCTTTTAATATAGAATCACGATTATCTAAATGTATAACTAGCTTCCAATCGGAGATATTCGACTCAACGGGAAACGTAGACGGAAGATACTTAAATAAACAATTATCATGTACACGAAAATTCGGGTACAGATCTGGACTGGACTGTACTTTCTCAATCATATCTTTATACCATTTATCGAGACTAAAAGTTTACATATCAAAAGAAGATATTGCACGAAACAAGGCATCTGGAACAATATTTTATTTGCCAGAACCATGCTGAACATCAAACGGAAGAGAGGCACTTACCGAAGCAACTGTAGTTCTACATGAAGACATGAAAGAATTAACTGTTAAAAGCCATTTATTCCACTTATCAACAGGAACTGAAAATTGAAACTTATTTCTAGAATATAAGATATTTTTAAACTTGCCTTGTTTGGGTTTAAATTAGGTCTTCACCGAGGAAATTATTCGTCGTTGGTTGGGGGTTGTTCGTCTGAATCGGTAGGTTTTGATTGGTTCTCAAGGTTCGTAGATTGGTTTTCGGTACCGCACCTGTAGGGTTTGGAGTTGAACGAGAAATGAAAGGAACGGCACCGGTTTATCCGTTTTTTGAATTACAACTAACACAAGAATTACTCTAACTACCTTTTCTGCAACACCTAAAACAACAGGTTTGATGGGACTCTGAACATTCACGATGGGAGTGTCCTTTCCTATCCTAATTCCAACATATACTGGACGAAACAGCTTGAACTTCACTAACTGTATTAGAGGTAGATGGTTGACTCACGGATAAACAAGCTAAATCAGGTTCTAAAAGACCAACACATTTTCTAGGAAGTGACATACCTCACTGTACGAAATCTTAGGTCTCGTACTGCTCTACGTACCTAATTCATTTGATTCATTAATGGACGAAAATGTTTTAATACCAATAAACTAATAAATAAACTAAAAATTATTATTAATTTTATTAAATACATAAATAAAAAGTTTACCTCGAGTAGGATTCGAACCTACGACCTGTACTTTGCTAGAGTACCGCGCTAACCAACTTCGCCACCAAGGTTCAAGCCCCAATCGATGTATCTTTTGTCTTTTGTTCATAACAAAAATTTATAATAATAAATAAACTAATTCTGAGCCAGTACTAACTGTATGTTTTGTTTTTCTAAACCACTGTAAAGCTATACCGGAAAATAAATCTTGTTCTGACACATGACGGGATTCACATAAGTCATCGACTTTTTCTAAAAATGACATAAACTTTCACGAAAACTTCTTGAAAATTTAATTCTCCATTTATACACTGGAACTTGTTTTCGACTAAACGAAACTGAAGAAGTGACTTGAATGTAACGGCTGAAGCATCTGTACATTCGTCTATATCTGTACGTTCTAATGAAATACCATTAATTCAAATATAAATCTTAAATAAATTTCTCCTTACTTGATTTTGTATCATAATTAAATGGACAACAATCTATTCGTCTTTTTAAATGTATTAAACGCGATTTAAATCTTAAAAAATGGTTAACTGTAGGAGGTAACTCATCATTGCAAAATTTGATCAAAAGTCTTTTGAATTCCTGTAATTTCTAAATTTAAATCTGAAGGTATAATACATTTTTCACAATGTAAATCTTTTTCTGCTGCTAAAATACCACGACAAAGTAATTCTTTAAATGTTCAGCATTCATTTTGAATTATAGATATGTAAAATTCACAAAACTGCAATAACATACACACACAATAAATGTAAACGTAAGATATAAAACATTCAAGTGTACTTCCATTATATAAATGTAAAGGTAAACATACAATGCACAAAATTCAATATTTATATAGACTGTAAATGTAATGCAAATCCTGACTATAGTTATATCGAAGCCCCCCATTGTGTAAAGTCAACTTATAACGAATAAAAATATATCGATTAGTATTTTAACGTTAAAATGGAAAGTTTGCACCACGGCCTAGCTCAGGAAGGTACATTGCTTACGAAACTGAAATTGTAGGTTGAGAGCTCATTTTGACAGGATGTGAGGGAGGCAGAGATATGTCCACAGCTATACTCAGTTAAGCATTTGAATCGTTAGGCGCCACTCAATTTTATAGGTTAAATAATTAAAATATAACAAAAATTGAGAAAGTTGTACATTAATACTGCAGGTAACCTGAATAACAGCTTTATTTATTTGTATATTTAATAAAATAAAATCATATCTGATTAATTTCAGCATAAAACCAACTAAAACAGTACGTGTCGTAAAGCTTTACGATGTTAACTAATTCATAATTCAACACCAACTATACAAACATAACCTATATTTACATAGAATTCAAAATGTAAGATGATCAACACTGTATACCTTTAATAATAACGTCAACCGAAGTCATCTGTTTCTTTTCATTATAACCGTATCAAAACAACACTGTACTGACTTTTTATCTACTTAAAATACTTTGCATTTAAAGGATACGTGCTTACATTTTCTTACACTCAAAATAAATAGTATTAACTTTATTTTGAAACGAACTTCAGTGTGAGAACTTCAATTCCTATCAATATGATAAACATACAGCAGGATAAGGTAATTTTCAATTGTCTTCATTAACGTATTCATAAACGAAATGTAGACCAGACTACTAAAGCAGATTAAAAATTATTAGCGTATAATAATACTAAAGCAGATATTGGCACCACGTAAGCAGGCTCATCGACCCATCAACTACAACGATACGAAATTCGTTAACTCATGGGGAATTTATTAATGAATGGACTTTCTTAATGCCAACAGCCTTTCCTATTAAATATATATATATATATATATATATATTGGGATGTTGTATAATTATGAGGGGATAGGGATCAATTAGTTAGGAAAATAAATTTAATTTTGAGATGTAATTATTTTGTATGTAATTATATAAATTACACTTTATAAAAATTATCATATATGTATAAGAAATGAGTCTGAATAGAATTTACACTTCTAACGCATGCGTTGTAACGTTATTGAATGAAGTTAATAAATGTCAAAATTGTCAAACAATGATTTGCAAATTTAATGTTTACGTTCACAATTGAATTTAGAATTTGGAAATAATTAAAAATGTTGTTTCATTTACAGGTGTTTATACAAGTATTGTTTGAAATTTTACACCAATACATATACCCAATAAATAATAATTTGCAGGAAATTTAACACAATAATGTACACAATAAATAGGGTTATAATGAAAATGTGACTCACATATATGGTTCCAAGTGCAAATTGATGTCTTCAAGTTGTTCCAATTTGATGCAGACACTTTCCACTTGATTCTTGCTGCTACCATACACCCATTGGCTGCTGACAGGTACTCGGTTGTCGATGACACTAACTTCCAAAACTAGTAATGTTTTCTTCCAATTCGGCAACACTCCAGTCACTAATTTTATCTTGGTAATTTTTTTTTATTTAAATAAATTAACGCTTATTGAGTGGTATCGTTTATAAAGTGTTTAAATGTTGTCCAAAATTTATTATAATTTCACTTTTATTTTTAGATGCCGGATCAAATATAAATTATTTAAAAGAAATTTGTACCAGGAAATAAAACACAAATGACCAAATAAATGCGATTTTAATTTGGTAGAACGTAATCAAATCAAGTTTGATAAAACGAAAACTTTCAACAAAATCATTACACAAATTAAATCGTAAAAAGTTTTCCGAAAACTAACAGGTATCGGAGACCGAACTATTTAAATTAATGCCGGTATAAAAACAATTGCTCTAGAATATTCTCTTCGTTATTTATAATTGTTTTTCCGATAATTAAATTAGGTTAGAAAAACTTACTTGTTACACAAATACACAACACTGTTTTAACCTTTTTTTAAAAATTGAACAAATTATAGAGAGCTCACCACTTCCAGGGCAATTCCTTTTATACCTTTTTGGTTGTTACTAAAACTTCAATTTTTTTTTAGCAAATCTACCTTTGTAACTAAGTCTCTGATTGGTTGAAACATTTTATAATTTTGACTAAAATAGAAATTTGGCCATAACTTTCTTATATACTAACGGATTTAAAAACTAACGACAGAAATGAAAACTATATAAAATTTCGAATAAATAGACACCCAACAAGACACGGTTCCTTAAAATAATATGCGAAATCACCTAATCTAATTTAAATATGCTTATAACTACCTAAACTTACAAGCTACACTTAATCTAATTACATAAACGTAATCCTGGTAAAATTTTACATAGGACAACACACATTTAGAGTTTGAAATCTTGAATTTAAAGAAATTTTATGTTTATGTAAAAAAATTCTAAATTCACCCCATATTTCACGAAATTTTGCGGTGAAATGTATTGTATCCTTTTTAAAACTATGAGATACTAAGAAAGAACTCCTATTAATTACTTTAAGAATATAATTTAAGCCTAATAATATAAAAAAACTATAAATTTGTGCAAAAAACCTAGAAATTACAACATAACCAAACTTAAATCTAAAATTGCAAATAACTTATATTTAAAAACGTTTTTATAACTCAAAATGTTATGCTGGTGGCTTGTAATACTTGTCTTTATTATATTTACTGTTCATTTCAAATGCATTGTATCATATAGTGTTGCATTAAAAAGTCACATCGTTTAACACACTTACTTGAATTTTCACTACAAAAATGTATATAACTGTGAATGTCTTTATGTCAAAATGTTCTATGCATTGCTCTTGCTATTAAACTTGTATCACTATGTTTGTCACAGAGTTGCATCCACAAATATGTGAGAAATATTCCTAATAAGTCCATATTATAACCCTTTCATGAATTTATCACATTTCCTGCATTCTAAAACTATTTACACAATATCCCAAATATAATTCTAACCTTACAATTTATGTTTAAACACCTGTAAAATATCCACTTGCCAAAATACTTTCAAAACTTGACTTTTATTGAAATAAAGGAAAAACTAAATTGACTTTACGAAAATAAGTGTATTTAACATTCTTGACATTTTTGTTGGTAGCACAATGCTTTTTATGATGAAATCAAATTGTATAAATAATATTCAGATTATTTTATCCAAAACAAATCCACTTTAAACCCATCGTGAACCAGAATTCTATCAAACAATGTCTCGCACATGTATCGAGCTTGAAATCACCCCTTTTTATAACTAAATTATCATTTAAACTGTCCGATACTTCTTTTACTTCTTTCTGAACATCTCAAAAAAATATATATATATATATATATATATATATATATATATATATATATATATATATATATAAATAAGACAATTTTCTTTAAAACTTGTGTAAATAAACGTAAAAATTAATTCAACGTTTGAACGTCCTTTGTTCCTTTGTCAAGAATTTATAATTTATAATTCTTGACAAAGGGAACAAAACGTTCAAACGTTGAATTAATTTTACGTTTATTTACAAGTTTTAAAGAAAATTTCTTATTTAAACATGAATACTTGTGGAAATCTAAATATATATATATATATATATATATATATATATATATATATATATATAATTTATAGATGATACTTGTTAAGCTAAATATTATCGTAAGAGATATAAGCCCAGATTAAAAGCTACATTAAATATAAATTAGTTGCAATGGAATTGAGTAAAGGTATATGTAAAGCGCAAATTTCATTAGAACAAATTAACATAAAACTAAGTACAAATGTGAATATAGGATATGTTATTAGCTATTTAAATCAAATTTCATAAGTATAAAGGTGTAATCATAGCTGAACAATAGATTTCTTCACTATAATAGTTTCCCGAACATCTACGGAATAATAAAAATATATATTTTCATCTACAAAATACATGTAATCCATATTGTATAATGATATTCTACTCTGGTAGTATAATATACTTCTATTCTAAAACAAAAAGAAAGTAAACTGTATCAATCAATGTAATAAGAGTAAAGTACATATTAAAGCGTGTGAAATCAGAGCAGATTTAACAAGATTCATATAACTTACTAAGTTTAAAAGTGAAATTAAACAAATATTATGTTATAAACTCACATGATAATGTGAAGTGTTACAACTTAACTTAACATTCTGGATGTAATTTAAGCAGAAAGGTTGAAAAAACAGATTATGGTGATTTTGAACGCGGTGCTTGAGATGTAATTTTTCAACATAAACCATAAAAGTTTTAGAAACTGATATAGCCCCATGTATTTTGGGTCGTAGAATCCATTTCTGTTTATAGTTTTCCTGTAGGATGTAAAATAAGTTAGATATAAGTAAATTTGCATATTTGTTAAAATTTAGATAGATTAAGAATTTTTAAAGGAAATATACCATGTCTATAGAAAGAAAATTTTGTGCAGAATTCAAACATAATTACGTTTTTAAGATCTGTCCACTTATAAGAAAGTTATGTGTAAAAATAATAATTTACACATTTCTGAAAAATGATTAGTCAATCAGAATTAAGCAGTGTTATGTTTGTATTGCTAGGGTGATTGGTGTTTATCCAGAAGTTATATAAGGAAGTGGCAAAAATGTGTATAACTCTCTTGTAATTTTTGAAAGAGTGAACATGTCACTCGAGGTGTACATGAATAAAAATTTAAGATCGTTCATGTGGTTCGTGTAACCTAAAAATTGTATAATACTAAACAATTAAAATTTAAAATTGTAAATAGAAATAAGGTTAACGTAAATGTTATTCCGAGTGATGTGTTGTCGGTATACAAGTGAATATAAATCGGTTTATTTCAATTATTTCGTTTAAATTAAATATTATTTTAACCAAGTTACCATTGCATTATTATTTTAATTGAAATAAATATTAAAAAGTTGCAAGTGCATAATAAATTTGAATGCAGATAAAATTATTGTATTTTCGGGTACAATAACCTGAAAATAAATTATTATATTTATTAATATAATAAAATAAATTAAAGTGATTTTGGAAAAGTGACAAGGCGAATATTGATGCAGCATATCTATGTATATTGGTGCTATAAACCTTCTACCGATGGAGTAAATATTTATGCAGCATACCCATAACATGCTGGTGCTGTAGATCTTCCATCCATGGATCAATAATATCAATGGAATTTGAATTACTTCTGAATTGGAGATTGGATCAGATGAAAGAAAATATACATTAACGTCATATACGTCATATACGTTACATATACGTTAGAGTCTATGAATCATATGTCTATTTGAGGTTACGTTGAATATTATTATAATTTAATTTATGTGCACTTATGTAAAAGATACAAGTTCATTATAACTAGCCTGGAAATAATACAACTTGTTTTATAATGATTCAATATTATTTTAAAAGGAAAAAGATACTTACCCAAATTGTATTGTCATTATTGTTTACTTATGATGAGATACACACACATATTCAGGTCAATGAAATTCGCATGCGCACAACATATATTTGTGATGATACAAGTTGTTTGAATCAAAGTAAATTTTACACAATTCCAGATTTATTTTAAAATCACAGTTGAATTTATTTTACAAGAGGACCATACGTAAATGTTTAATGTTTTCTTTAATACTGAACCATATTGGACCCAATCCCCTGAGATGCTAGTCGAAGCAATTTATTTAAATAAGACGCACAGTAATTATATTAAATTAATGATGGCACAACGTGCTGAAGTAGTAATAAAATACATTACAATTCACTAAAATGAATGCCTATTTTCCTTGGCCACGCCATAACTTGAGAACGACTTTACAGATTTCATTGATTTTTTTAAGTTTTATAATACTTTGTAGAAGCTTACGGAAAGAAAAATTAAGACAATTGCGTAGAAAATTGGAAAATTTAAGAAAACTTAATGACTATTCAAACTTCGCGCGTTTGACAGTTCGCGTGCCGCAAATGTCATTTAACTGCTACATCGGTCGGGATTTATCGATCGAGGGTGTTCTTTGTGAAGTGTAAGTATCCACTAAGAAATGGTTTTTGGAAATTCCGCCCCTAAGCGGGTAAAATGGGGGATTGAATTTGTTTGTGAAACTTTTTATTCCATGGGTCGATTACTCGAAGATTGGTAAACATACCCTTCAATTAAAATTATGAGACACGTGTATCACAACATACATACCTTCTACAAGGGAGTAAAACTTAAAAATTATAACGTACTGGACTGGAAAGTAAAACGAACGGAAAATGAACTAAGTTCGCGTCGCGTTGCGCAAAGAACAAAATTGATGTAGCTAAGATAGCCATTATAGACGATAACAATATATACTCAGGTATATGTAAGTAAGTACACTAAAGAGAAAATATCGACATATACCAAAATTTAATTATTGATGGAAAATCAGAAATGCCTAAACACACCAACGTAATGTAAACATATTTACCAATAATAACACAAATTCAAAATTGGCACGTTGTAAGGTGTGTGTGCGTGCGTGTGCGTGTGCGTGTGCGTGTGCGTGTGCGTGTGCGTGTGCGTGTGCGTGTGCGTGTGCGTGTGCGTGTGCGTGTGCGTGTGTGTATGTGTGTGTGTGTGTGTGTGTGTGTGTGTGTGTGTGTGTGTGGTGTGTGTAGGTGTATGTAGGTGTGTAGGTATGTGTAGGTGTGTGTAGGGGTGTGTGTAGGTATGTGTAGATGTGTAAGTGTGTGTAAGCGTTTGTAGGTATGTGCAGGTATGTGTAGGTATGTGTAGGTATGTGTAGGTATGTGTAGGTGTGTGTGTGTGTGTGTGTGTGTGTGTGTGTGTGTGTGTGTGTGTGTGTGTGTGTGTGTGTGTGTGTGTAGGTATGTGTAGGTGTGTGTAGGTGTGTAGGTGTGTAGGTATGTGTAGGTGTGTGTAGGTGTGTGTAGGTTGTTACGGTTGAAAATTAAATTAACACGGAAGGTAACAAATAATTAAAGTGTACCGGACTACCTCCGCGGCACAGAAGGTCGTGCGCGTGTTTTTGAATTTAAAAATACTGTAGGTGATTAGTCCGGTTGTCGAAAGTCGCAAATAAGGGTACGTCGCAATTGGAATAAAGTCAAGTAATGGGAGCCAGACTGTTGTTAAAACAAAATCGCTAAGAATACGCCTGGACACACGTAGATACATCAGCCTTAAACAGTCAAAGGGTTAGCTACCTACAGGTGCATTTAGGAGACTTCGAAACTTTAGCTGTAGAACGAATCTCCAAAACAACCACACGCTTCAAATATTAAGGAAGCGTATACGAAAATAAGCTGTTGGGGTTCAATGACTTCCTTTAACTTACTTTTACGTTATGTTACCCTCAAAGCTTGTAAACAAAATACACTCATACAAAATAAAAAATAAACAACACTAAATGTTTCGCTTAATTATTGCAAAATCAAAATTCAGATACTAATCAGCTCCCAAAACTCTGTCATGAATTGAACTCAAAATAAAATAATTAAACATAAACTAGACAAACAAAACAAAAAACTATTTAATTAAAAAAAAACAAAAAACTATATGAAACTAAATGCGTCAATTTTAGGAAATTGCTACTGGTCACTTTCAAAACAAATCAATAGAATTAGCTTTTAAATAAATCTTTTAGTTTTAATTCTTTAAATCACTGGCTTTCACTGCTCGGGAGGAGATTGCAATTAACGCTATTAAATCCATTTAATTGTACATCTATTGACCACACATAAATAAAAAGCACATCAATGGTACATAGGTTACATTTACGGCCGTACTAATCTATGGCCCGTTACCTAAAATTTTGATTAGGGGAGGAGACACTACCCCTATTCCTTAAATCGGTCACTCTTGCAAGCTCTGACCTTCTAGCTTAGTTTAAATTTTGAAATTTCAATTACCTCAACTCTGTTAGAATTCAATACATTTACGTAAACAAATGTTTACTCCAAATCATTGATTTTGCTGCGTGAAATTTTTATAGGTACATAAACCTGCAGTACATTTAATTAAACATTTAAAATAGAATATCAAAAGGAAACACAAATAAATCTGGTTCGTCAACGTTAATTTAAAATGACATAAATGTATCAACACTTCATTTATAAAAAATGACTATGTTTATCTGATTTATCGTCAAATAATTTCAATAAAATGCAAACATAACACAATCAACGTAAAAGTGCAATGTTAGATTACCTTCTACAAGTATTCTTGAACTATCCCCCCAGGTCACAGCGAAACCATCGGTAGATGAGCGGCCTCTCTGATGCCCTCGTTAGCGAGACTTTTAATAACTTTTACGGCACTCAAATGCAT